>CAOKZL010000976.1:0-453163 GCA_948472985.1 Iguana delicatissima
GCGGAATCGGACCCCCGACGAGCCCTTTGGATCCCCTTTACCGGGGGGATACTTGCCGCCTGTCTGGCAAGGCGGTTATCCGCACGGGGTGTCAGAATCAGCGAGAGCTCTTCGCTGTTCTGGCGATCACAGCGCCATTGAAACCCGGAAGTCGCTATACTAGATATTTTTAAGGGCAAATGTCAGGAACTGAACCATCAAGACATCCCCTCTTCATCAAAAAAGTCAACACTGTACATAAGTATTTCCCTTATTTTATCCTCATGACAACTCAATAAAGCAAGAGGGGGAAAATTTAATCCTTTTAAAGCTGCCTTGAATCCTGTACCAGCAGAAAGGCAGGATATAAACTGAATAAATAAACTGTAAACAATTCAAAACCACAGGCTGATCCAGCCCTTCATGGGTACCAATTCAGCCTCTGGGGTTTCCTGGATGGCCACGGACTGTTTTTTAAACACCTTTATTTGGTTGGTTCCTCAACTTTTGTATATGTTTTTGTCTCATCCAAAAGGCTGAAATGCCTCTTCTAATGCCTCTCATAAGGCTTTATTACTAGCAGGTAGAACATCAAGGAAAAACAGGCGCTATCTCTGCCCTTTTTCCCTCTGCCCTGTCTACCACTGCAATGCAACTCCAGAAAACCTCTTGAATTTGGACCTCCGGCTTAAAAGTAGTTACTAGATCTCACCAGCTGAAGACAACGTTAATATACTGTCAACATACTGTCTCATGTGCTGTTACATTGTCTCATGTACTCTCATATCACAGTACCATTCACCTATAGCTTATGCTATGAATAAGTGTATGTCAAATATGCACGACTCTAACGGAAAAATGCAAACACAGGTCCAAATCCAACTGTGAGTCCCATCTGCAGTAGACCCTCTGAATAATGTAGGTCATTCAGTGGGTCTTCTCTAGTTGAGACTCACAAGTGAACTCAGCCATTAGAGATTAACAATGGATCTAAGTAACAACATCATTTTCCTAAGGAAAAATTAGAAGCAGCAAGAAATATAATGAAAGTTAAAGTAATTTAATGGTATAAAGCTATTCAAGATACATCCATCAAAGACCTGTAATAAAGTTGCTCTCACATAGGTAAATGAAATAATTCCAAGAGATGGAGGTATGTCATAGAATCATGTAAAACACAAGAAGGCAATTATTCGATAATTATAAAGTAAGATGACAAGAGAGAGGTGGCCATAATGCCTTTCTGTACCTCTGCATGATCTTTTACAAAACCTATTTCTTTCTCTGTTATATATAATGTGCCCTTTGTGTTTTTATCCTGGCTGTTATAGTGGAAGAGAATCAGCTTGTAAAGAAGAGGTGCGGTATAATAAGCTGCCGCCTGCTAGCAATTCCTCTTCTGGAAGGGGCTTTCCTGCAAGTGTAAATCAGTGTGAATCAGTTCTGTCATGTGAGAATCACCGTGAATAAGCAGTCTCATGATTAAACTCCACATCTAAAGCCTCCTTACACCTCTCTCTCACTCCCTCCCTCCCTCTCTCTCTCTCTCTCACACACACACACACGCACAGCCCTCCTTATAATTTTGAAATCTGATCATCACCCTTTGGCATTTATTTCATAACTGAAGTATTTTCTGGAATTCAATCTTGCCTCCGTTCAGGGTCATATATGCACACTATTATTTCTTTCTCTGTGTCTATCTATCCGACAAACAATAGAGAAATAAAGTGATAATGAGCCAGCTCTCGTGCAATCCTTTTTGACTTAATCCATGCAAGTGGAGGATACACCCATGCTGTTCCACGTAAAAGCATATTTAGTTGTACTTCTTTAAGGTCCATTTTTTAATGACCTTCCACTTAGTTGCTCCTGGTTTCACAACTCTTTTCTCAAGGAACCACTATAACCTATTGTGACATTCTACAGAACCCCAACTTGACTCTTGCTTTACTCTGAACACAAAGTAAAAGCTGGCAATAAATAATGTATTTAGCAGTTACAGAATTCAAAAGAAAAACTGTATTAATTAATAATTATGATTTGGAATGTTATTCAAATGATCAGACTACTGGAAAATGAGTAACTTTTACAAGTGTAATTGTGAGAGGTACATAATTTTTTTGTTGTGAAACTTGAGCTTGACTAGGAGGTGAATCAAAAGAACAAGAAATGAGAAGTTATATTTTGCAGAACACGCAGGGGTTTTCACGGAAACCTGGCTGAAGAACACTTCTCTAAAATATTTGCATGATGGCACTAATTTTGAAACCCATAATGAAAGTCTGATCTGTCAGATTTAACAGCTATAGAATTTTAAATGAAAGTTTAAACATATCAGGGAAGAAATGTAGGAATGCATAAATATAGCATGGGGGACATGTTGCTGGATAACAGTACATGTGAAAGAGATCTAGGAGTCTTGGTAGACCAGAAGCTGAACACGAGTCAGCAGTGTGATGCAGCAGCCAAGAAAGCCAACATCATTCTTGGTTGCATCAATAAGAATACATTGTCTAGATCAAGGGAAGTAATGGAGGTAATGGTACCACTCTATTCTGCTTTGGTTAGACCTCATCTGGGATACTGTATCCAGTATCCAGTATCCAGGAGCAATGGATTCAAGCTGCAGGAAAGGAGATTCCACCTAAATCTCAGGAAGAATTTCCTGACAGTCAGAGCTGTCTGGCAGTGGAATATGCTGCCTTGGAGTGTGGTGGAGCCTCCTTCTTTGGAGGTTTTTAAGCAGAGGCTGGATGGGCATCTCTTGGGAGTGCTATGATGTGGGTTCCTGCATAGCAAGGGATGGCCCCTGTGGTCTCTTCCATCTACATCAGCGGTTCTCAACCTGTGGGTCGCGACCCCTTTGGGGGTCGAATGACCATTTCACAGGGGTCACCCCTCCTCTATCCTGCCCCACCCCCTTTTAAAAGAAGGCAGCCTCACAGACCCCACACTGGGAGGAGGAGAGAGGAGCCGTGCTGGGCGTTTCCCCGTCTTTCCTTGCCGGGTGGGGAAACGTTGGAGGAGCCTGAGGTGGAGCCAGAGGAGGGGAGAGCGAGAGGAGAGAGCTGGAGCCCGAGCGTTAAGGCGGAGGTGAGGAGACTGAGAGGAGAGAGCTGGAGCCTGAGCGTGAAGGCGGAGGTGAGGAGAGGAGACCCCACAGTGGCAGGAGGGGAGAGGAGGCGTGCAACCAGGCGCTGCTTGGATGCTTGCGCGCGCACCACACACACACACACACACACACACACACAGAGGGCTTCCCATTCAGGGCTGGAGCTCGCCTGCATCGCTCCCCTGGCAGTTGGTTGGTGGCGGTCTTCAGCTGGCTTGCAGAGTTGCTTGCCAGGGTGAGCGAGCAGCCGAGCGCTGCTTGGACGCTTGTCCGCACCACACACACACACACACACACACACACACACACACACACAGAGGGCTTCCCATTCAGGGTTTATGGCGCTGCAGCAGGACGTCTGAAAGGAAGACACCGTCCCCTCACCCTCTTCGCCTCCCACTCATTCATGCCAGTGAGCAGAGCTGCTTGCCGGGGCGAGCAAGCAGCCAGGCTCCGCTTGCTTCCCAAAGTGGCGGGGCAGCGGCGATCGCCCGGTCGCCCATTCATTCTGGGTACACCACTCCATGGGAGTTGTCAGCGTGGCTGCCGCCTTTGGTCTGGCAGGCAAAGGGGGAAACTTTCCTGCGGCGGATCTGCCATCCAACGGGGAAGATTGGCCCCTCCGAGACCGAGAACTCATTCAGGAAAGGAGCAGGGGGCGTCAGCCAAGGGCTTCGGTTTGTGTAGCAAGGCTCCTTGGTTGTTGGTGGGGTTTTTTTGGGGTTTTTTGTTTTTGTTTTGTTTTTTGACCCGAAAGCACTGCTCTGATCTGTCCTGTGGACTTTGGCCATTTTCACATTACAGTGTTATAGTGCTATTATTCCACTTTCACCATCCTATGGAATCCTGGGTTTTGCAGTTCAAACTGCAAACCCCAGGATTCCATAGGATGGTGAAAGTGGAATAATACGCTATAACAGTCTAGTGCAGAAATAGACAGGATGACTTTCTCCTCTCGCTTTTGTTGTGCGTGGACCCTTGGCGCTTGCCACACGCACGTGTTGTGTTCTTCGCCCTGTCTTGTGTTCCTCACTTTTTGTATGTTTAGTGTTCACGGCCGCGCGCACACAAACACACACACACACAAAGAAAAGGTAGTCTCTGTTTGGCTTGCAGAGGGTTGCGCTTAGCCGGAGCGTGCTTTCAGTGCAATGCTGCCCTCGAAAAGCAGATCGACGGTGGAGCTAAAGCTGTTGCAGAGCATTTCCTGTTGGTTATTTTCTTGCCTGGCTGTGATCAGCTGTTTGACGGGGAGCGTTCTCCTCACATGTGCTGGCCCTAAGTATTTTTACAGGAGCACATGGCTGCTTATAAAGGGCTAGGGGGGAACCATAGCTCTGCCCAGTCTGCTTAATGGACCTTGAGCTTTCCAATATCCTGAATCTTTTAAACTAGACTTCTCTTCATCCCCAGTAAGCTAAATGAAAGGAATTTTTTTGGAACTTAAAACTGAAACTCCAGACTGTAATTGGACACAATGGAAAAACCTTATCCCACATTTCCCTGCAAGATTTCTTTCTCTCCCTTTTTGCCATTAAATTCTGTAGAATGGTTCTTACCCCTTTTAAAGGTGCCAGTTTCCTTAAAACTTTGGCCTAGCTGGGCTTACAGTTTCCAGTGCCTGTCATGTTTGTCTGTCACAGTATATTTTATATTGGATTTGTGGAGTTGGAGAGAATAAGACAAAGACATACTGTGAGAGAATTTTCTCTTGAATGTGTTCCATTTCCACTAATTATTTATTTAGTTCTGTGGTTCAGTGGTCTAGTTACTAAATAAATAAATAAATAAATAATAATGAAAATGATTTTATGGTTGGGGGTCACTGCAACATGAGGAACTGTATTCAGAGGTCACGGCATTAGGAAGGTTGAGAACTACTGATCTACATAGTAGTCTTGGTAACCCAATTTTGCCTGATCATTTTGGATAGGCTTAGTCTTCCTTACCCTGGTCCTGTGGGAGCCAAACCACCCTGCCTCCACTCCAGTTCTGCGGTCCCATATAAATACACTCTCCTTTTCCCTAAAAAATCTGGCATCTAAGGTAATCCACAAGATTATTAAACTAAAATCACAATAAATTACAGTATTAAAGTACAATTAACTATATAATCACAGTAAAACAACAGAATGTAAAAACAGTTTTAAAACTTTTTTTTAATTGCCTGTAATACCAGAGATAACATAAAGCCACCATGACTAGTTGCCTCATGCTCCATGCATATAATCTAATTTTAGTTTAAAGTCTTCTACAATTAAACTTCAATGGGTCATCCAGTTTTTACTGAGCTATAAGGAATTTCACTGAGTTCACAATTAACACTGAACATTAACAGCACCAACTATGGTCCTTTAATAGAAGGCAAACAGCCCCATGAGCAAGATTAGTCAATACAATCCTTGTTAATTGGCAGCTCAAAAGCCATCTCACGTCTGCCAATTTCCCTCTTAAAGCTTCTATGGCTTCATCTTTTCTTCCCTCCCATACCTGTTTCTGGTGGCAGCCTACATGCCAGGCTTGACCCAATTTTTTGGATTACACTTACCAATATGTACAAAGAAAATATAGCATTTAAAGGGTTTCTTTATATACACTGACCTGTGATGAGCAAATGTGCGACTGTAATTTGGTATAAAAGGAAGGAGGAAAAAACAGGTGGACTTGTGAAGCCAACAAGGACTGCAATATTACAGGAAATTTTTTTTAAAAAAAACCTATGGATTTATACTTACACTCCCTTAGATGAGGTGACCACTGTGGCACTCTAGATGCTTTCAGAGTGCACCTCCCATAATCCCTTACCATTGACCATGCTGATGGGAGCTGTAGGCCATACACATCTGGAGAGCCAAAGCTGCCCACTCTGATGTAAAGCAAAGACTGATGAAGCAAGTGTCACAACTAACATAAACACTACCTCATCTTACTGTATTATCTCAGATGTCTTTTAAGAGTTTGCTTTAAAAGTATTCTCATATGCAAACATGTATACCACAGGGAAACCTTTTCTCTGGTACACTGGCAAATTTCTACATGGCTTATGATTTTTATGCAAGAATATTTGCAAACAAGTAATCTCCACTGCAAACTGTAAGGTGGTACAGTCACCTGAGATACCAGTAGAATCACAGCTCTAATATTACTTTCAGTAACACTTCTTCAAGATGCAGAAACACAGCTTTGTTAAGTTTCTGTCAGATTAAAAATAAGCTGGAACAAGAATCAAAATAGCAATGCCAGCACATATTAATTCAAGTGTTCTATTACAAACACACACACCTCTCTGAAGTGAACAAAACAAAATAATTCAAATTCTGGTGGTGTATGGAGTAAAATAGTTAAAAAAAAGATGAAGATGCAGCTAGCACTACATACAAAGAAAAAGGTTTGAAACAATCAATTCTTGGTGAAGGATTTAAAGTACAATACATTGTATCGAGAAGACTGAAAATAGAGCTATCCTGTGCCATACAAATAAAGGCTAAAATCCTTTTACAACATAGCAGGCAGTCCTAACTAAATTCACAGGACATGCAATCTCTGTTAATGAATTTGCACTTACAACTGAGCCTCCAGTAAGCTTAAAGTTTTTGTGTATAGCAGCTGAAAATTCTCACTAGCTACGGTCTTTTCAGCAAAATGTCAGAACTAGGCACTTTATCTCTATCAAGTTGTTTGACTATAAGCAATTCAACTTTTTTGATTTTGCTTTAGTTAAAGATTAAAATGCCAGGCACTCTTTTTTAATAAGGTTCTTATCAAACAAGGCAATTAACCTAACATGACTGTATGTTTTATACCATAGAAAATTCAAAAGGTAACTTGTGCTGAACTACATTACTTCAGGCAGGAGAATACTGTTCATGAGCTCACAGTCACTTATATCTAAATCCTGGCCATTTTGACTATTAATTTCTATTTCCAATCTCATTTATGACAGTATTCAATTAATTCTTGGAGGAACCCAAGTTGGTGCTGCTACTCTTCTTCCTCTGTTTCCTTAATGCAAGGGCAAGCATTGCATGGCCCTCCCAAAGTTTCAGGAATGTTAACTCTCATCAGCCCTAGACAGCATAGCCAGAGATATGGAATGCTGGGAACTGCTGTCCAAAAGGATCTGGAAGACAACACAATTCCTGTCCACCCTTAATGGAGACACTGCACGGACTTCCTTCTGTTAAAACTGTAGTTGCTACCTCTAGCAGCTACTCCCACGTCACCAATGCAACATTTAGAAAACCAGCATGACACTCTGAACCATAAGGTTAATAGGTAGGCAGGTTCTGCACTTCAGGAGTCTTAACATGGACTGTACTACTGCTAAATCTGTAGTTAGAACAAGTCAAATAGAATTAAATCCATGGCCATTCTGTCACTCATGTAGAAACATCTGTGGAGGTGGGGTAACCATACAAGCAATAGCACCTCAGAAGGAGAGGATTTAGTGAAAACAGGCTTTTAACCTGCCAAATTTGGCAAAGTTCAATACTATCTCCTATTCACATATGTCAAAGAAACTATGCAAGCCTTGATTCATTGTCTGGATAGAGCAAAGGACCAGATGTAGGTCAACAAATTTAGGTAAAATACGGACTGAAATTCAGTTGACCAGGAAAAAAGTCAAACTACAATTGGGGTTACCTGTTCTGGATGGAGTTGTTTACCCTCAGAAAGAAAAAACTGATTCTTCCAAGTACTCTTGGGTCCAGTATTGCTCCTGGGAGGCCAACTGGCTACTGTGACCAAAGTGCCCTTGCCCAGAATTGAGGTCCTCAGTGGAGACCCTGTTACTTATCCCAACAACCTAAGAAGCTAGACAGTTAAATACATGAAAAGAGGGCTTTCTGAGTGATAGAAATCTCTTTTTTTTTTTAAAAAAAAAAAGTCTCATCATAACAGTTCTCTTATCAGGAAGTTTACAGAATTAGCCAACATCAGAAACTGGATCTCTTCAGACTGACTACGTTTCTAGGGAAACATGGTGAACCCTTCCCGTATACTATCTATCCATCACAAGGAATTCTAATCAGAAGAAAACCTCCACCTCTTCTGGAACTCCTGATATTTTTGCAAAAGATTCAGAAGCAGAATCACCAATGCTACCCAGGAGTAATTCAGAAAGCAAAAATCTCTTCCCACAAAAGTTTCCATAGCGCAGTGGAGAAATAAAAAAAAATTACTGTTCTTCCAGAAAGGTCAGAAACAATCTTTATATTTGGGTAAATAGAACATTCAGAGGTGGGGAAAGTTTCTAGTCACTCCAGAATTTTTTTCAAATTAGTGTAAAATGATCACCCAACCCCCTTCTGAATATTCTGGTCATGGTCAAAATATTCAAGGGAGGAGTGGCCACAAATAGCTACAAAGGTCAGCTAGAATATACGGTATTTACTCGTCACATTTATATGTTGAACATGTCTTCTACTCATCAGCATGAGATGAACTGAGATTTTACCATGTCCAATATTTCACTAACTGTAATTTGAGAATTTCAAAACAAAAACCTTATATCACTCCTCATCACTTTTGAACATCACTGATATTAAAATGCACCACTTAGCATGGAAATCAAAGGAAAACAAACAAAACATCATCAACATATGCTTAAAATAGAAAGAATAAAAATGTAACTGAAAAATCAAGGGTTTATGGCATGGTTTAATACAGATATACACTTTACTACCTTTGTTTTAATAACACTGGCTCTAAAGGCAATAGGGATATAACAATTTTAAAACAAATTCTTATTGCTGCACAGAACAAAAAAGAAATGCTACAATAATGAATAAAAAATAAGCTGCCCTCTCAAATGCCTGCTCAAGATTGGTTGTTTCCTGGTGACTGTGTTCCAAATTATGAAACACATTTTCAACCTGTTATATTCAAATCATTACTGCAAAGCTGAAGATGGATCACAAATACATAAAACTTCCCGGGCCTGTAAAAATATCCAAGATTTGCACAGCAAATATTAACATGACATTGCTATAATTTCCTGATCTAGGTCAAATCTCAGCAGGAAATCTCATTGTCTATTTTTATTCCCAGTTCACTAGAAGGGCTTTACCTTTCTGTTTTCTTGATCAGTACAGCCCTGAAGATTTGTTCCTGGGGAGTCTTCTCATTCTCATTAGTTGGTTGCACAAAGGGATGGACAGCAGCCAAGATGAAGCCCTGCTGGTACAATTCTCGCAGCTGAGCTGGAAGATCACGCAAAGAAGAAAGCCTGATTGCTGATGATCCTGGTAGCTCAGCTGAAACCAAAAAGAGACTGATCAATAATCCTGAATTATGTTGTGCAAATGTTAAAACGTGTAAACATCCACATCCTCTTTGGTGAACAAACAGGTCTTACACAGTTCTACAAAGTTGCTATATTTTTACCTGTTGATTTAAGAGACTTCCTTTGGTATCTCAGATTTTCTAAACTCACTGTTCATCACCCTACGAACAGAGGTAAATATTATGCACAAACCCGAGAGGGACATGTAAGGGAACAAAATCTGTAGCTGCATATAATGTCAGTACTCTTAAATACAAATTCCTCTTATCTCCCTAAACAATGCACTCTGCACTCTTCCTGCTCTTCGTCCTCACTCCTCTCTTTTCAGTTGTCAATATGATACATTTATCTGAACAATTTATTTTGATACATAATTTGGCCATATTTATTACCTAGGCAAAAGCAGCGCACTACCAGTGGGGGTGAATATATATGTAAACAAGAAAAAGTACCAAAGATCCTAAAGGGGACTTGTAGTCAAAGGCCATTCTTCAAATGCTTCAAACTACATTCATACACACATACACATCTCTCTTTTACCATTTCTCCATCTTTGAAAGTGTTGACAGCATCACACAGCATTTATCTCTTTAATTTCTTACCCACATGAGAGAAATTCACACTGATTTAGATCCTGATCTTGAGAAAGATTAAATGTGCCTAGATCTAACAGATCGCAGTATACTAAAGGTGCTCAGGCCTTTGAAATGGATTCTGTGTAAAGCCCTATGGCATAGACTTTATAAAAGACAACAAGCTCTGAAAAAAATATATTTATTCTATTCAATTTCCCATAAGAATATATGGTTAACCCTTCTTGAATAATGAAAAAAGTTATCACAAAAACTAATAAATATTCAAAACTAATAATAAAAAGGCACAATTTAAATAACAATAAGAGAAGCTAACTGCTACCCTGCACCTCTGCTACAGTTTTCTCTTAACCTTCAAGAGCCATATGCAAGAATATACAATGGAGCTTCTGACTGAGGAGCAGAGAACACACAACAAAATTATTTCTTTAAACAGAGAGAAAAAAACACCAAGAAATTCATATACTGATAGGTAATACAATTCACATTTCTATCAGAGTATAAAAATTAAGTAAAATTCATTTTTTTAAAAAATACCATGTAACATAATGCAATGCATATGCTGAAAAACAATAAAGAAGACAAATAGGCAAGCAGCCTGTCAGTCAGCCTAATCCTGTTGCAAGAACACAAAGGAATGTTTCAAATGAAGATTTCTTTTAAAAAAACCTTCCTTTCCTAGTATTATGCTCAATTGTTCTTTTTAAATCTGGTTTTTGATGGCAAGTCTATGAAGTGAGTATATTACATTTCCTCAAACGTCTTATTACAAAGTAAAAGCAAAAGGAATAAACTTTTCTCTGTGATATGCAGCATTTTCTCCCCTTCCCTACAGTTGTTGTTGTGTGCCTTCAAGTCATTTCCAACTTAATAGCGACCCTAAGGTGAACCTATCAAGGAGTTTTCTGGGGCTGGGAGTATGCGACATGCTGTCAGGGGCTCGGGCGTGGCCGCACCCGCAGGCGTTCCCGGGGCCGATGCAGGAGCCGCCTCCGATGAGGAGGAGGGGGGCCCGGGCACTCTGGAGGCCGCTGCAAATGGTGGGGATTGCCCGGTCGCCTCGGAGGACGGCGACGCCGCCGGGGATCACCCAGACACTGCGGAGGCCGCCGTTGCTGATGGGGGTCACCCCGGCATGACGGAGGCCGCTGCCGCCGAAGGGGATCGTCCCAGTGGTGCGGAGGCCGCCGGCCCGGCTTCCATGCCGGTGGGCGTGACGGGCGGTGACTCGCTGGAGGAGGTGGGTCCCGGGCCCAATCCTGGGGCGCCGCCTACGCGCAATTCCGACCCTGAGGAGGCTGAAGCCTCCGCCCCGCCACCCACGTTCCAGCAGCACCAGCGGCTCAAGGAAGCAAGCCGCCGGTCCTGGTGGCTGCATGAGAAACACCTGTGGGCTGAGAGCTCCCAGCTGTAACACAGCTGAGAGCCCTCAGCCGCGTGCTCGAGCCGGATTGGCCGCCGGCGGCTCAAGGGGTCTTTTTAGGGCAGGCGCTGGGCTGGGAGGGGCACGGAGCAACAACCATCGGCCTACTGTGCATCTGTCACCCATGCCCTGTTCCAGCCCAGCCTGTGTCCACGTCCTGCCACTCGGTCCTTCCGAGACCAACCCCCTGCGTTTTGGGTGAAGCAACCTCTTTGTGTTCTGGGTGAGGTAACCCTTCATTATCTTCTGTTGGAGCCTGCTGCCAAGGTACACTTTCAGTTACGGACAGTTTGTGTACGGCAGAACCTTTGGTTACGGACTGCATTAAATGCTGCTTTTCCCCGACTCCGGTCCAGCTCCTGCTTGACCCCGGCCGCCGCTGACACATGCCCACTGGGCTTCCATGGCTGAGTGGGGAACAGAACCCTGAACTCCAGGGTCACAGTCCAATGTTCAAACCACTACACTACACTGGCTCTAATTTTTTCTCTGTAATATGCAGACATTTTCTCTCAACTTCCTGTAGGCTAATGAATTATTATATCTATTTGAATTGGGTACGTTTCTCAGTCATTAAAAGCACTCATGGCCTTCTCAGTGAGGGCTCCCTAGTTGCAAATTCCCAACCAAGGAAGGTTAGCCACTGTCCTCGTGTAGGTAGGCAAAAATGTTGCTATGCAGACATATTTTTGTTCTATATGTTGATTACTGTGGAGTGGCTTTTACCTGGCTGGGTTCTCCTCTTTCTTTTTATTAATACATTTTAATTGTGTTTTTGGTTTGTTCCATGGTTTGTTATTTGGTTTAACTGAATTTTAACACTGCTAGGCACTTTAAGTGCCATATATTGCAGGGTATGAAGCCAAAGTAATTCAACTTTCAAACTCTTTATACATCTCAAAGTCTTACACAACAGCACTACATAAAAACAAATCAATTGCCTGTATCAAGCTCTGAAATGTCTCCTTTTAAAATAACTGGTTAATTTAAGATCATCAACATGAAGTCTTAGAAACCTGAAATGTTCTCCCACTGGTTTCTGTTGTCTGATTTGTGTCCATTTATTCTTTGCATAGAGACTGTCCTGTTTGTCCTAAGTAGAATGTGGAAGGCCGTGCTGTCAGATAACAGAATATATCAAATGGGAAGATGAGCAGATGAATGTTCCCCTTACACCGTAGTTGGTTTAACTAGGTCTTGTAATAATAATGCCCCAGAAGATATGGACATCAAGTTGGCACCTGGGTTTATGATAATGTCTGGTTCCTGTGTTCATGTCTCTATTACGTGGCCAGTTTCTAGTGATTAACTGCTTTGGGCAGGGGGCCATTGTGCCATCTGCCAGCAATGCTCTTTTGCATTCTATAAAAAGGTTCAGGACACTCTACTGCTGATTTTGAAGTAACTCCTATCAAGCAAAGAAACTTCAAAGGGAAACTGCAGTGCAAAACCGTCACAATTTTTCACAACATTCAACTATTTTACCTGTGGTTAGAATCAAGATTACGGTTATTTATTCTATTACATATATTAACTAGCTTGCTAATGCTAGGAATGTTTTTACTATTGTTACCACTGCTTTAATTAATGATTCTTACAAATATTTTACTCTTAGACATATAGCCCAGTCTAATTTTTCTATTTCATTTCCTTCTGACTTCACTCCTTCCCATTCCTGCCCCATGCCTTCCAACTATTCTAGAAGAACTTAAGTTATGATAAATTTGTTAGTCAGCAAAATTCTAGAAAACTCCCTGTTGTTTTTGCTGCAACAATTATCCCTCTAGAAATGCCTTCATAAGACATCTAAGGTCTCACTGCCTGAAATCCAGCTTGTTACTATAAATAAGATTAGACATACTGAATCAATTGTTAAATGGTAAGTTAACACATGGATAAATCCTACTGACTCAGTGGGGCCACTTTAGTAGGAAGTAATAACAAAATCACAGCCATAATCTATCTACATTTAAGAACAGTAAAATCAGGATTCAAAAGCTAGGCCTCTTCATGGTGCAAGGAAACAAGCAAGCAAACAAATAAAAAAGCTGAACTTTTTCAGAATAATTATATTTTTGTTATAGTTATATTGCCTTGTATTTTCTACCACAAGGATCTTGGAGTGGCATTTTAGCTCCACTCTCACACTGGTTAGCTAGAGATAATGTGACTTCTTTAGGATTATCCTGTAAGACCCATAGGTGAAGATTAATTTGAATTTCGTTTTGTAGATCAAGGCTGGAAATTCCAACCACAGTACCACAAAAGGTCATGCCTTCAAAGACCTGCTCCTTCTTCATTTAAGTGCAGAAACATAAACTTGGCAGGACAGCAATTAAGGCAGGACTGCCAGACCAGTCTCCCTCTTGATGTTTTTGGTCTCGAATTGCCATCAGCACCATCTAGTATGTCCAATGGTGACAAATGAAGGGAATTGCAGTTAAGCAACAATTAGAATTCCACAGGTCCCTCATGCTTGATGGAGTCTGGGGAAATTCTACTCTTCTGAACACAAAGAGAGAAGACAGAAAACATACAAATACAGAAGTGACTATAAGCCAGCGTAGTATAGTGGTTTACGTGCCAGACCAGGACTCTGGAAACCAAGGTTCAAATCCCTGCTTTGGCCATGGAAACCCACTGGGTGACTTGGGGTAAGTCACACTTTCTCTGGCTCAGAGGAAGGCAATGGCAAATCCTTTCTGAATAAATCTTGCCAAGAAAACCCCATGATAGGTCTCCTTTAGAGTCACCATAAATCAGAAAGAACTTGAAGGCACACAACTACCACAACGTTACAGAATCCTTGCTTTTCATACCAGACTAATGATATTCTCTATATTACAGTAATTTAAAACATGATAGAAAAGATTCCACAAATGAATTAGACAACGAATAAGTCTGGGCACTAACATTTTCAAAGAAAAGAAATGAGAGGAAAATGGACTTAATGCTGAATGTTGAAACCACTACAGGTGGTTTCTACATGCCATACTCCATCGGACAGCATAATTTCCACACTTAATTACTATACTTACTAAATATCCTCCCTACCACCACCAATTATTTCGTGTGCCTCCTGGCCATAGTAATCCATAGATTCTGCAATCTGATTTGTCTAATTGCAGCTCACACAGCAGGAAAAGCACAGAAGAAAATCAGTGTTCATTTTCTGGACACATGTAAAAACATTTTTAGTAATGAAATTTTATTACACTAAAGAGGTAGAGCACACACCATTAGTATGTTTAAAAGCTTCAGGGTGAAACTGCTTTAACAAGAACAGCAAATTTGCTTTAATACAAGATGCTGGGAACTTCATAGTTTTATTTTTTAAAAAACTGGCTCCAAAATTATAGTTTTGGAAAAACAAATTATGTAACTATTTAAAAGCATATAGCAATCTCACTCCTATTTGGTAAATTATCTGACAGCTGTTAATAAGCAGCCATTTCTGGTTTTTAAACAAAGCTTTCATTATACTGATTAGGATCCATATAGCCACAAAGCCATCACATGTAGCTAACCGCTGCCTATTATGGTTCCTGTCCTAGAAATCTCAAGTCAATATAATGTGAAATCTCCCCCGTCCTGAGTAGATTTCTTTGCATGAGATTAATGCCCTATAACATTTTAAGCAACCTTATCCTGCGTATGAAGTTGCCAATATCATGTGTTTCTGATAAATGCTTATGGTAAAAGCTTGAGCTAGCTGGTGCAATTATAATCACTCCAACAAGTGCAAGACTTGAATGGAATGCTTGAGATTTGCATCAGGTTGTTTATTCCTGAAACTTTGTTTTGTCAGCTACGAACTGAACCATGATAGGATACACAGACCAAAATCAGGGTACAGTAATAATGCCAGGACAGCATTTTTCACAGTGGTTTAGTACTCTCAATAAAAGTTATGACATACTTATTGTGTCTATAGGAGAATAGCCTCCCTCTTCATTTCTCAAATCCATCTCCTTTGAATCCAGGGAATACTGCAAAAAAAGTCATTAACAATTCCAGAAACAACAATCACTACCAAATTTGATGGACATACCAAATTAATGAGTGTGAAGCTACTAAAAAAACAACTGCAATACTGCATTAAGAAACACTATACAAGACATTAAGACTATGTGACTTATCTATATATAAAAGATAAGAGAGAGTGATAGAGTAGGAAAGGAAGAAAGAACAGAAAACTTTCGTGCAAACAAAACCTCAAAGCGACATTGATTGAAAGCAAGTTCCAAAAGAAGAAGAAAAGCTCCTAAATATTTTATGCTTTCTCTTAATATATTAAGTGACACTCAGTATCTCTTTTAGTTCTGAAAAAGTATAATAAATAATCCCATTAAATAAATCAGTAATGCATATGCAAGGCATATACAGATCTCCCATAAAAACAGATTCTTAATGATTACTTGTATTCAAAGCCTGATACTGGAAAAAGGATGAACTGCAAATAAGACCTCAGAGTTTTCTTCTTTATTTCTGAATGTGTTAGAACAGTCATCATTAGCAACATTCAGGAACATTACTACTCAAACATGCAATAATTAAGTAAGACAGATAAACAAAGAAAAACAATGCCTCCCACGGTACAAGATCTGGCTTATACAAGTGTATCATTTCAGCATAAATTATTTTCTTCCTTGCCTTTGTTCTCATACAGTTTCTCTCTAGCTGACTAGCAATACCAGGGACAAAAGAGATTCTTCTAAACCACCTTTATTCAACCTCGTGATCTTGTTATATTCCAGACTTCAACCTCTATGTTCCTACACCATCGGCCATGTTGGCTGGAGCGGTAGGGAATTTCATCCCAAAACATCTTATGGACACCAAAATCGAGAAGGATGCCCAAAAGGGTATTTAAATTATAAGAGAACACACTGACGAGGGTAACTCATAGCTTTTCTCTCACTTGGTAGGGGAAGAAGTGATCAGCCAAAGCCTATAAAAGCAGCACTATATGTCGCTAGGGCAGTAGCAGACACACAAGGCTTTCTGAATTATATCTTACACTTTATATGATATACTCTATATGTATACGTATGCTGTAAAACTAACAACGAAATCAGCCTAGCCTCTAACAAGTGGATATTTTCCCTGAAATAATGGTAGGAAAATCTGGGCTTATAAACTGTACTTGCCCCACTCTGTGCAATGACAAATCCCACAGCTGAAGTGAAGAGATTACCAAAATCAAATTCATTTCCACTGGCACAATTTTTATGGTTTGCATATACCTAGGATGATGGAAAATGGGGATAGCAGCAAAGGGAACAGCATTGAAAAATCATTCTGAAAGAGAAGAGTGAAGAAAAACAAGCTGGCATGTACTAAGAAAATAGGGGTGCTCCTCCAATAGGTAGAGGTTGGGTTTTTCCTCTGGGCACATACCTCCCACAAATGGGAAAGTACATACATGATCAAAGACTACAGTGCAACCTATATACCACTCCACAATTATTCAGAAAAGTACCTGACCTCTTTAAATTTTGTATGACTGACATCAGTAGTATCTATAACTACACTGTTCATCTAAAATGTGTAATAAATAGTGAATCAAATACACACTACTAAACTGTAGATGGAAAAAAGAAAGAAGGCCAACAAAATTTAATAATACAGTCATCCCTCCACATTTGCTAGGGTTAGGGCTCTGTGAAAGTGAAAAAAATGTGAATAACTCTAGACCCTCCCAAGCCATATTTAACACACAAAAATGTAGATCACCATATTCAACCCACTGTGGATTCCTTTGAGGCCTCAGGATTCCTTCACAAGGCAGAAGCTGATGGCTGGTGGGGCTTACTGCCACCTCCACTGCTGCCCTACGCCATTTTTCACAGGGACTTACAAGCCTGGTTCACAGTTTCTCGGTCACACAAGGCTTGCAGTCTCTATTAAAATGGCATAGGGAGGCAGCAGAGGTGACAGCAAATAATCCAAGAATAATCAACTCTGCAAAAGTGAAACCCGCAAATGCAGAGGGCTGACTGTAAAATTAAGTCTTCTCCCTTTCCCCACATTATTTACAAATAAAATACTGTCAATTTTCCACCTCTTCTACTTGTAGCATCTTTCTTTTTTTAGTTACTAAACTTAGGACACAACACCATTAATCTCTGTGTAAACACCTGTCATATTAAACAAACAAAATGCAACATCATGTTTTCATACTCTTCAGATCCGTGCTTCTCAAGCTTGCAGATATGTGTGAACTGGCAATTCTGTTTTTCTAATGCACCATTGTAAGGGTACCATATTTTTTGCCCATTGTCTGCAACTGTTTCTTTTCTTCCTGGAAATGTGTCATGGACTGGCAGCTTAGAAACCAGTACCAGTCCAATGACCACCACTATGAGTAGCACTACTTTATATCATACTTGTTGACCCTGATATGTTCCCATATCTTTAATTCTCCTGTTCTCATAACTAATGTAAATAAGCTACACATATCTGTACCAAAATGATGCAACAACTTCATTTTCTGTTACAAGAGGATAATCCATGAAGTCAATTAATGCTTTTGTCATGGATTTTAAGAGAACAGTGGATGAAGACTACTAAGAAATGGCTAACCTACTTCCCACCAAGTAATATAAGACGTCTTCTCATAAAGTTAAGTCACGAGCAACTGAAAGTGTTCAATAAAAAATAGCTAAAATTTTGGAGATGCATGTAAAAAGTAAGTGAGGGAAAACTATTTTGGGTAACTAAAAAAAAAACACCTTACTAGTTGGGTGTCAATATCCAAAGAAGAAGAGTTGGGTTGCAATTCGCTATCACTTGGATTGAAGAGTCCTCGGAGTAATAAATATTAATATTAAACATCAAATTCTTGCTTATCACTTAATATTCAAGAAGTATTGCATAAGATTTGGGTACTGTGGATGCTGCACAACAAACACTCTTGTGGATATGGAATATTTTTATATTCTCCAACACACTGGAATTCTAATTGTGGTCAGAAAATACCCCAGACTAAAGTATTTGATGGAAGTTTTTCCATCTGCCCATATAAGCGTTAAATACAGGGGTTAGAGTAAGACTGTTGGTTAAAGATAAGTGGGAACTAAGCTATTGCTACCTTGTCTCATTGATTTCTATGAGATCTACATGTAATTAATTTAATCTACATCCAACCCGGAGACTGTTAGAATACTACCCTTTTGCTGGATCCCGCTGGTTCCTTCAAAATTAGTGATCCCTGCTGAAGCTTCTCCCTGCACCTTAAAAACCTGGGCCAGAAGACTGACAAACCACCTGGGACAGGTTTTGAGCATCATAGAAAGCTGCAACAGGAGGTAAAGAAAGTCTTGA
The DNA here is from genome assembly GCA_948472985.1 of Iguana delicatissima. Taxonomy (NCBI): domain Eukaryota; kingdom Metazoa; phylum Chordata; class Lepidosauria; order Squamata; family Iguanidae; genus Iguana; species Iguana delicatissima. The sequence continues at coordinate 18,723 of CAOKZL010000976.1, forward strand.
TCCCACTGGCACTGGATACTGAATGATCTTTGCCGATAGAAATAAAAGTAATTAATGCTTCTTAATTTCTATACACTAAATAAAATATGAAGCAGAGTAACACTGCAAATCATCACAAACACTCCTTAAAAATGGAGGAATTAAGTTAAATCCAAACTGCTTTGTATACATCACTTTCCTATGGGGGGGGGGGTTACTGTAATTTCAAAATTGCCCAAATTATGTTCTACTGCCCATCTTTTGAACAGAATGGATTTAAGCTGTAAGATGAGAATTCCTTTCTAATAGTTTGTGCAAAGCAATATAAAGAACACTTACTAGCAAAGCAAAAGAGAATGCACATTTCTAAAGATCAGATATAGCTTTGCCATGAAGGAAATGTCTTTTAAAGGGGAAAAAAAGACTCTCATTAGCTTCTGATGTGAATCACACCTCTTGATCAATGTTCAGAAGTCTGACAGGTGTGCTAGGCGACCACCAGTTTCTCATGAACATTCATTGGGCAAAAAGCATCATATCAACTAATGGGGGAGGGAGATGGGAGCTTTCACATGTTATAAGAACCATAAAAAATTTAAGATTTCAGTGCTGTGAGGAGTCCTGGGGATGCCACATATTTCCAAATGAAATGATAAAAGAAGTTAATCTAAAAGAGAATAAGCTATGAGGCTTACAAATTAAGTTGATGGAGTTGTGAGGAAGTTAAGGAATGATACAGATGCTAATAAAATATGAATAAGCATCAGTCTGCTGCTGTTATGCTTTGCTGGCTCAGCTCTGCATCACTGCTCTTACTTAAACATTGTTTCCTGACATAAGAACTGACAAAGAGTGCTAAATCGTATGAATTAATTTGTCACTACCCATTGTACTGTTTATTAAAATGCAAAACAAATTAACATCTACTTGCATCCTAGATTTCAAAACAAAAAAAGGAGGGGAGAGAGAGAGAGAAAGAATGGCACAATAAGTGGTCTCTTGTTTAGTCGCCGTTGTGCAAAGTCTGGAACTGTTTCAGAGTAATTTTTATTTCATTTTGTTTTGTTTCATATTGTTATTTATTTCAGAAAGCTCAGCTCAGAAACTGCATCTGTCTCTCTCTGTAGTCTTCCCCTTTTTTTAGCCAGCTGGGTTGACTGCCTTGATGAAGCTTTTCAAATGATCAAATAGCTAAAATTAAAACATATTCTCCAAGATTATTTTCATTGTTCTTCACCACATGTTCACTGAATAAAATACTTGGTTATTGTCTGACTTTTTGTTATCAAGCTGCACTCCCCACACTTCCTGTCAGTTTTGTTGTTGCAAATTTGGTAAGCATGGAGAAAAGGAATGGGTAGATGGATAGATAAGAAACTCTTTGGTACCAAGCTGTCTTCTGAAGCAATGACCACATAAGTTTTTTATCATTCATAAATTACAGTATTTTGCCATTTTAAGAAAAACTTCTGAATATTGTATCTTGCTTCTTCTAGCAGCATTATATGACATAAAAATTATGAGATACGTTCAATCACAAAATTAAATACTGCCAGAACAGGATGAAACCAGATTCCATTAGGAAAGACAAAATGATAATTACTTGATTTGTAAGCACAGTATTGGTTAAATAAGTAGCTATCACATATGTGTGCGTGTGCGTATGTGTCTGAAAGATCAGTTTATCATTGTTTGAAACAGATTTTGAGGAGCTGTCCTGAAAGAGATGGATGATCCTTTTCTACTCATTCATCTTCAGTAATTTTGATTACATATCTAATTGAAAATCCTTGGCCACCTGTTGCATGCAACTGTAATTTTATTATTTGTTACAAGGAAAACTCATATAGGTGCGTCAACACAGAACTAATCATATTTTGTTTTTCCTTTTTGCATAAAAACAAAGCAAATAGTAGCCTGTTTGGAAAAAAACTGTCAAATTGTAGTTTAAACCAGAGGTGGGAACTGTGTGGCCTTCCAGCGTAGTGGTTCTCAACCTGTGGTACACATACTACCAGTGAGACAAAGAAGTAGTCAAGATGGTTTGCAAGATTGTGTTAAAATTATTATTTTTGTTTGCATTTTAGTATTATTATTAACATTTATTCCCAATAATACTACTACAACTTTTTTATTTATTATTATTAATAATAATTTATTAATTTACAAGTACTATCAGAACATAAAATATATATTCAACATTGTCATTATAATTTTCAGTTATTAAAGAAATTGTTTTTACTCATTTGGGTTTACTACTGCAATTTTTAAGATAGCCAAGAGACAGACAGAACAGTGTAGTGGTTTGAGCTTTGGACTATGACCCTGGAGTCTAAGGTTCGAATCTCCATTCAGCCATGGAAACCCACTGAGTCATCTTGTGCACATCATACACTCTCAGCACCAGGAACTCTATGATAGTTTGCCATAGGGCCTACATAAGTTGGAAATGACTTGAAGACACACACTATAACAACAACAAACACAGGAGAAAATGGAGACATGTTTCAAGATGCTGGAAAGATGGGGGTTTTTTTTAAGTTAAAAGGCAAATAAAAACCATCTTCCATATGGAATGGAATGTTAAACTCAGATTCAACTGGGAAAATTGATGTCTGGAAGCGGGGAGAGTTTTTTTATTGTTTTTTCATTAAAAATTTTTAATAAAAATTAATTAAAAAAAATCTTCCAGCATTCTGAGATGTTTCTTTTTTCTGTTGTGGATTTATTGGGCCACTCCCCAGGTTTTATTCTTTTGAGGAGGTAAGACACAAAAGGTTGAAAACCACTGATATGATGGACACAGTGACAATCTGAGAGAGATACTATTTCAACATTTTACCTAGTTTGGTAAATACTGCAGAATAGAAGGGGTAGCTCTCACTGTTTATTTAATCAAACTACAATGTTAACATTTGTTGTTCTGCACAGCTGATGTTATTTGCTTAAAATAGCAAGCTTTGCAACTGAGAAGCCAGAAAACGAAAAGCAGTACAAGGCATGGAGGAAACTGGGGTCAATTTTTAAAAACAACAGATTAGAATTAAAAAAAAGTAAGAGATATTTTCATTATGATGAGTGAAATCCAACAGCATGCAAACAATCTTTGGCTTGTATGACAGGACTTACTCCAACTCCCTCCTCCAGTAGGCCTTGTACTTTAATCTGCACTAAAACATTCCCCAGTCATCTAAAAGCAAATATTGAGGCAGGTTGATGGGCTGTAGTATAAAAGCAGGAGTCATCCCTCCCTGTTTTGCTAACAGAAGATATTCTATCAAGTGAGACTTCACTGGATTCTGCTTAATATATTAACTATAACAAGTCACTGAAAATATGTCAAGCTGTAAGAAAAAATGTTAGAGAAAGGAAAGATACCTTAACTAGAAAACTGTGTACACTCAGTTTAAAAAAATGTTCTTATAGAGCTAGAGAGAGTCCTGCTATATACAAACCAAAGCAATCCAATTTTTTTTGTGCTTTCTTCCCAAACACACCTCTGTGAGAATTATTTGTGGGGAAAGACAAATCTCTTTGGATAGAGATGAGAAAATAAAACTTATTCTCTATGAGTGGATATCTAGATTTGCAAGGTCCACCATGGCACTTCCTTTCTATGATGGTGGGAGTACATGTTTCCATGAGGCAAGAGGCTATACTGATGGGAGCAAAGCTGCTGGTAGGGTCTCCCACATCAGCAGGCTTTTGCTAAGGAGCCAGACTAAATGTGACAAACTTTGCTTGATCTCATTTGCTTCTGAGTTTTGGTCAGACACACTGCTGAGGAACCAGTCACATCTGGCATCTTCTCTTTTGCAGATGGTCTCTAAGCAGCTTCATGGGGTCTCAGAGACAACCACAATGCAGATAATGGCTGCAGTATCACCTTACAGCATGACTGAGTCTTCTAAAAGTTAAAAGTAAGAGAAGGTAGAAATGCCACTGGCTGCTAAGACAGAAGTGGGGAGAATCAGCACACAGTGATAAGGAAAAGAAGAGAGACAGCACATGGGATGACATGGAAGGGGGGCAATTTAATCTAATAATTAAATTGAGAGTACAGTTGTTCAGGAAACAATACTCACATGTAGCTTCAAAGATAAATGTTCCTACAACTTTTTGTTTTATCTTCCTCTTTACATTTCCTGTTGATTTCCCCACTACATTTTCCACTATTTAAACATTAACAATTTGGAAATCATTTTTAAAAACTAAAGCAACTAATGCATTGTACAAACATTCTGAATATTCTAAGTAGTAAAAAATATGAAGTACCTGATACTTCAGCAAGGCCCCAGGAATCTGGGGACCTAAAGGAACTTGTACATTTTCCCAAGGCAAGCCAAAGAGATGACAGGACAAAAAAAGACTGCTGATGTAATTAAAGAAACTGATAATCAGTGAGAGAGGTGGAACAACCAAGTGTAATTTTCTGCAGGGTGAGAAAAGCATGGTTTTTCCTATAGAAGGAAACCCAAGCTTAGAGAATAAGGAAGCCAACTCTTGAAATAGTGAATTAAATGCAGTCCTTGACTATAATGGTCCAAATCCGCAGGAACTAAAATCTATATATTACTCTTGGTATCATACAGTGAAGAGCTAGCTAAAGAAGAATTTCAATAAAATTTATTCAATAAAATGTGTACTTCTCAAAGAATAAGAAGCCATTAGAATTTCTCCTTATGGCTCTATGACTGACAGATACTAAAAGTTTTTCCCACTCCTTCCCTAAAAAATAATTTACATTCTTCTGCATTTTGGTAGTTTACATTAAATCTTAGTCCAAAAGACAATTTCCCATCTTCTCTCAGCAGGGAAGCTGTCACCACTTAGTGTAAAAAAATTGTAACCATCTGTCTATCAACAAGGAACAGTAGTGTGGGTGTTCAAGTAAATTCCCATTATCACAAGATGGTCAGTCAAAATGCACATGCTGGGCACTGTTGTCCAAGTTGAGACTTAAAATTCACCTAATTTGGTTTTTAAAAAGCAGCAATCCCAAATTACTCATACACTTCTTCAACCATGTTCACAAGATCAAATGCATTTCCACAGTGTGGAGCTGAGCTAAGAGTATCAGCTTATTTTTTAAAATAGCCACCCCCATGTTTTCCCACTCTTTTGTTGCCAGAAAAAAAACTGTTTAGGGCAAAAAGACTAAATGCCTTTTCACTGGATGGTGCTAGGGGCCTTTCATCTGGCAGCACCCTTAGGATAACAGTAGCTATGAGTTAAGAGTAGGTCATACTGATTAGAGATGTGGATTTTGGGTTAATGTCTGCAGTGTGCAGCAACATGATATAACTTCTATTGTCTCTGATGTCTTGGTTTCCTGGACCCACATGTAAAAAGGACTTCTTGGAACTGATGTGTATATAAATCATTTATATACACTCACAGAAGCCACAAAAGCTTATTCTCCACTGCATTTCTTAGCTGTTGAAGCACCACAGGACTTTGTTACAGTTAATTTCAGACCATATACTTAGTTCACAGTTGAATTTTTATATATATATAATCAGACAACACATAACAATATATTTGCAAGAAAGCAGGAGCAATTTCATTAAGTCCATAATCATGTTAAATATTACTTTAATGGAGATAAACATTATGAAAACATATGAGAAGAAAACTCCTGGCTTCCTGAACTGCACACTGAATTAGCTAAGATTCGACTGCCTTCTCCCTCACCTCCCACAGATCTGAGTCCTTAAATCACATTGTGGTCCAAACTGAATTCCAAAAGATCACCTAATTGGATTCCTCTCCCCTTTCTCTCACAGTTCTTATGTTCTGTTCTGGTTTTTTGCTGTCATACCCAGTGCTTTAAACTTAAGTGTCCTGAAAAGACAGAATAAACAGTTGAGGCGTTACCACACTACACACCCACTCTGCAGGATGTGCTATTTTCATAATTGGACATATTTATGGCTGAAAAACAAGTATGCTGGCTGTAAGCATGTTGCCAGGTCAGGCTGACCTCAGGTCAGGTCATAAGTTCAGAGATGATTAGGCAGAAAGACCTGATGCTAATAGACTTGTGATCATCCTTTCAAGACTACAGGCCACAAGCACTCCCGAGAACAATGGAGGGCAAAATTACTCAGATAAAGCAATCAGAGACCACCTTGAGATGTCGCCCTATAGAAATCTTTCCTAGGCTCCCTGCCTGACCAATCATTAAAAGATTGTAATGACTCCCATCAATGTTTTGTCACCTAGAGTTAAGACAATCAGTCCATTCCAGACTCCTTTGTCAGCCCTGTGAGAAAGCAATTAACACTTTGTCCACCCATCCTCCTTCAGGGTAGGAAGTAGGGTATAAAAACCCCAACTTCAGTACCAGTAAACTGTAGTACATTGGGCTTATTACACTGTACATGGTACTCCAGACTTCTGTTCCTCCGTGTTACCCTCAGAGGTGTTCTGAGCCACTTCACTTCCACCTTCTGCTTCAGGACTGGTAACTAGCACCCTTTCCACCCAATCTCTCTCTATCCAACCTTTCTTGCCTCATTTTCCATTAGCCTCGTATGGTTCTCAAGAGTGTTTGATTTCCCGTATGCTTGTTAATTCCCAATAAAATATTCTGTTTAACTTTTAACTGGAGTCCTCTCTACAGGTAGTACTGGTATATGCAGGTGAAAAGATCCTGCTGTTACCTTCCTCTCACAGGCCTCCTTTGAGCTATAGTTGCCCCAAATTCTGAGTAGATGCTGGTGAAACTCAAAATCCCCCCCTTAGGGTAACAGGGGGCACAACACTGGAAAGATCTTACTAAACCAGTTACAAAACTGGAATGGCTAAAAGCCTCATCCTCACTCCATAGCTTGAGCTGCAAGTGAAAACACACACCATCCTCTATCTTGCTCTATTATCCTTTACATCCTTCCCTCCAGGGGGTTTGCCCATTAAACTAACAATGCTGTTTGCCAGTAGTCTGGAACACTATAATACCTACCTTCTTCATGCCAAACTACTGGAAACTGATTATTTAGTAAAACTGTTAATTATTTTCACTTTTGGCTCTACCATTCCACCCTTGTTCTGCGATGCAGGCGTAATGGATACAGGAAGAGGAGATACAAATATGCTGGGTGAGATGTTGAATACAAGGAACTAAAGCTTAAGAATGCTTATTTTCTTTATGATTCTCTCTGCTTTCAGAGTAGAAAAAAGAAATTAGGTAACTTCCAATGTTGGAAAAATAAATTGCCTAATCAATTTTAAGTCATATAAAACCAGCCAGCCAGCCACTCGCAAAAAACCAGCATTTTAAGAGATAAATAATCACTGCTATTCAATTTTTTAAATCACTAGTGACAGAAAGCCAGACATATCCAGATCTGATGCAGGTCACATTTAAAACAAGAGTTGAACAAAATTATCATAATGAATAGATAATTCATTATGATTTGTATGTTTTAGCATGTGTCATAGCGTATGGAATAATTTTAATAGGATGCAAGTCCTAGGGATATTTTCCACAACCTGACAGTAATTTTACAAAGCCCGCTTTGGTCCCATGCGGGGAAAAAGTTGAAGTTAAAAATAAGAAAGAAAGAAAGAAAGAAAGAAAGAAAGAAAGAAAGAAAGAAAGAAAGAAAGAACAAACTGCAGAATGCTGTTCCTCACATACAAAACTGTACTGGATCCCAATGATTGTGTTAAAAAAGTCACTTCATGGTGTTATATGGTATCTATCTGGCTGCATCTAGGGGAAGAAGCAAGAACCTTGGAGAAATGCACAATCCCACTGCACTCTTTGAAAAAGAAAAGTCTTTTCCAAATACCCTTCAACACCTTGTAAAGAGCATGAAGGACAATTTTGTATCACTTCTGGCCCTTCCTGGACTACTGTTGGCCCAAAAGAGGGGTTTTTTTCCCTACAGGAAATCTGTCACTTCCATGACAGAGAATTAAAGTATGTCAGAATCTGATTCTATGTGTGGGTTTGTTTCAGTTGTAAGAAAAAGGGACTTGTGGTACGTGAACAGCTCTGAACCTAAGCTACTGTTTTAGCAATTTGTGTCTTTCTGTAAACTATATTTGCAAATCCTGATTTATATTCTGTATTACATGCAAGGTTATAGCAGCAAACAGTAAAGAGCGAGGCAGACGTGCACCTTTGTAAATACATAAAAAAACACACCAGGAAGCTGCATATGGAGCTTTCCACTCTGCAAAGATCACTATATGTAGAACTCTGCAAAATTGATCCTAAGATCTGAAAATTGCTTACACTAGTTTCCTCAATGGACCAATAAGAGGCTTCATTACACAGCAAACAGGCTACTTACTATTGTATCCAAGGAAAGTCTTAACACAGTACAGTAGTAGAAATTCTCAAGCCATTCACTACAACAGGTCTACCATGAAACAGAAAATGGAGAACAGAAGGTCTAAATTCAGGTTGGTGTTAAACATAGTATAGTTATGTAAGTAACCAGCAGCTTAATTTAACTATGATTCTACTCAAGTGGAAGACCTCAGAGGGCTGTATTTTCAAAGTTGGCTGCCAGCTAAATGACTTACCTGGAGGACTCACATGGCATATGAGAGGACTGATGTGTGCTTTACTGTACAGTGAGAGACACTCTCAGCCTGGCAATAAACAAAATTTCTTTTCTTGCAAGTAAGAAAGGAGACTAGGTGCCCAAGTGGGCCATCTTTACACCTCTAATATCTATGGGGAATGCTGGACTGAATATAAAGATGGACTGACTAAGAGGATTTTAGCAGTTTTATGTAATCTACAATTGATTCAATCCCACAAAGGCAGTTGGCTATATATATTTCTATCAAATCAAGCCAAGACCAAGAATAAAATACTCTTCTATTTCTTAAACTATACAGCACCAGTGGTAGCAATTATATAACTCATATTTCACAGCCCAGTTCAGATTTATTTCCTTCACATTTATTTGATGTCTTATTTTGACTACCCTTTCCTCCTACTATAAAGATTCATGTTGTGGTATACACACTGACAGATGTTAAATTTTTCTTGAATTAACTGGAAGGGAGAAAACATTTTAATCTGACTGAAATAATCTTTTAAATTTCACTAATGTCAACATTAGTTTTATATTTTCTTTTCTCCAAAGAAAACACAAAGCTCTTTACACTAAGGCTCAAGCCTGATTTTATCCTCATTTCGAACCCATCCCATTTTGTTGCATTCCATACATGTCCTCGCATCTGGATTACATTACATTCCTTTCCATTTGTTTTGTTCCATCCTACTTACTGATATGTTAAAAAAAAGCTGTCTATTTGGACTTTGCCAGTTTTGGAAAACTAAGTGAACCCATATAATTCAAAATATTACTTAAGCAGAACTTGATTGAATTTAGAATACCCTTGAGCATATTCTAGAAACTATCTGAAAATCACACATATTCTTATCCCTACAGTCTGTGATATGACTTCCGTGTGACACAAAATTTGTATGAATTGATCCTGTACAACATTTTGTGCCTTATTTTGCACTGAGACAGGAAAATATTCTCATTGATTTTTTAAATACAGAACCTCCACAGCATTTCCTTTTTCTCCTCCAGTAAAAATACCCATGCATGTTTAATGCTAGAATTGAGTAAACTGTCTACTACTGGTTTGTATTCAAGAAAATTAATGCCAGTTAAGTCATAAATCTGAGATTTGTTAATGTAAAAACTAGATTTTTTCCACATGACTATTCAACTTAACCAGAGAACATGCTCACCTCATTTGCTAAAAAACTATTTTTAAGTGCTTTAAAAGAAGAAATAACACTGAATTGGCCAGGAAATTGTGTGGTATACACACACTTGAGCAGTGTGGACAATAAGTACAGCACTCGGAAAAATTAACAATTTAGTTAGAAAACATGAGCTATAAAGCAAAAGTTTCGAAGTTTCAAAGCACAACAAAAAGTATTTTTTTAATGCACTATCTCTTGATGATCTTCCATTTCAGTTCTTTCTCAAAAATGCAACATAAAAAGTTATTTTATAGAAGCTAAGGGGAATAACAGGACTTTCATCTGTATTCAACGTAGGTGATGCAACTTATGAATAATGGTGAACAAGTACCAAATGACTCTGTACATATTCCTGGATACCATTACCGCGCCTGTCAAAATCCCTTGCCCAACCTCAAAATGACTTCTGTATTTCACCTAGAACAAACTGCAGAATAACAGAGAGCCTGCATTTAATGAGTGCTAATAGAAAGGTCTGTAATTCCTCATCTGAAAACCAAATTGAAAATCAAACTTCATGGGCTGGTATAGTCTCTAGCTGCCATATCACAGCAGGTAGGAAAAGGTAGTATAACTCATTTCTCCCCCAAAAAGCTCAGTTCTAACAAAAATCTTACACTTACAACTGCTATTTGTCTCACTGTTTATTTTTTAAAATCCTGCCAGTGTTCCTAATGACATACTTAGAATCACATTTAGCTAGGCCCCAAAGTTGTGAGGTCATTTTCAAGAAGTTCTGTAGATTCTTAGAAGGCATTAAGCAGGTCAGAATAATTTTTTTTTTGGCTAAGCATACAATATATTCAATAGGAAGAAATTTAAAATGAGATCCAATACAACACATGGGCTTACATTTATCACACATTCTTTTTCAATTTTCCCCAAGAAAATAATCAGCAGGTCTATACTGGGCATCAGATTTATAGGAAAAGCAAGGATATCCCTGTTGTTCTAATTAACTAGGTACCCTATTAAAGTTACATTAATACTACTGAAATCCTCTCAATTGATACCTGGTATTTTACACTATTTTTAAAAACAAAGGGAAAAATCAAATCTATTTGTGTCAGAGTACAAAAAAACATTTACTCCTCCATATGTTTTGAGTTACAGTCCCCCAGTCTCTCATCACTAGCTATGCTGGGGTAAGCTGACGGGAGTTGCAGGCCAAAATATCAGCTACTCCAAGTTTCCACCTGTGATGTAGAACAGTGAATAAAAGTCATTTATTGAAATCTTAAATACCATGATAGTTTGTCCTTGCTCTTTATCAACATGAATTTATGACAAACAGAGAACTGACTTACCATTAGTTAGAGTTGTAAATTCCAGGAAACGATATTCATAGAACACATCTATTTTGGTTTCTACCTGGGGCCTTTTCAAAGTTGAGTAGATGTTACCAGGCCGCTTTTCATCATGCTTTTCCAGCTTGTTTAGTCCGCAACCCATGGCAATAGCTGATGACAAAAAGGAAAAGGGGGGAATTACTCTGATTAGTTAGTTCAAAGTATCTTCTTCACCATAAATAAGTTATCTTACTAAGAATTACTAAATTTTCCATCACCCTTCAACTGCATGATTAAATGGTTCAGACATTAAGTAGGCTATACATAATTCCATAGATCAAACAGACTTTCAGTTAAGATTTGATCCATCTTCAAACATTATACCCTTCACTCATGTGGAAGAGTGCTTCAGTCTAGTTTCATCTCCTCTGTTTCATCATCTTATGTATCCTCACTGACACATGCACCATTCAAAATGCAGCGAACAATTAATTAATTAATTAATTAATTAATAATATATAAATTATTATCCTAATAATGGGACTCAAGGCAACAAATAACATATTTAAAACAGTACAAATTAAAAATAATACAGTCCTCGCTTCACCTTTGCAAGCCTTTAGGGTATACATCCCTTGCGAAAGTGGAAAAATTGTGAATAACTGCCCTCTTTGCCCCCTGTCCCCTGCCGGGGCTCCTCCCCATCCCGTTCCTATGCAAAATGGAAGCGAATGGGTTTGGAGGGAAGGCTCCCAAGAGCTGCCTTTTCCTTCTCCAGGTTCCCCTCCCCCTTCCCATGTATTTTGTCCCAAAGCGGAGAAAATGGATGGGAACGGGAGGGGAGAAACTCTTCAGGAGGAAACGAAGGTTCCCATTCCCTACTGTTTTGCCTTGGAGAATTCGGCATGGGGCAAAATGCATAGGAATGAGAGGAAGAGAACTGGGGGAAGCAGACATGCTTGTGAATAATCAAATTTGTGAAAATCAAACCTGCAAATGTGGAAGAAAGACTGTACAAAATCATTGATAAAAAATATAAATATATCATTTAAAAACAATTAAACAATTTATTACATTTATTTATTTATTACATAAAACATTAAAAATATTAAAACTTATTAAAAGGCTATATACAAACCTATAAACAAACAGCATTAAAAGTCCAGTCCTAGTCAGTTTGTAAAAGCTTGATGATACAAAAATGTTTTTCAGCTGCCAACAGAGGAGAGCAAGGGTGAAGCTATCCTGGCCTCTCTAGGGAGGGAATTCCAAAATCTGATAGCTTTTTCTCCTTCTGGAGGCTCCCTCTGCAAATCAGAACACTGATCTTTCAAATATTGAAAAAATGTAGTGTGTTTCTACAAGGTATGGCATCCCCCCTCTCCTGCCAGAAGTTCATTTTAACAAAGAAAAAGCAATGACATCACCCAAGAGACATTACCAGAGTGGATGTGACCGCTGGGATCATGCTGCCCTCCCTGTCACACAATAGTTATCTGGGGGGCAGGGGGAGGAGCTAAATAGGACTTAAAATTTGGAAGGTCTACAGCATATCTTTCTTATGCTCTACAAAACAGCATGAAATAGTATGTTCCATACTTTTACAAACATCAGCTCTAAACTGACAAACACAAAGTAGTATTGCAAGGAAACTCTGAATAAGCCTAGAAAGTAAAGTATCTGTTACACTTAAGCAGGGCAGTGCAGATGTGACATTGTCTTAGACCTAGCAGTGTACTTCCACCACATTTCACTGCTTACAGTATCCACTGCCTCTTGAGGCCCCCTATATGTCCTTTAAAAAGAGAGCTAGAAAACCTTCCAGAATAAGTTCTTGGTGCCACAGAGCACTGCAGGGAGAAGAGAAGGAAGAAAAAGGTATTGATTCCACTGACAAAGGCAACAGAATCTGGTGGAAGTGCAGCACTGGACACTGGCCATCATGATTTCCAAGCCCTTCTTTGAACATAATTTGTTTTTAACAACAGTTTACTCTTATATCAGCACAAGTACGATTACAGCTAACTGGGATTACAATGGTAACAAAGATCTGGAATGAATCTACAACTGATGATCCCAAAGGCAACCCTGCTAAGCGTTAAATATGTTCATATCAATGCTAACACAAAGTTAACCACACTGAAAGCAGAACTGGAAGGTAGAGAGAATTTACATGTGGGAAGTGTATGTGAGAATCCACAAGCTTAAGTTACCACATAATGTCTTCACTAGCTTTACATCCAGCATGAAAGTTTTTCTCACAGTAAGCAACATGAAATCAGATTAACCATAATTAGTTACCTTTTGGTTTTCAGCAAACCAAAAAACATCAAACAGTAGGAACATGTGCTAACTATTAGGCATATAGCTTCCACTATGAATATATTAAATATTTGTGTGTGTGTGTGTGTGTGTGTGTGTGTGTGTGTGTGTGTGTGTGTCATGCAGCACTTTAAATCAGATGAGATTCAGCTCCCAAGAAAAAGAAGTATTAACAGTGATTCCTGATCAACTTTGCTGATGCAATGTTAGGTCTCTTTTGAGTTATTCAAGTGGCACATCCCTATATCAATATACTCCTACAAGGATGTTACAAATCCTATACCATGTAAAAACAAAACATCCAAGGCAGCACCAGAAGCTAAATAGAAACTTTGACAGATCTTTCAAACTCACTTTCCTAAAAGACTGACAAAAGCACTGAATCATGGATTTACAGAGCTGGAAGAGACCACAAGGGCCATCAAGTTCAACCTCCTGCCATGCAGGAATACACAATCAAAGCATTCCTGATAGATGGACATCCAGCCACTGTTTTAAAACCTTCAGAGAAGGAGACTCCACCATACACTGTAGTAGTATATTCCACTGTCAAACTGCTCTTACTGTCAGGAAGTTCCTTCCAATGTTCAGACAGAATCTCTTTTCCTGAAATTTGAAGGCATTGCTCTGTGTCCTAGTCTCTACAGCAGCAGAAAACAAGCCTGTTATTCTCAATATGACATCCTTTCAAATATTAAATATAGCTAACATGTCACTTCTTAAGCTTCTCTTCTCCAGGCCAAACACACCAAACTCCCTACCCTTAGCACCCAAGCAGGTGATAGAAAGAGGAACATCCAATTATTAAAACAACTGACAATATTTCAAAGGCCCTACCCCCTTAAAAACACTAGTACCTATCCTGACAGATTATTAGGTTTACATATAGCCAGATAAAAACTGAGTTCACACATCACAGAAAACCATGGTATACTTCCTGAAAACCTATTTCATTGTGATATCCAAACCAGCATCTGCTAACAGGCCATCGTATATTTGTGCATGTGTGTGCCTTTAAGCTTCCTGTCAACTTATGGCAATGCCATCAACTTCAAAGGGTTTTCTTAGGCAAGCAATACTCAGAAGTGGTTTGCAATGACCTTCCCCTGAAATACAGCCTACAGCGTTGGTGTTCCTTGGTGGTTCCCCATTTAACTACTAACCAGGGCTGTCCCTGCTTAGCTTCCAAGATCAGATAGGATTTGGAACCTTCGGAGTATTTGGGCCTCTCATGGTATATTTTGTTATTGTTGTGAGCCTTCAAGTAATTTCCAATTTATAACGAAGATAAGGAAAATCTGTAATGGGATTTTCTGGGCCTGGAAGAAATGTGACATGCCTGTGGTCAGTGGGTTTCCATGGCTGAGTCGTAGTCCCTAACGTTCAAACCACTACCCCATACCAACTCTCTGTGGTATATTTACCAGCCACAAATAAAAATCTGAACTCATGGCTTGTTGCTGTCTCACAAATTCTACCTTGTTTAAACAATAATTTGTGTGAGAACCTGAAGGCTTGACTGTGGTTTGTTTTCCCAGCTGTCCACTCTGGAATTGGAGCTGACAAAAGAGGTAGGAGAGAAACAGACCAAAAAGAAAGAAGGCAAACCATTTTGTTCAGCCATCTGGCATGTAATTCACAGTTTGAGGAATAAACCACAGTTTAACACAAACCATACCTTATTGCAACATGCATACACACCCAAAATATGAACAGGACAAATACCTAATTTCGGTCTCAAGCTTTCCTCACCCTTTCTTTTGGAAAACAAAGTTTGTCCTAAACTGTTTCTGGGTCATTACATTACTAATCCATTCAAGCTGCATTTAAAAACGTAGTGACTGAAAATGAAATTACATTAAATGCCAACATTCTGATAGCAAACATTTTTTAAACTGCACAAGCTATGGTGCAAACTCTTCATATCATAACAGAAGGAAAACTAATTTTGAAATTCAGATTAACAAATTATTCCTCCATGAATGCAATGATCTTGAGACTCTTAAATCATTCATATGTTCAGCCATATGGATAAACCAGGACTCAAACTATCTTTCTGTAACTAACAGAATTAATGTAATGATACAGACAGTAAACCAGAACTGAAGAGGAAAGCAACATACAACCTGCAGTTGAATCTTCCCTAGCGTCTCCTGAGTGATGAAGGCTCACAACAAGAGCAGAACATTGTCTCCCCTACCCCATTCTGAGATTTAAAAATGAGTTCACTTGTTTCAGGAATCAGCTAACTTGAAATCCTCAATGTATCATTTATAAGAAATGATAAACTAGAAAGTAGCTTGAAATCTTTTGCAATAGATAAAAAAGGGCTTTTAGGACGATCTAAGGCCTGAATATGAGATAGAAGCAGAAAATGTGTGGAACATTTAAGCACTATCTAGGTAGATAATCCCCAGTGGAAAAAAACATGAGAAGGACAAGAGGAGTATCTACCATCCAGAACCTTTTCCTATTTCAATTGCTACTCCAGGCCCTTTTACTGCCAGCTAAACTACAAAGATGGGAAAGGAAATTATTAGAAAGAGGCAAGTATTGGCAGGGGGAAATGCAAAGAACAGACAAAACAGTGGACCAATAAGTAGATGACAACCATACGCAGAAGCACGAGACAGCATCCCTAATAAGAATCGAATAAAAAACATCCTCCCAGAAGAAAATAATTAATAGGCACTTAGAGCTTTGCTATGTTTTCCTTTGCTATATCCAACAAGACAGAAATCATTTCCTTGTTAAGAGTACAAAATGTATATTCCCCCTACCCATAAAAATTTAACCTTCTCAAATAACTCACCAGGTTGCTTGCCTTTTATCTACATATACTAATGGTCTGCCTATTTTTTCACATCCTATCCAAGCATACTTAAAATAAATTGTGAATATGATAAAATGGATGCAGCATTAACGTTTAAATGACCACTGGGCTATAAAATACATCTGCAAAGAGAGATTTGCTATACTGAGTTTCTTTATGCCATCTTTTTATGGCATATTTGTTATACCAATATTCCACCAGATGAGTATGTACTAAACAAGTATGACATCTCTGGTATATGCATTTATTCAACACATAGATAGCAAATAAGAATGTATTTTATATCACAATTTGATGTCCTGGTCAAGCGGAGCAAAAATTTTAAAGAAACAGATGTTCCCATTCCCATCTCTTTCTATTTCAACTATATACAGGCAAGTATGGGTCATAGCAAATTTGACTGAATGTGGATGCTAGAAATGTGGTAAAGTAGAATGTACACCAAAGAGAGATATAGGTAATGGAATTTATTTATTAAACACTGGCACATACATGTTTATAGTGATGTACATCCTTTGTATTTTTAATTTCTCTTATATAATTTTGCTGATGAAGCATGGTGTATATGATTGGAAATTAACAATAGTAAGAACCAAAGAAAGAAAGAAAAACAAAGACTGAGCAACAGTGATCAAACAGGAAGAACATTCACATGATTCCTCACATGACAGATGCTTAGCACAGCTGACTGGCGTTGAACATCTGCTCTTACGAGACTTTCCCATATCTCTAAAGTACTTCCTCCTTCCCCATGCAAGCGAGTGCTGGTTAGCACATTTCCTTCCAATGATTCTCTTACACACTTAGCTGCTCATGCTGGACCACCTGCAGGAGCCGCACCAAGTCAGACGACAAAGTCACACATGACCTTCCATGAGGTGATGATTTTACAGTATAGAAACCCCTGCTCACAAAAGCAAATTTGTTATCCCACTGATTCCACCCTCAAAAGTTATGCTCACCACTCAAATACACAACATAAAGTGACATACATGGAAACGAGGGCAAGTGAGACAGCATGATGAACAGATTCTGAGAAAGGCACTAGAGCTCACTCTGGTAATAGTAAACAGGTAAGAACTTACAGAACCTTCTCTAAAGTTTATCTCATCTACATCATTTACAAACTTTGATGCAGATCAAACTCTTTACCCTACAGATTACAAAAAGTCAGGGCACTGGATGCTCCAGATCCAAATTCATTCTCCATTCTAAGTGGGCTATGAATATTTTGGGGACTCTCCTTCTATGAGCGGAATGAAAGAAGAATACAGAGTTCCGAGCACAGTATTCAAATTGTGGAGAACGTAAATATTAAAGCCAGTCATATATGGATTTCTATTTAACCAATTAAGCACATAACAAAGCTAAGGTAAGACCCAAGAAAAGCTATCTGGAAATACAGCTCTGATAAGTTTGAGTTTTAGATGCACCAAATCCCATATCCAGCAAGGATTCACAGTAAGTGCATGCTGCAATCTGAGTGGAAACAGGCAAGAAACAGTAGTACTGAAGTTCAGTGCTACTCCACAGATAAAGTATCAGGAACGTTTACAAAAAGATATAGGATGCAATATTTTAATATTTTCTCAATTAGGTATGCAGGAGATTTACTGGCATTTTTAAAGCGATCTGGAACATTTTGGTGACAGAGCAGAACACTTCTGTTCCCTATTTGTCACACTAGAATTGAAAATTTGCTGTACAGCATTTTCTTCCTCTGCCTTTGCAACTGATTATTTGGTAATTTACAGGACCACAAATGCTCACATACTCAGAAGTATGCTATTCTCCCTCCCACATTAAGACAGGGAAAAGAAAACAATACCACTAAAGTGGTGAAAAGCAAATCAACCCTTTCCTGATATTTCAAATATGAGGTCAAATTAGAAATCTGAAAATAACTGTAGTGACGTAAGTTAAAATAACTCTTCAAGATGCTAGGAAATGTAGTCATATCTGTGACCAACAGGATTGTACAGCAATACATCTTAGAGCTTATACACCAATATTAAAAGCTGACACTAATAGTCTAGGAACTACTGAGTAGTAAAAGGCAAATATAACAAGGCTGTCCTAGATCCTGCTTATATATTTTACAAGGATTAGGAATTTCAACACTACTTCAATTATGACATATAAAAAGGAATTGCGCAAACAGAAACACAGAGCATTCCATCCCTCTACGGCAGCTATATAATAAATATTTATTGGAAACTATTCTAATTCTGACTGCAATTCAGATCTCAGTGAAATTGCTTAATGCATTGTGCTCACTTCAATGTAGTTTAAAGAACCTAAAATACATAAGCAGTATTGCAGCTTCTATTAATTTACATAACAAAATCAATGAAAACTTAAAGACTTGACTTTCTGTTTAAATTAAATAAAACTGTCATTTAATTATTTAATTAAAATTTAACAACATGGTTAAATCTTGACTGAAAGAAGTTCTTTTGGAAGGGTTTTTCTCCCTTCTTTCATCCAGTTCTCTCAGCTGGCCTGTCTGCCATGCAGAAAGATCCAATTCTATTTGTTGCCACAGATGGGATTAGAAAGTGTTGTTGAGTTACCATGCTAAATCCTAGAAAGGAATCAATGTTGCCTTACATCACTTAACAGCAACCTTCTGGTCAATCTAAAACTATCACATATGGACTCAAAGGGGGGCCTTATTTTTCAGTACATTTTTTAAAATGTACTGAAAGAATAAAAAGCTAGACACCCTCTGATTCTGAAAGCAATGCAAAACATAGCTGTGGCAAGAAATGCACTATGATTTTCCATCATTTTTCAGATATTCATTTGCACCCAAAGACACTGCTACTCAGATTTTAATGCCAAATATCACTGGTGGCCCATTTATGCAGATATGGTCTTCTCTGGGAAACTGAAACATGTACACACTACTTCAGAACAAAAAATTCAGCGTAGGGGTTATCAATGATACCACAGATACAATGGGCCCCAGGCATCTGCTAGGGTTTGGCTCCAGGACCCCGTCCCCCAGTAGATACCAAAATTCATGGATGCTCAAGTCCCATTATGTACAATGGTGTAGTAAAATGGCATCCCGTATATAAAATGGCAAAATCCAAGTTTGTTGTTTGCATTTTGGGGGGAGTGGGGGAATATTTTCAACCTGTGATTGGTTGAATTCATGGATATGGGAGGCTAACTGTATGTGGTAAGAAACTTGCAAACTATATAAAGAAAAGGCGTGACTTGCAACAAGTCAGGGGGACTACACTTACAGGAAGCTCTGTCTTTACTTCTTTAGGGGTGCAAAGGCATCTGAGCCAAGCAACACAACTTGCTGATCCTGAGGATGGTACATCCAGCCTGCCTGTCAAAAGCACGCCCTAGAGCCTACTGAGACCACTAGTTAGTTCCTCAAAGGTGGGATTTAAGGGATAGGCCTGAAAGTTTCCTCTCTGATCTGCTTCTAAGGCTTATATAGAAGTCTACCACATGATATAAATGTCCCTTACCCATCTTCTTTTTTCATTGCTATATCACAAAGTGAACTGCAGATTAACACCAGTGGAAAGCAAATTTGCCCCAAAGTCTTAACTGAATGCTGTCGTTGCAGGGCCTCTTCCTCCTTCCTAGCAACTAATGTGGTTGTCACATCTGCTGCACATCTTGTTTAATTACCACATGTTCATTATGTGGGCACTGTCAGCATTGGGTCATATCCATTTCTGGGCATTAAGTGGAGTAGTGGATTACCTGTTCCACCAAAGGAAGATGAGTCTCCACAAGGAACTTGTGTGTGGACCTCAAGTCAATGACCCAGCTTAGATGCTCTCATGCCTGCCACATAATCTGGTTACACGTGACTGAACCATGCTGTCACCCCGGGTTTCTCTCAGCATGCATGTTGGAGGCAGAGTATAGGTCAGCAATCAGTCTTCTTGGTGACCAGATCTGTGACCCTTCCTGAGCCAAAGGCAGTAAATTCAGTATAACAAGTACAAAATCCCTAACATTACAGTTTTACACTGCTAAGGATCTAGGCTAATTGTTGATGAACAGGAATGGGGAGGGCTTTTCTTCTTACCTACAGGCATCACTGGATACCATGTTCAGTCCTGAGAAATGAGGCTGCAAGCTGTCCTTAGCTAGTCAGGCAGTGGCTAACTGAGGAGGAGGAAGATCAAAGGCAGCTTTTAAAAGAAATGTGCGGCCTGATCAGAACAGTCGAGAGGAAAAGTTCCCTCAGAAAAGCACCTGAGGTGGGGTTGAAGAAACTTGCAAATAATCAAAACCCGTGAAGGTCAAGCCCACAAATGTAGAGGGCCAACTGTAATCCTGCCAACATGTAAACAGACCAATTGCCACTGTAATATGGAGGGAGTACTTTCCTTATATAGTGTCCCACCAGACGAACCAACTGCAAACAATAAAAGGCACTCCCCTGGCTACTGATGTCACATGCACCTCTGTCTAACCTTGTCCAAGACAAACTGTACACCTTTGTTCAGACAAGTGGATTTACCAATCCACAGGACCTCCACCTGGTCAGGATTGTCTATTTCCTACTTTTGCCCATCTCAAATGCATATAGCCAGCTACTACTACTACCACCACCCCTCAAATTACAGAGGGGAAATAAGAGGTAGAGCTGTATGTTATCCGCCTACTGATAATATCATAACCCAAATCTCTAGATGCCCTGTCCAAAAGGTCCTTTTGGAACCTTTTCCCATTCTCTACATATATAGCTAGTATATTTGTTAACTCAGGTTACAGGTCACAGTTTGTTCTATATAACAAAAACTAAACACAGATGTTTATAGCTTCTTGTATCAGGTCAAACAAGTATGCTTGCAAAATCACATCTAATGCAGACTGAGTACATTAAATAATGAATTTTAAACTTCCTGCAAACACCATCTTAGCATGAAACTGCTAGACAACAAAACGTCTGTTTCCTTTCAGAGGCTTACATGACCTAAAACAGCAATTTGTGTGGTAAAACCACATCCTTTAGCATTAGATGGTTTTGTTTTTGACATTTGACAGAATTTTTTTGCCACTACATAACCCTTGAAGAAACAGAGAACTATCCTGGAGTACATCCATATAAGTTTTTAAATCATACACAAAACTGTACTCAACTGTATGCCAAACCAATCACAGGCACCTGGTTGGGTTAGTGTGGGAACTAAATGTTGGACTACACAGGCCTCTTGTTCGGTCTAGCACAGATGTTTTACTGAGAGAACTGTCACACGCAAACATCTACAGATATGGTGATAATACCATCATGCCTTTTATGTATCTGAAGAAATGTTCTAGGTCTGATTAAAAGCAAACAAACTAAATGGGGAGGGATTTACTTCAATTTTTTAAAAAAACAAGCAAGAGTTAACAAGTTCTACAGATAGATTTTATTATAAGTCTATAGTCGCCTCTAGAACAATGGTGGGCAGCATTTGCCCTACGCATACATGCTATCTTGGTGCTTCATTTTGCAGCCCATCACTTCCACCTCCACTATCTATAGGGTAAAGAGGACTGAAATACTGTTTTTCCATTGCTTTCAACAAATGAGGATTTTGAAGTTTCACTCTTTGAACCAAAACATTTCTTATTAAATTGTGAGAAGGGTATGGACAGAGATGTTACCTACTTGGCAACACTTGGTAAAGCAAGAACACTCTGGGACAGAGCCTAACAAAAGAGCATTAAGAATGTCACTGTCTCGCTATGATTCATGAGAGACTTTCACAAGAATAACACCAAGTAATAGTAAGAGACGGTTTCCACCCAGTATTTTAGCCTGTCCTTTTTAGCGATACCTCCCACTGGGGAAGTATAACATCTTTATAGCAAACTGCCAACAGCAAGAGATTAAGGTCAGTGAGCAGAAAAAATTAAGCCCACATTGTTAAAGTACTGATGTAAATGTGAACATTTTATACTTAGAAATGACGTTTTTCTTCCCCGTTTGTTGAGCACAGCCTTTCTCCATTTGGTTATTTATTCAAGTATGAGATGGATTTAGTCGCTTATGCAGAGAGTGTAAAAGCCCTTGCTTTCATTCGTTACTCCCTTGCTATCGCCTATAGTTTACTGGGGGGAAGGGTAGTCAGAAATTGATGTTCTTAGAAACTTTTAAGAAAAACTCAAGACGCACAAATAAGTTAAATACAAAAACAGCAAACAAATTACAAGCACCATTCCCCAATTCCTTCCTCCCTTCCTCTCTTTCGTCGTCGTCGTTGTTATTGTTGTCCGGCCCCTCTCGAAACTGCAAACCCCAGGATTCCACAGGATGTTGAAAGCGGAATCATAGCTCTATAACAAACAGTCTGGTGCGGCAGGTATCAGTCTCGAAAGCCGCCTTTCTTCTGGCCCGAAGGAGGGACCCTGGAAAGACGACGACACACATGCGCCCACCCAGCGCTCCGCTCCGCTCCGCTCCGCTCCACTCTCTCCGCCACACATGTGGTTCGGCTTCCAAAACGAAAGAGTGGGATCCTTGGCTCCACTGCAAAATACCGTCACCACCGCCAAACGCTTTCAGCCGGAGCCAGCGCTACCGCCCGCCCTTTTGCTGCGGCTGCTCCCCAACTCGCCTCCCGCGCTGTTCAAAGCCAGCCCTCACACACCTGTAGCCGCCGCGGAGCTGCGGGCTGAAGACGCGCGCGTTCACACAGGGCTCTGCTTTCCCTTCCCGCCTAACGGTAAAGTTGGGCCAGGCACTCCACGTCAGCTGAGGCACCGGCAGCGCGCTCCCTTGTCCCAAAACCGGAATCCTTACCCTCCCCAAAGCATCTGAGGGACCGTGACTCGCCTACCTGAGAGCAAATGGCTTTGTTTCCTTTTCTTTCCTCTTTCGCGTCTCCTTTCCCTTCCTCCTGGGTCGAGGCTGCTTCCCTCGACGACTGCTTTACCTCAGAGCAAGGAGCCCGCGCCCTTCATGGCAACGCAAAGTTTCCTCCTCGCCACCCCCTGTGGAAAATGAACAGCGTGGAGTTGGCGGCGCTTCAAGCAGCCGCTGCCGCCGGAGGTGACACACTCTAACCAGAGGCGCTTCGGTCTCCTGAGGCGAGAGAGCGAGGGAGGCGGGGCAGATAGGACGACAACTGAGGTCCTTCTTCCTCTCAAGAAAAGGACCGAGCTGGTCTGCAGCTCGCCACCAAACTGAGGCGGGGAGGGAGGGGAGGTGGGGAAACTGGCACGGCTGCGTTGCCTGCCTGCTCCGAGAAGCGACGCCCTCTCGCACCCCGAGAGTTGCTTCCCGAGGGCAGAAGACTCTCCCCGAGCACGCCTAGCAACGTCCCCGCCCAGAATCGGGGGGTTTCTCGCCTTCAGCGTTCAATCCCATCCGTGCCTTTCCTCTGTACGGTGCTTCTCTGCTTCGCACTGAACGGGCTCGGGTTTGTGCAGAAGTGTCGTAACAGTTTCTTGATTTTTTACGGTACTTTCCAGTGTACATTGTTTTCATGGGGCCTATGCAGCTCTTCTGTTAGAGAAAGCATGTGTTTTTGTTTTTGAAGGAGACTAGCGTATATACCCCTGCGATTTTATTTTCTCATAGGGAGTACTTGTTAGAAAGATGTCAGATCCTGTGTCTCTAATTCTCCAAACTGGCTTCCCCATGTTCCCCAGTCCAATCTGTATTCAGAGTTATTAACATACAGAGGTTGGGTTCCTGAGGGGAATACACTGCTCTCCTCCCTGCTGCTAGGTCTCATCTCCATAGCAACCATCCAGGTCCAAGACCTCTCTGGTTGAAAATTCTAAAGGCCCCTCCCTAAACTGCAAACCCCAGGATTCCATAGAATCTTCCTAAGCAGCCAATCATATGAGGGCTTCACCTGGGGCAGACAAACTTTGACTTTTATACATTAGATTTCTGAATGGTTTTGAAGTTAGCTGACAGTGCTAGTGACCTTGGTATGCTCTTGGAACTTATGCAGGCCCATTCTGTGCAGGTCTACCCATTAGTAAGGTGGGGTGGGAAATATATTGCCCTCAGCTTTTGTAGGAGTGAAATTCCCTAGCAATGCTAATGGAGAAGGATAATGGGAATTACAGTTTGATAGAGGGCCACACCTTGTGCATCCTATAGGATAACAAGCCTAAAGTGGAGACTACTAGATTACTGATGTTCCTTGCAATGACAGGATTACTGAGTGTGAACGTATGTATCCTCAAGTTGCGTAGTGACTTATGGCTATCCCATGAATTTTCTTAAGCAAGGAGTAGTCACGGGTGGTTTTGCCAGTTCTTTCCTCTGAAATAAAGACCTACAGCACCGGCAGTCTCTCAGCCAAGTACCAACCACAGCTGACCCTGCTTAGCTTCCAGAATTAGATTGGATCTGGTACCTTTTCAGATATTTAGGCAACAGCTTCAGGTATATGTAGATAGGTATAGTGGAGGAGTGCAATGCTAACTCAAGAAGAAATGCTGTTGCATTTCTGATTCTGTGCATGTCTACTCAAAAGTAAGCCCCACTAGTTTCAGGCACATATGAGAAGTTTGGTTATATATCTGTCACTCCATCACCCACCTAGTACAAGAACTAGGAATAATAGCAGAACCAATAACCTGAGCAGATGATCTCATCCACAAAGTACACCCATCAAATCACAAGACAAGTTTATGTGTAAGTAGCATATTATCAAGACAGAAAGTATATTATTTGGCATGCTAGTGGTATACAAGTACACACAGAATATGGAGAGACGATGTGGTGTAGTGGTTTGAGTATCAGACTAGGACTCTGGGAGACTAGTGTTGGGATCCCTGCTCAGCCATGGAAACCCACTGAATGAACTTGGGCATATCACATTCCGTTTTAAAGGAAGACAGTGGGATGCCTCTTCTGAATACTCTTGCCAAGATATCTGTGTGATGGGTTCACCTTAGGGTTGTCATAAGTCAGAAATGACTTGAAGGCACAGAATAACAACAACAACAACAACAGCAACACTTTTCCTTCCGCAGTTAGAATCACACAGCTCATTCAAACTACAAAATTATAATACTATTATTCCACTATAAGTTGTGATTTGCAATTTAGGGAGGGATTTTTAGAATTCTCGGTCATAGAGCTCCTCTAGTGCCCCATAACAAGGCTCACCTTAGAGTTGCCATAAGTCATAAACTGTTTGAAGGCATGTAACAACCAGTACCTCAACAAACTATAATTCTATAGTGTGAATGGACCCACAGAATCACAAGGTTGGAAGGGGCCACAAGTCATTTTGTCCAGCCCCTCCCATAAGAGATGAAGCTCAAGAACAGTTCCCTCGAGATGATAATGCAGAGGACAAAAAGGAACTGAGGGATTGAGTGGGAACCACGCTAGTCACATGTACCAGTGGGGAAAAGTCTGCCATCAGAACACTTAGTTAATAACTCTAAAAGGTTTTGAGTGATGCACAACACAGGCAACTCATTTGTGTGAGTCACAGCACGAAGACCAACATTAGTTTAGAGTGCAGCACTCTAGTTACCTGGACTAAGCCATCTAACTCAGTTCAGTATATATGCATACTGTAGGGTTGGTTTTCTAAATATAGTATACCCTCCCTTACCATGATCTCCATCTCACATGAAGCGTTGTGTCCCTAATCTTAAATGGTGATGTCATGCACATGCAAGTACTGCTGCATCTGCATGCATGTTGCAACCATTGAAACGGGACACAAGCATTCATGTTTTTTGTTTTACTTAGAGGTTCCTGGAACAGAACCACCACCATGTATGGAGGACACAAGATACTGCTTTACGTTAAGTAAACACATGTTAAATGTTAAGTACTGAGATCTCAATATGATAAAATAGATTGGTCAAATCTTTTAAAATGTAGGAGGAGCACAATCTTAATGTATCTGGAATTGTCTGCCCTGCGACATTCCAGAAGCAGCATGGGCTGTCTTAAGTGCTTATGGAGAAACTGGGGAAAAGAAGAAGTAGCCCAGATTTCACTTTTTGTGAAAGTGACTTTTAAAAAGAATGTTTAAAAAGGGCTCATGGGGCTGTTGATTATTTAAAATTAGGTTGACAATTGCAGGAGGTGAGGGCCATTTTTCTACCCTTCACCTGCCTGGTGGACCACATTGGCACATTTCAGTGTCCCCAAAGTGATGCAACATCACTTCCATCCACCTTTTTGGACAGTTTTTTTCCCAATTTCTTTGGTGTTTTGGTGAGGCTTGGGGTGCTTTGGAGGATAGGGGAAACAAACCACTGTGGCTTGGGCACATTTGGGGTGGATTTGGAGGGAAAAGTTAACCGACAATTAGCCTGAATTTTAAAATTAAAAAAATAATCAAGAGGCTTTGGAGAGCTTCTGGAGGGCTTCAGAGACTAGCTATACTTAGGCCCCAATTTAAAAGATTAGTTGTTCATGTGAGGCAAGTGACCCTTTTTTTATTTTTTTTGTCAAAAAAGATGTGATCTAGGGATGTCTGGACAGTAAAAACAATCATGAGACACAGATTGGGGCCTGAGAGCAATACTTTGTTCACTTGAATTTAAATAACCAGATAAGCAAGCCATCACCTTCCTCTACCTTAAAATTCCAAATTCTGATATAGGTGGAGTATTAGCAGTAACACACAAAACCAAACTGACTAGCAAAACCCCAAAAGATCCAACTAGAGCAGAATGTTAAAGCAGGTAAATTTTAAAGCAGAAGTTTATTTATTTTTATCCCACCTTTCCCTTGAATGGAACAAATGGAGCAGCTCACAACATTAATTAAAACAAAGTATATGAATTAAGATGGGTTTTGTTGTGATGCTTTACGATTTTTAAAAATACTTGTATTGATCATGAAATTCTTTTAATTTCTTTGTCAGCAAACATACAGTTGTTATTTACTTATGCGGTGTTCTGAAATTTCACACTCACAAAATGTTCTACCTCATTAATGTAACTTGCTATAATTGTATAATTTGTCCCCAGAAAGAAAGAGAGAATTAAGGAAGCACAACTAGAAAATGTATAATCCAGAGAGCTAACATCCATCTTGTGAAGAAATGGCTTGGTGAACCAATGGGGTGAGCATGGGATGATTTCCAAAACAAGAAATGGCACAGGAACAGCCTCCAGGAGGTGTGGGTCAACACACCCGTAGCAGGTGTCAAACAACTTGCCATCTGACACAATACATGAGTTTACACACCTACACTGCTGTTAGTAACACAGCATTGTGTTATTTTAAGAAAAACTATGTTTTCTCCCAGTGGGAGGAAAGGCTAAAGTTGATGTGGGGGGGCATAATAAGTTTAAGAACAAGAGGATGTCCTTTGGATCTTGCTACAATAAATCCCTTTAAAGGGTGTCAGGAAATGTCCTGAATATAGTGTTCTCCCCATCATGTATGCTTGCAAACTCTTTTGATACCAAAGAGTAAGAAACATGTAGCTTGCTTTTCTCTCTATGTACGGAAGGACTGACCTCCTAGTTCACAAGTATAAGGGGGACCTGGGTACCAAACTCTCATTTTATTGCTACAGTTTTACCTTTAAAGCGGCTCGATCAGGATTTTCAGTCTGGGCCATGGCTAAAAAATGTGTAAGGAAGGTTACACTTTTCCTGGGAAACAAACCTAATAGAAATCTTTAACACTTCTTAAGTAAAATGTGTTTTTTGGAATACTATAAATGTAATACTTTGACTAAAACACGCTGTATGGTACTCGCACTTTGCATAATAATTATAATCAAATTAGCCTTTCTAACCTTGCTGTCATACGCTGTGAAAGACCGCTCATATATAGGGCATGGGCTCTTCTAAAGGTTTTGCTTGCCGTCACCCAACAATAGGGAAGAAGCTGTGCTGAAAGCTTATTGAGGATAACAGGACTTATTTGCAAATAATAGATAATCAAAATTATGCTGCCATCTAGCAAAAAATAGAAGTGGAAAAATAAAGAACTCTCTAAAGATAAAGAACAGAATTAAGCAGGTTGCTGTCCTTAATTATAAAAAACATTGCTGAGACAGATATTTCCCAATCATTTTACCTTCTGAGTTATTATTTTTTACTTTTCTTCTTCTTTCTCCCCCTGAATTTTCCTTTTTGTGTTTGAACTGTTTTCCTTTCTCACCCTCTTTCTTTACCTCATCATTTTTTCCCCACTCATTGACTTGTCTGGCTTTCTGACTATGTGAAAAAGACAGCATGTATTCACATCAGGGGAGCCATATAATTGCACAGGTTCCTGATAGTGGTGTTTAAGCGTATGGGGAAGAGTGAAAATGCGGTCTTTTCAATATATTGTTACAAGATGTCAGGTCAGCAGCAGTTCCAGATCCAATCTCATGGGCTACCAGAGCAATGGTTTCTCATATCACACTCTTAGTGATTTTGAACATCAAAAGTGGAATACCTAGTCTCAAAGCTAGTAAAAGTCAGAAGAGAGGATACATTTTCCAAAATAATGATGATAAAAGCCTTAAGTGTGTCACAGTAAAATAAACCTGGTTGCAGTGTATTTTATTTAATTCCTGGCATAAAGTACATGTTTGGTCATGTTTGAAATCTGTATTATCTATACTATAATTTTAAAGTGTCTGTCACCTTGCTATGCTGTTCAAATCTACACACTTGGTCATGATGCATTATCTAATGAAACCAAAAAAAAAAAGACACCATCATTAGATTTTGCATTCAATTTGTCAATCAAGTCTCTTTCAAATGTATACATAGGATTTTTGTAGTTTTGACTGGTATAATATTATGTTGACATTCTGAATATTTTTATACAAGTTTAAAATTGATGGACAAACTTTTGCTTTCTTTTGGAAACTGTTCATAAATGCTCATTTGAATCATTATTCATAGAATTTGTTGTGAAATTAATTTTAGGCATGAGGTCACTCAGAACTTGTTTCATTTAAAACATAAACAAAATTATCAGCATCATAGAATCATAGAATCATAGAAATGTAGAGTTGGAAGAGACCACACAGGCCATCCAGTCCAACCCCCTGCTATGCAGGAACACCCTCAAAGCATTTCCGACAGATGGCCATCTAGCCTCTGCTTAAAAACCTCCAAGGAAGGAGACTCCACAACACTCCGAGGCAGCATATTCCACTGCCAGACAGCCCTGACTGTCAGGAAGTTCTTCCTGAGGTTCAGGTGGAATCTCCTTTCCTGCAGCTTGAATCCATTGCTCGTTGTCCTGGTCTCTGGAGAAGCAGAAAACAAGCCCTCTCCTTCCTGTACATGGCATCCCTTCAAATATTTAAACATGACTATCATGTCCTCTCTTAACCTTCTCTTCTGCAGACTAAACATACCCAGCTCTCTAAGTCTATCCTCATAGGGCATGTCTTCCAGGCCTCTCACCATTTTGGTCGCCCTTCTCTGGACTTGCTCCAGCTTGACCATGTCCTTCTTGAATTGGGGTGCCCAGAACTGGACACAGTATTCAAGATGAGGTCTAACCAAAGCAGAGTAGAGTGGTACCAGTACCTCCCTCGATCTAGACACCATACTCCTGTTGATGCAGCTGAGAATTGCATTGGCTTTCTTGGCTGCTGCAAAATGTCCTGCTTTTGAGAACATTGTTCCAGAAGTCCTGGAGATCATTTATATGACCTTTAGTAAACATTTGCTACAGGCAGCAATGTCTTTTTCTTTTTTCAAGGCAGTGGTTTCTTTCTAATCACCTTCCTATAAACCAGGGCTTTCCAAATGGTGTGCTACGACATGTTAGTGTGTCGCCTGAAGTGTGTAGGTGTGTAGCCTACAATCTTGGAAAGTATGTTATTATTTATAAATCATATATTTTTAAAAAATATATGAAAGGTTTTCATGAGACATGTTGTGTCTCCAAATATTTTGTTATTACAAGTTATATTAGTTTAACCTCCAGTTTGCTAGTAAAACTGAATTACTTTGTCGCAAAATGATGCATGTCTAAAAAGTGTATCACCAACATGAAAAGTTTGGAAAGCTCTGCTGTAAACAGTGATTTCCTCTGAGCTATCTCCCCCCTCCCTTCTTGTTCAGTCTTTTCCTAATTGTTGAGTCATGAACGTTCACATCAGCCAAGGTGAAAGCGGCATTCAGATCTCTGGATGTTACTTTGGGGTTCTTCTTTATGATGTTGTTCTTGGAAGAGATTTGGGTAGGATGCCCAGTTATGAGTGCAGTGATGGTGATCTTGCATCATCTCCATTTATAGACTGTCTGTCTGACAGTAGATTAATGGAGCCCCAAAGTCCCCAAATGGTTTTATAACCATTTCTAGAGTAAATGCCTTTCCAATGTCTTCAGAGATGTCTTCTGACCATAGCAAGAAGTATTTCCATACAACCATATGGTGAAGACCAAACCTGCAAAGTTTGTGATAGTATTTATAGAGTGGGCTCAACCTATTTACTTAAGTACCTGATTCAAATTATCTCCTTTAACTAAACTGATACAACTCGAGTTTTACCTACATTTGCACCTACCTTGATTCTGCTATATTCATTGTTTCCCTAATTTACACACCATCTTATTTCACAATACACAGGATTGGTCAAGACTGCTTTTGATTCACCAAGACAATCATGTTAAAACTAAAGTATTTCCATAATTATCACTGGGGTTCACAGACTTTTCTTGCCACTGTATATAGAAATGATAATATAGGAATGTGGGCATATACAGTACATTACAGAATGTAAGATGAAATGGGGTCTAAGCCAATGAAGCCAGTAACGGGAGAAAGAATAGGTAACTGTTTTAGTTAAAGGTTTGCTTATAAGTTCTGTTGTAGTAATGCATGGAATCAAGGGGAGTTGAGACAAATTTTCAGTTGGGACAAACATGACAAATTCTAAGGAATGATAAGAAGGAAAAATTTATGCAATTAAGTTATTTTTCTTTCCTGTACCCTACATTAATATTCATGAAGAACATCTATTAAAAATCAATATTGTGTGCTAGACCACATGTGTCAAATGTATGTACAAAAATGCATCCCTTTGTTTGAATACTACAGATGGTTTAGGAGGGTTTAACATAAACGAAAAATTGTTCTCAACTGTTATGAGTGGAGAATTCTGTTGTTTAGAGGATAGAATTTACCCAAGAGCACAAGCCGAAATCTACTTTTCATTAAACATTAATGCTGACAAAGTATTATTTTCAGAAGGGGTCACCTCTAGTTTTACTGCTGCATAGCTCCAGGTCTTTTCTCTTCCAGTAATTTGTATTTAACGCTTGACAGTACTTACTTGTCAATTAGATTATGTAGTCTAACTTTCCTAGTGGCTAGTAGCTTTGTGAAGAAATATAATATTCTTGTGAATTAGAATGCAGTTCATTTCTTCACCTTTCAATCAACATGAACAAATAACTTATTTAATCAAAAAGTGAAATTGTAAACTTGTATAATTTCGGAGGATTGCACTCCATGTTTCCTACTACCCACCCACCCACATATAAATTATATCTGCATTCTGTAAGCAATGAATATAGCAATACATTCCTAACAACTACTGGAAAACGACTGCCCCACTCCAATCCTGGTTCTGTTGTTGAACAGAACTTCAGACTAACATTCTATCCCATATTAAATGGTGCTAACCTCTCTATACTCCTATCTAATTTCAGGTAGACTTTTGTCCCAAGTTTGGGTGATTAGATGTAATAACCACTCATTCTTTTTTAATTATCACCTTGAGAGGTCACAGTCTGTGTCTTATTTTACTTTCTGGTTAATGCATAATTGAATTAACCATTTTGATAACTCTGACAGTGAAATCAGTAAATCATAAGCATCTTTCTATAAAATTTGCCCCTCAGAGGAGAGCCTGAAACCCAGTCACAGAGGAAATACTTTGCATGCAAATGGTCTAAGAGCAGGTGAGATCCCTGTAAACCTGCTGTCATTCAGTGTAGAAAATAATTAGCTAGGGTTCCTAGGCAGACCAGTGATCAGACTTGTATATGACAGCTTGCTATGTTCCTTTGCCCAACATAAGGGCCTCATAACTGATAGGAAGGGTTTTGAGGTATGCGAAATCAACAACCACAAACAAGAATGTAAAATTTCCCCAAAACGTTTTGGCATCTTGACAGTAGGTCAGTATGCCACCAGGATCTTTATATGTTATAATTTTGTTTTGTATTCCAAGCATTCAGAACTTGAGATAAATGTCACAGAAAGTATTGATATAAGAGCAGACAATTTAGAACTTCCTGTACTAAAACCAAAACCATATGTGACTAGATTCATTTCTCTTAGAAAGAGAGAGACATGTAACTTGTCTTAAGATGGCTTCATTTGCGGTATTTGGCCTGACAGTAGGGTGTGAAAGCTGTGTGGTATGAAAATGTATGGAATGATGAAACTCACATCCCCGCCATGAAAAAAAGATCCAACATTAGATAACAAATTACAGTAACCAAGTCTACACAGAAGAAACTGAGACATTATAGAAAGATGCAGAGGAAGAAGAGATTAAAATTGTATGTGTTGGTAAACTGATAGAAATGCTCAAAATAAAACATTATATTAAATGAGTATGGTAACTGACGAAAGATGGGAACTGAATTCGAATGAGTCAATTTAATATATTAGTTGGATTGTGCAAAAAAGGAGGAGGAATGTTGGATAACAGAGGAACAGAAAGTGTGTTAAACAATTCTCACAACTCCCTTTTAAACATTTTTTTCCTTAAATTGGCCTGAGGAGTTAAGGAGAGCTGTTTGCTTATAATTCAGAGCTGTTATTGAATTTACACTTTTTTAATATCTATAATTCAAGCAAGTTGCAAATCTGTCCCAAAAAACAAGCAACAATACTCAATGGAAAAATTATAGTGGCCCCTACACTTTCACAAGAGTTCAGGGTGGAGAACCCTTGAGAAAGTGGGGGAAAATCAAATAACTCCCCCCTGCAATCCCCCTCCCATTCCCTTGCCTTTTGCCCTGGTGTGTGAGCCTTCCTTCTCTGCAAAAGGCAAGGGAATGGAAGGGGGAGCTCTGGAGAGAAGAAGGAAGACATGTGTGTGCCTTCCCCGGCTCCATTCCCTTGCCTTTTGCCTCAGTGTGCATTCTCTGTGCTGGGGCAAAAGGCAAGGGAATGAGAGAGAGGGGAGCTCTGGAGGGGAGAAGAAAGGCACGCAGAGAAAGGGCTAAGTGAAATGTTAAATCTTATTTAGAGTGGAGCCACTGAAATGAATGGAACTTGTTTGCTGCAACTAATTTAAAACCCGTTGATTATACTGATCTACTATACATAGGTCTTACACTTGATCTAGCCCATTGTAAAAATCAGAACAAGACCCAATGGAATAGTAACTTCCACAAGTTGGGAGGGCACAAGAAGAAAAAAGAATGAAATCAAATGTGTAAGAACCTTGATGGTTTAGACCAGTGGTTCTCAACCTGTGGGTCCCCAGATGTTCGTGGACTTCAGCTCCCAGAAGGCCCAGCCACTATGGTCAATGCTCAGGGCTTCTGGGAGCTGAAGTTCACAAACATCTGGGGACCCACAGGTTGAGAACCACTGGTTTAGACCACGGGACCACCTGTTCCAGAGGTGGGCAAGTTTAGCCCTGCATTTGTCACCTTTGGCTAAGCTGAGTAAAACTGATGAGAGCTGCAGTCCGCCAACAGCTGGAGAACCAGAGATGACCTGTTCCTGATCTAATTCAACAACAGAACAACATGTTCCCAAGAGTGGCAAGCCAACTAGCTTCACAAACCACAGAAGCACAATGGGGAATAGTTCTCTTTCCTCATCTGGTATTTAGAAGTATACTGTCTCTGAACATTTAACTAGCGTTACTAATAGCTATCTGTGCTCTATGGGATAGAAGGACAAGATAGGAAATACAGTCAAAAAGAAACTACACAATCAGTGTAAGAAGAAAAGGCAGACTTGCAGAGAGAAATAGGAGGGAAAAATCCAGGCCAAGAAGGAAGAATAACGTGGATAAAGATAGCTTTCTAAAGAACCTTTCCAAAGACTGCTTTCTAAAAACCGTTCCAAAGACTGCTTTCTAAAGAAGAGCTGACAATAATATGAGAAGTAATAGTTCCTTGGAATTATTTCCTGTTTCCATATCACTGCAATATATATTATGATAGTAACTTATTGAATGATAACTCACAATGATGGGTAACTCTTAGAACTTTTAATTACTCTTCTATAGTTACAGGAACATACCCTTCCTACACAGTGGAAGAAGAATATGCTCTAGTTCAAGTGCTAGCTCATCTTGTGTTTACGGCCTGAATCATGCATGCCAGTGTAGCCCCTGGGAGGCATACAGGAGTAGAAAATGGCCTCCACTTCTGCAGTTGCCCATCCCTGAACAAAAAGGAAAGGTAAGTCAAAAGTGGGGAAAAAGTTAATGGGAAATGTTTTCAGAGCCACATGGGTTAAATTTTGGATTCTAAATATGTGGTTCTAAATTTTGGAGATGATGACTAATAAATAAGATAGATGCTGGATCTTATATAAGATGTCAAACTGAAAATATTTTGTGAGTAACAAATATAATCATAATATGTATGCATATCATCTCTATGTATAATTATTAGAAACAAAAATGTTTCCCATAAACCCTTTAAAAGTGTTTCCTGTTAATTCCTTCAGGGGTATATGAAAGTTTATCACACATTCCTACACATTCCAAAATTTGTTTATGGCTCTAAACTTTCTTCTATATAACTATTAAACTCATACAAGTAAGATTTCTTTTGCATTTTGTCTTCATCTAACAATTGGGGAAAAGAATGAAGACTTAGTCCCTTATATTTTTGAGGAAACGTCTGAATAAGACTAATAGCTACAGTAGTCCTCCATATCCTCAGGGGAGGTACGTTCCTGGACTTACCACAGATGGTGAAAAATGTGGACAATACCAAATGCTGCTTTTTTTCAATGAGATGAACAATGTAGATCTCAAGATGAGTATACAGCTTGGAGAAGAGACTCTGAAACTTGACAGAGCTTGACAGAACTTTAGAATCTAAGAGAAAGAAGGCTTTGTAGCCATTATTTGCAGTCCAAACCCAGTGGCCAACTGTGGAAAAACGTAAAAACACCGCTGGGTGGTCTAAGATGGGAACAAAATGTTTTCATATACGGAAGGTCAATAGTAGCATAGCGCTAGCATCTCATTCCTATAGTGTTAGGCTAATGTTTACCTTCTGACAGTACCTAGAAGGTGGATCATCATCGGAGGAAGGATCCTCAGTAGGGTATCTTGAGCTATAAAAGCCAGGACAAGGTTGATGGTTAGATCTCTGTCTCAAAGAGCAATGATGTCAATGGTTGGGGATCCTCTAAAGT
Organism: Iguana delicatissima; assembly: GCA_948472985.1. Lineage (NCBI taxonomy): Eukaryota > Metazoa > Chordata > Lepidosauria > Squamata > Iguanidae > Iguana > Iguana delicatissima. The sequence continues at coordinate 54,176 of CAOKZL010000976.1, forward strand.
TTTTTTTTTTATGGAAACTTCTGGAAAAACGTTGTAATCATAAGTTGTAGTCTCTTTCTTTTTAAACCACCAAAGCGTTACAACCCAGAGGCTGTAACCCTTTGGTGATCATAAGGGTGACTAATACTGCATTCCATCCAAATATCATATTTGATAATGTTGTCCTTTAACTTCTGTGAAATTTGAATCCCTTTGACAAATTTCTGTAATGTCTACATTGCTGGTTCTGCTGATGTTTCTCCTCCTTTCTCTTCTTCTTCAGATGTCAGTTTTATGAATGTAGGTTTTAGTGGACATTTTTTTTCTTCCCCAGAAGAGCCCAGTTTCATTGCAATTGAACACTTGCTTTGGATGGTAGTCTTTTTTTTTTTTTTTGAACCAGCTGTTCTGGAACTGTGGCAGCAGGTGTTTCATTGGCAAAGGCAGGCTCGCCACTCAATTTTATATTTTTAAACCCAAACCTGTTCCTAAACCTGCGCAACCATCCCCTAACTGCAGTAAAGGGCTTTGTGGCACACACTTGAGGAGATGGCCTGCTGAAGTCTTTGCATAGCCTCAGTGGTTTGTGGTGCAGAACACTGATGTTAATGGGAATTCATATTTTGTCCATGTCTTCCAGACACAAATTTCATGCCTTCTCTATTTTTATTAAGCACTTACCACACACTGTGGAGGTAACTTTTGCAATTTGAAGGGTAATAGCAAAACTGGCACAGATTTCTTTTTCCTTCTTCTGAATTTCACAGATGGAAGATTCGTTCTTACCATAGATTTTACCAACCTCCTTTCAAATTTTGTTTTTCTTTCCTCATTAAGTCAAGAATTTTCACTGTCTTGCTTAAAGGAAGCACTTTACCAGTTTTCTTAGGCTTATCAGGGTTGCCTGCACCACCACTCCTGAATTTTGAGGCCATTACAAAAACACAAGCACTTAAGTAGAACTTTAACTACAGTAGTGAATTAGGACAAGCACTTTACTGGCACAAGAGTTTTACAAAAGAACACTATCCTGTAATCAGATCACAGAACTGAGAGGTCTACTAAGAAACTGGGTAGTGTTACAACGTGTGTATACAGCAAGGAAACATGAGACAGCATGGACAACACGAGACAGCATGAGAACAAAAGTGAATGGGGCTCCATGTGCTGGAATTTTCCATTCCCTTCCATTTTTCATGTAATGCTGTATGTATATCCCTTTATTACTTTAATTTCTGTTAAATTCAAAGTACAAACTGGACTACATTTCATCACAGGTAAGTGAAATCATGTATACTGGTCATACAGATATGGTGGTACTACTGTATTTCTTTCTTACCACAAGCTATCATCTGTGTGATTGTAGACTGTATTCATATTTAAATTATTACCTCAATAATCAGGTGCACTTTATTAAGTTTCTAAGAGGTAGCTATGTTAATCTCCTGCAGAAGAAATAGCATTCTGTGTCACCTTAAATACTAAAAAATAAAAAAATTATGGGGCAAGCTTTAATGATCCACTGTCTACTTTAACCGATGCATGAAGTGAACACTCTATTGAGTTACTGTTTTACAACCACCCCATAACTTACTGACAGTGTGGTAAAATTGGAGGATGAGTCATGCTGCTACTATGCAGGGAGACACCATCTGTTCAGAACACAGACCATCACTGGTATAATGACATGCACAAATATCTGTCTTAAAATGCTTTTAGGACTTTGGGGGAGGGCTTTTTCCCCCTGTATTTGCTAGTTTCAATTTTAACCTCATTATCCCCATGCATTTTACCCCACTTGTGTTTATTTTTACTATCTTAGAAATCTACATATATCTTAAATAATAATTTGACACACAAAGAAGCACCCATAAAGAGAAACCAGTTGATTTTTTAATGCCCTGCAGCCTTCTGCGTAGATTACATGGTGACTGCCTGACTAAACTTTTGTAGTAATTCTTAGCCTAACACCCCATCTGCTGGCCAGCAGTTATATTGCAGTGGGAATATGAGAGTATATGTCCCTTTCCACCCTACATTGTTATAGCGCTATTCCACTTTCTACGTCCTGTGGAATTCTGAGGTTTGTAGTTTACTGAGGCTAAAGAGCCTTTATTTTTACTAAGGATGTATCTAATCTGTCATCTCTAAACAGGGCTGTCACAGTAACTAAGTTTTTTTTTAAATGCCTATTCAACAATTGTATACCTCTGAATCCACAGGCCTATGAACTAAATGATTATATTTTACCACTCTGCATCAATACTTATAGCCTATTAATGAGTGCATATTTGATAAGTTACTTGTATTTGGTCTTTTGAATTTAAAGAAACTCCTCAAAGGCTTAGGAAAGAAAATGTACCCTAACTTTCCATTTTTTTTTTAATCCCAATGCTCTCCTGCTTGACGAAGCATTATGTAGAATTTAAAATTTTGTTTGCTGTTTTATGGAACTTTCATTGCTCCTAAAAAAGATACTGTTCAACTGTTGCTTTTGGAATTTTTTCTTATGAACGAATGTAAAAGCTTTGCATTTTACGAGCAGAACAGTGACTTTAAATAACAGCATTCCATACAGTAGTGGTAGGAATGGTTCCTTGGGACTTATCATTTAGGTCTATTATTTTCTACAGAGAAGGAGACACCCATGGATGAGATATTCTTGCAAGGCAAGGTGTCACATGACTATCTTTGACTATGTTAAGAAGAGATCTTCAGTTCCTCGCAGCATAGTTTCTTTCTTTCTCATCCCAGGTGGCTAGACACAGCCACCCTGGATATGTGGATGACAGGGCTCTGTGTCAGCAGGTCTGGAAGATATGGAAGAAACCATGGTCCCTCTGTCACTAAGAACAGAAATTGGATCTCAGAGAACCATGGCCAGTGGCACTACAGTTGTTTTCTCTGATCCTGAGAGATCAGGGCAATGGGAGAAAAAGAGAAAGGAACTGCCAGTGGCCATGGCACTGGCAGGATAAAGTGAACCCTACCGGAACTGAAAGCTTGCAAAGAAACTTTTTTTTTTTAACTTCTGAAGCAAAGATACCTTCCTGTGACTTGCCAAAATAAAGCTCTAATTAGGAACAGTTCTGTACAGTTCTAACTAGTTAAAATGACCCCCATTTCCCTGGTTCCAGAGTCTGCTAAAAAAGTCAGTTTCTTGGTTCGGGATGCTCTGGATGCATTGAGCATCTCTCTCTCTCTGCTCACATGAGGAGGAAGAGGCTTCTTTCTGAAGTGACCAGCAGTGTCTGCAAACATCCTCCCTGCTTGTTCTTATAAGATTCTGTCATTTCATTGTCTTTCAAATCAACTCATGAAAAGTATTGAGCAGTTACCTGAAATGAAGGAGAACCAGGTGTATTGCATGCAGCTGCAGCCAATTTACACTGCATCATTTCCATTGATGTCTAGACTCTTTGAGCTGAAAGGCTTTGAGACTAAACCACTAGGACAAGAGACTGGCATTGGTTATGACTAGAATTCTCAATCCTTTAGAAGAAAAATTTTCATCAGACTGTGTCTGCTCAGCCACCACACCAAAAAGCCTGTTTGCCATGATGAACCTAACTTCTGTATGAGCCTGGAAGAGTAGAAATGGCCACTGAAGGAGGCAAGGAGCAGAAGGTCACCTATAGTACTATTGGAATGCACAATATCATCAGGCCCAGAATACTGGCCACAGATATCATCTGCTGATTTGGACTGGAGAAAGTGAGCTGCTTTCTACCTCACCTTGAGTGTGTCTCTGGGAAAGGTGATATGGTGGTGGTGGTAGTGGTAATTTCTTACTCTGGATCAAGGCAAGGAACAACAACAGGTTAACACACAACACAACTGCCCTGTGCAAGCAGCCAGCCAAAGCTTAGAGATCTCTAATTAGAGTCTTTTAGCAGTCGCATGCAAAGCTTGTATTAGCATCAACTAGCCATCAAAAGTTTTGCACTTCGAGTTCACCGTAAATCCAGAGCAACAGTCCAGTGGCGAAATCTGCACACAAGGTGAAGGTCAAAGTTTCTAGGAGTATGAGCAAGAAATCCAAAGGTAAGCCAGGTTGCTTCCACAAATAGGAACATTTGGCTGTAACAGCTTCCTCCCCTTTTTGTCCCTCTTTGTATAGGCTTAGAATCTTCCACAGCTGTGTGCCTGATTAGTAAGTCCTTATTAAATAAACACTCCAAGACTTCTGGGCCTGGCTACTGTAAGTATCATCCCTCACATGTCTCTGTGTCGGGGCTGTTGGCAAGGGTTCTGTCTGGGTCCTGCGACGGGGGCATGACAACAGATTACATAACTTGCTTTGTAAAAATACTGAACTAATTGTTTAGGGGACACAGATGGCTCTTTTTTATGATTACTAAGAACCCATGTTCCTCCAGGTAATGCAGTTCCTCCAGGTAATGCATTTGACTTTGCAAATAGATATGTGCTTTCATGAAGAGATTGATCAAGCAGGGAGTATGTGGCTTTAGCAATATTAATCAATTTGATGAAAATCCTGGGTGCCAAGGCCAACTTGAAAGGCACACTGCTGTAGTGGCTGTTAAGATAGCAAAAACAGAGATACTTTCAAGATGATACATGAATGCAGATGTAAAAGTTTCCCTTCATGAAGTCAATAGAGGTAAGGTAGTACCCTGGATGGAGGGCTTCTTGGGTTGTTTGCAATAGACTTGACAATCGCTCTAAAATGTCACCTCTGGCCCATTACTAATCAGGCTCCTTGGTATACAGGGGACCTCAGGGAGATGAAATGGGAAGGATGGCTGGAGTGCAGATGATGAAAAACTTGACTATCCAACAAATGCACAAAATAAAGAACATCTTCATTCCTGTAATGTGGTAGTGTGTTCAGTGGGGAAAGCCTTCTTCTCTGCATGTATTTCATCTGGGAATTCAAGTCCAGCCAAACTATTTGGGGTCATGAGAGGTTTAACTCGGGCACCCAAATATCCTTTATCCTTTCAGTAATAGCATGGGTCTCCTCTAAATGAATGCCTGAAGGTAATGGGTTGAATGAAGAAAAACAGTCTGAAATTGAACCCAGACAAGATGGAGGTTCTTATTGTCAAGGGTCCTAACCTGAGTTTGCGGTATGTCAACCAGTCCTGGTTGGAGCTACACTGCCCCTGAAACACTGTGTTTGCAGCTTGGGGGTACTCCTGCATCCCTCCTTCCAAATAACAGCTCAGATAGATGTGATGGTCTGGAGTGCTTATCATCAGCTTCAGGTTGTTATGCCAGCTGCGCCTCTTTTTAGAATTAGAGGACCTAAAGATGGTAGTGCATATGCTGGTAATCTCAAGGTTGGATGTCTGCAATGTGCTGTACATTGGGCTACTTACGTACTGAGTTCAGGAACTTCAATTAGTTCAAAACATGGCAGCCAAACTGGATACTGGTACATCTAGGAGTGACTGTATTACACCAATATCAAAAATAATTCCACTGGCTGCATTAGTATCTGGGCAAAGTACAAAGTCTTGGTCATTACTTTTAAAGCCTTTCATGGTATGGGTCCAGGTAACCTACAGGTTTGCCTTCTCCCATATCATCTGCCCCATACACTCAGGTCTTCTCAGCCACCCCACTAGTCAAGAGGTTCTGAGATTACATCTGCAAGTTCCTTTACTACTTTTGGATGCAGTTCATCTGGCTCTGGAGACCTGAACTCATTTACAGTAGCTTGGCATTCCTTTATTACTTCTCTACCTAATTCTTGGCTGCAGTTCCCTTAACTGCACAATTTGTTCTACTTTCACCAACTAGTAGTTTTCCTTCTGGGAGAAGACCAAGGCAAACTGAAATGTCAGCATTTAATTGTGGCCCTATCATTTCCTTGTTCTTCCTCTTGCTCTAAATATAGCTAAAACAAAAGTCAAAATAAATGATAGTTTTTGTTATTATTAACCTCTCTAGCAAGCCTGAGTTCATTCTGAGCTTTAGCTTTCCTGAATTCTCCTTACAAGTTTTGGCTATTCATTTGTATTTCTCCCTCAGAACCAGTGTGGTGTAGTGGTTTGAGTATTGCACTACGATGCTGGAGACCAGGGTTCGCTACCCCACTCAGCCATGGAAACCTACTGAGACTTTGGGTGGGTCAGACGCTCTCAGCCCCAGAAAACCCCATGATATGGTTGCCTTAGGATTGCCATAAGCTGGAAATGACTTGAAAGTACACAATTTCTCCCTTCTTCCATTTCTTCTCTCAGCTCATCTGAAAGTTCCACCCTGATTTCTTCAGATGCCTCCCACTTTTTGCCATTGCAACTGTTTGTAACTGCACCTTCAGTACCTCCTCACATTTAAGAAAGAACCCTGCACCATGAATTTCCTTTCCATTCAGCAATTCTGATTTTGGAACTTCATCCAGTATTTTTCTAAGCTTATTGAAAACACATTTCTTGAAATGCAGCATGTTTGTCTGCATACCCATGGCTTCCCTTTTCTTCTGCATAACAAACCCCAAGAAAACATGGTTAGTCCCACCCAAAGACCCCACTGTTTCCTCTCCATTGACCAGTTTATCTGTTTAGGTTAGGATCAAATCCAAACTAGTGGATTCCCTTGTTGCCTCTGATTATGGAATATTTTCCGTTAGAATAAATAAAATATTTAAAACAGTATGTTCATATACTTACTGCCACAAAATCTTTTCCAAAAAATTTGCAAGAGGAAATATTTCATGTAAAACTGTGTATAGTATCAGATCATTAAAGAGCCTGGCCTTGGTGTCTTCTTCTGATTTTTTTAAATTTTAATTAGTGCATTATATCTCTTTAAAGCTACAAAGAACCACTGCAGACAAAATGATTTTCTCTTTTATTTATGTTGGTGCTTTCCTGTTTTTTGATGGGCTGGGTTTGCCTGTTCCTCAAACTGGCAGAATCAAAGAAATGTACTGTATTGTCATTTATATCTTCCTTTCAATTCAGAACCTATACACATCAAACATGGTAATTTTATGCAAGTTATATATAATTCATTTTATGTTCCTAAACTAACAAAGTGACTTTCAATTTAAAAAGGATGCAAAACTGCATTTTTCAATTTTTCCCCAAATTTCTGTAGTTTCCAAAATTTCTGGAAGTTTTACGTCTTGCTTCTCTGTTCAGTTTTTTTATGATGTCCTCTCCATTCTTGTTAAAACCATGAAATTGCCACATGAAACTATCTTTCTGGTCTAGCCTGACTACTTTGAAGACAACCCCCACCTCCAGATCTAACTAACCTCACCCCCAGACATACCATCCTAGTTCCCTTTATTTTTTTTCCTATGCAATTAAAATAATTTTGATTTACAGCTCTTACAGACAGCATGGCTTCCATACAACTCTTGAGAGTTAAGAGGGTACAAAAGTAATTTTTCCAAGTTCTGGTGGAGGGCAAGAGCATGGAAGCATGTGCTGGCTCCATCTCTGCATGAAAATGCAGCCTGTGTGCTTTCGGCAGGTATCCCCTTGGCAGATGTGCCCCCACTACTAGAATAGTAAAGTGTGACACTACATGGTCATACTGATATTTCTGAAGGTGCTGCTTCCAAGATCCCTTTTCTGTCCATTATAGCTCAAGCAATTATTAGAGAAATGTTTTAACTCGCAGTGTCAAGTAACCAAGTTGCCACACAAACATCTGTAGGTGTTCTCCTCTTAGGCTATTGTTGAGCAAATGGAATTCTGGACTCCCTCCCTGTCCAATCTTCACTGGTCCCTCTGTCAAGCTAGAGAAAGGCGTTAAAACCTTGGCCTTACACAGCCTGTGCTTCTTTTTTAAAAAAATTGGGGTCCTGCATTTGAGAGCATATCTGAAAAGTCAAGTCCTATTCTGTCCTTCTAACTTCCACATAACATCATTGGCAAAAGATCTCTCTCTTAATTTTACATAATTATGTTCTGTAAGTGCTTAAATTAACCTTTTGTTAACTGTACACAGCTCCGTCCATAATTGCTGTATAATGGCACAAAATAGCATTGTTGCAAGGAGTACAGTAACATAACCTAACCCTTTGCACACGACTAACAGCTTTGTTCTTGGATAACACCTGCACAACAGATGTCATAGTCAAACAGGACTAAAGAACTTGAGTCCAATGCTTACAACTATGGTCCATGTTTTCCCCACTCCTCACCCAGTCTCATGAAGCAGATGTAAAATCTGCCTCTGGGAATTGCCATCTACTCATTCTGTCTGTTGGAGCAAGAGGCTACTGCAATACAATTTTCCATTATACTTTGATAATACATCTAACATAGGGCTCCAGTCTTTCTCTAATAAAGGAAAAGCACTACACAAACAGTAATTGCCTAGAATGTTCTCAAATTCAAATTACTGTTATAAATTTCTCTTGACAGCTGTCTATCACAAGTTGAAAATGCCTCTTATTTTGTCAGAAAGAGCTTGTTAATGTCTTTAGTCATAAAAAGATGTGAATTTGCACACGTAACAAATAAAGGTACAATTATAGGAATATTTTGCAGAGTCCCGGTATACATATGGTAAATATTGCATTGTATTTTGACAAAAGGGAAAAATTGCTCAAACTCTGAGTCAGAACACAGAAATTTTATTTTACCATATATTTTTTCAGAAAAGGAATGATTAGCAGAGAAATCTTCCAGCAGCTATGATTAGAGCATGAAAGGTAGGGGAATATGATTTGCTGAGTGAGGCAGATACTCTGGAAATGAGGCAGGGAAATAATAAATGCAGTGGGTGGGGGTCCTTTCAGATTCAGTGACAAGAAATGGGATAAGCAAGATAAAAGAAAAGTTTATCTAAAGAAATTTCACAAAAATAAAGCCAAAATGACCTACCTCAGTGGTTCTCAACCTTTCATTCTCCACATTTGAGACTTCAGCTCCCAGAATTCCTGAACATTAACCATACTGGTTGAGATTTCTGGGAACTGAAGTCCAAAACATCTGGAGAACCAACTGTTGAGACTCACTGGGCTACCTCATTTTAGAGTAGTGGTTCTCAACCTGTGGGTCCCCAGATGTTTGTAAACTTCAGCTCCCAGAAGCCCCAGCCACTATGGTCAATGCTCAGGGCTTCTGGGAGCTGAAGTCCAAAAACATCTGGGGACCCACAGGTTGAGAACCACTGTTTTAGAGGAAGGGGGATGAAATGGAGCAGTATCTCAAATCCTAACCTGTTGGGTCTTTAATCCAACTGAGACCAGGCTGATAAAATGGTGAGAAAAAAAGAGATGACAAAGCAGTTATTAGAAGCTCTGAAACAATGGAAAAAAGTATAGAGTTCTAATACAGAACTGGGAGTAGAAGGAGCTGTAGGAAGAACTCTTGAACCCTTATTGAGGAAAATCACAAAGAAAGAGACAAAGAAATTCAGTGGAAGGAGGCTTGTCCTTTCATTACAGGGCCAAGTTACAGCCTGTATTGAGCTAATCAGGTTCTGGTGTTCAGAGCTCTACATCAGCTCTCCGGGACCTGGAGTGCCTCCTCACTTCCTTCCGAATATTCTGGCCTAATACTAACCAGTGACATCACCAGACAATTCCAGAAGAAACAACTGATCTTTTAGATGGAGTAGTTATCATACAAAACTTTATTATGGTCACTGACCAATCTTTACAGGAGAAGCTGAGAGATTTTTTAAAACATGACCCCAATTTTATTTTTTTATTTTAAAAAAAGCAGTATAAGCTTTGGGAGGCAGAAGTTTTGAGAAAGACCAGTGAAGATAGAACAGAGGAATCCAGACTTCTAGCTTCTCAACAACTGACAACCTTAAAACAGAACAACTACTGCTACTACTAAAATGACAACAGAACATCTAGGAAAAAATATTTTTTTCCACGATTGAGGGCTTGATCTTCACAGACGTGTGCATAGTTTCCCCCTTGTCCTCCTCCCACTCCCTTGTATTTTGACAGGTGTAGAGAAGGAAGACAAGCACCCAAACAAAAGACAAGGAAATGGGGCAGAGGCACAGGTGCACCCTCCTTCTCCCCTCCTGAGTTCCCCCTCCCATTCCCTTGCCTCTGATCCCAGTGTTGAGAACTCGCACCGAGACAACAGGCAAAGGAATGTGGTGGAGGAAAGGCTCACAGGCACCTTCCTTCTTCTCTCCAGAACTCTCTCTCACATTCCCTTGGCTCTGACTTCAGCATGCAAAAGGCATGGAAATGGAAGGGGAGAGTCCCAACAGGAGGAGGATGGGGGGGTAGTTATCGATTTTTCCACTTTCGCAAGGGTTTTATGCCCGAAACCCTTGCAAAAGTGGAGGGGCAACTGTATTAATAATTTTGATTTCCTCTTGAACCTTATCATGTGGCAGAGTGCTCCAATATGTATTTTGCCTAACTAACCTGATATATTCTTTACTCATAATATCAACCTTCCTCTCCATATTTCTTTCTAAAGTTTCACTGCTTCCTCATATGTTCAAGCACTCAGGGTGTACATTCTCTTGATAGAAGGAAGAAAAAAGGTCACTTCAGTGTACTCATCATTCCAGTTCCCAAGAGGTAGCAGTGGTGACAGGTATGTCTGTAAGAACTGGAGAACCCTACCTGCTAGGTCCCCATTTCCGGCTCAACAGCTCAGTTAAAGACCAACCTACACACCACATCACCTTAGAATAATACATACAGCTTAAGCTGGAGACAGAACTGCTTGAATTTCCCTAGATTCTAACACCTCTAATCATTCTGGTGCTTTAGACTCACAAATTGTGAGAGACTGAAGCATAACATTTAGATCACCTTTTTTTATACATTGCAGTGACGGCTTGCTTTCCAGATACACTGTAAATTATATTAAATAACAAAAGAAATCCATCTGAAAGAGTTTATTTATGGAATTCTACTGATATAAAACTGAAGTCTACATAATTAAACTGTTTTCCAAATTCTTTGATTTAAAGTTGGTGACCAGTTTTAAAAAGATTAAGATCACAGAAAAGTACTTGCTCTCCACAATTTTTAAGATATGGGTATTAGCCAAGTTTGTTCAGTATATTAAAAAAGTGCAGCTCACTGAGTATAGTTAATACTGTCAGTTTCGTCCCTGAGTACACTTTTAATTATCAGTTATCAAACTCACAAACTAAGCAGCACATGCAGCTAGTAGATGAAGTTTTCACTGATTAGATTTTTAAGACAATACTGTAATGAGTATGTACTTATGACACTGAGATGCAGCTGGATGTATATATATTCACCTGATTCAAATACAGTTTTAAAAATATCTTTAGCAAAACCAAAACAAACAAAAAACCCACACTTCAGTTTTTAAGTGTGCAGCAGTAGTAGAAACATTTTAAGTGCCAACATGCAGTAAAATATAACTTTAAAGTTTGGAAACACAAATACTACTTCTAAAAACTGAGAACAACTTTTGCATTAATATCTTCTGGTTAATTAGAACACTAAAACATCTAGACAGATAAACCATACAAATGCTTTCAGAAATGACTAACACAGAATTCAAACATATCTAGAAACAGGCAACACACAAATTTCAAACAAGTGCAAACCTCAAGAAATATTTGTCAAAAAGGCTGCATAATTGTCAAGTATTTGCCATCTATATTAATTGCAAGATAAAGACAGCAGATGATAAATAGAAGTACTTCAGGTCTTCTGAGTCACAGTTTCATTGAATCAAACAGTTTTGAGAACGGCTCTACTTCTTCTAAAATGATGTGCTCTCTTCTCCTATAAAAGAGGAGGAAAAAGAGAAGTTAAAACAAAAGAACATGATTCAAATTCCTTTTTCAGAGAACAATCCAATTTAAGGTAGTTCTCAATGCAGAAACAGCAGAAATGCTTGTACATACACTGCCTTATAGGAATTGTGCCACAAGTGAAAATTACATATTGCCCTGAACACACACATCTACAAACAGAGGGAAGCAACTTCTCTTCACAGAGTATCTAAAACATGGACGGTGGGTTTTGAATTCACTGGTGTGCTTGCTATTGTGGCATCCTTGTGAGGCAAGACACTACTTGCCAGATATCCATCATCAGAACAGTTGCATACAGCACCAGCATTTGAATACCAAATTATATAAAGCTATATAAAGCACATGACTGCTCGTTTGCAGCTGTCACTGTCAGTCAAGTTTGCAAACCAGAATACTTTGTTGCCTGTATGCTTGGAAGCGCTATTGTGTCAAACACAGTGTCAGCAAATTTGGTGGTTCCTAATATTTACTGATTAAGAACTGCTGCACAAACTTAAAAGCTCTTAGATGCCTGCAGTCTTATTCATACCTTAAGGTAGTCCTCCTGAGTTACAATATTGTTCCTCAATCGGTTGTCTGGATTACACAGACATGATACTACTGTCTGTATGCTTCGGTCCACAGATTTCTAAAATAAAGTTTTATTAGTTTATTGTCAATATTGCATGCGGTATGTACCCTGAAGACTGAGCATAAAGCTGTATGCACTAAAACCTCTGCTGCAAAGGTTCCTAATCTCCAGACCTGAATTACACTTAGTGCTGAGGAAACTTTTGTTAATAGTTATTTTGTAAGACATCATAGCAGCAATTTGAGAAGGAAATTACAATTCCTTTTCCAACAATGTAGTCCTTTTCCCAAAGAATATGAATTTCCTGATGCTTAGCAGAACAGTTTGATGACTACAAAACAAGCTTGCACAGGCTGCTGGAATTCCTGAATCTTCCTAAGTACTAACACAGTCACTTTATCTAATAGTAACATATTACCTGTTAAAAAATCTCGATACTAAATATACAAGTATTTATCAAAAGTAACTTTAGCTTGATGGTCAAGCAAGACTGAAATGGGGAGGGGGAACACATGTGGTTTACAATACCGAAAGGGCCTTACTCAAGATGCATGGGTTTGGACAGAGCAAAATCAGAAGCAGTTCACTGCCTGATTAAAAGTTTATTTTTTTTAAAGTTATGTGAAAGAAGAAACCGCAGACAAAATTCCCAATCCGCTGTACTATATATGCAGAGATCACAAGCAGTAAATGGGTCCTAGAACTTTCTGCAAACACAAGTATATGCTGTTTCAAACATGAGCCTTCTTGTTGACGTTTTCCTACATTTCTAGGAGAGACATGTGAAGTAAACATTCCCTAATCCTATGGGACTAAAACCTCCATTTAAAAGTTTGTTCAGACATTGGTACATAAGAATTCTGTAAGAACCTCAAATGGAAAAATAAAACAAACTGCTCACGCCCAAATCAAAATTTCCCAGCAATAAGCGATGATTCACAGAGAAACAATTCTGTGTTTCACTCATACAATACTCTGCCTCCAACTCAAGAAATATAATTCCCACCCTAGTAACTGTGGACACAGCAAAGTCACATCAGTATCATGCTATCACTTTTGCCAACAAGGACTATACAGTTCTCCTTCCACATTTGTGGGGGTTTGGTGCAAAAGTGGAATAAGGCCAGAGAGAGCTGGGCCAGGCGACTGCCACCTGCTTCGGCCTTCTCCACTTTAATCAGATCACGGGCGTCCCTCCTAGGTGGCAATCGCAGGGTAGGTTAGGCGCTTTCCCGTGATCACCACCTGGAAGGGAGGCCAGGCCTGAGCAGCGTCACCCACTTTGCTTAGATCATGGACTTTCCCTCTGGGTGGCGATCGCGGGGCAAATTGGGCCGGTGATCTGAACAAAGTGGATGAGGCCGCTCGCAGGGCAGGTTAGACCTTTTCTTGTGATCGCTGCCTGGAAGAGAGGCCGGCGATCTGAGCAAAGAGGCCTTGTCTGTTTTGCTCAGATCACGGGCATCCCTTCTAGGCAGCGATCATGGGGTAGGTTAGGTGTTTTCCTGCAATCGCCGCCTAGAAGGGAGGCTGGCTTTCTGAGCAAGGCTCAGCGAGGTTCAGATCATGGGTGTCCCTTCCAGGTGGTGATCGCAGGAATGGAGCTAACGTGGCCCAGGACTGCCCACCACAAAGCCAGAGCAGGTCCAGCCCACTGTCACCTAGGAGGGAGGCCAGAGGCCCTCTCCCTGGGCTATCCTGTGGTATGCTTGCTCCCGGCAGGGAAAGGGAGGAGGAGAATGGGGGTGCCTGCAGACTCACGAATAATCAAATTCGCAAATGTGAAACCTGCAAATGAGGAGGGAGAACTGTAGTATAAAAATGTAGCAAGCATGGGACAAGATGCAGAATTAAACAATAAAGTCAACAGCTTATTTCTAAATTAACTAAGTATTTTTATTCACTACTAACTATGATGGCCTGAGAATGAGGGAAAAAAGCATATCTTCATATATTCTGATCTTCCTCTTCTCTTGTGGCCCCTTATCTCACCACTAAATTGTCATCTTATCTAATTCAGTATATATAAAAAGGGGGTCACAAAAGAGATCATGCATACCTTTTGTGGGCTGTTTGCACAAGACTGGGCAGCATCAGCCATAGAACACTCCACTTGGTCCGTTCCTACATCAGTTTCACCACTGTAATTCATGGTAGTATAGGCCTGTGAAAGGTATGAAGTTTAAAATACTTGACATAATTGGCTATCATGATAAGAGAGCAGATTGAAAGAGAAGGATTACCTGCAAGATAGCAATTGAAGGCAACTTAGAAGTACAAGTTAGAAAATATGGTAAGCTCTATTACTGTATTTTCCTACTCATTTGCAACCATCTATGCTCTGCATGAGATAAGAGGATGTCTGGATTAAGCTCCATTGATCACAAGGACAAAACTGTCAGCCTTGTACAGCACAAAGACTCTTCTCAAAGTCTCCAGTACCTAATTCCCCTTTTTTCATTTTACAACTATCATTCATGGACTCTTCCTACAGCTGAGGCACTTTTGGAACTTCCAACTATAGTTCTAATGGGTTGTTGCAACATTTGGAATGGAGAACTGTTCTTTTTTGAGTTGTTGGACTACTCTTACTTTCTAACTTTTTAAACAATAAAATGGCTCTCATATTACCTAAAATAAAAAAACTCTCACATTACCTAAAATAACCCAATCTATATGCTTAAAAAGAGAAAGAAACTGAAGCCCAGCCTAAACAATGGTGAGGGATGATGGAAATCTATAGTTTATCAACATCTGCAGGGCAACATGTCCTATGTCCCCATGCTGTGATAAACCACGTTTGCTTTTTAAAAAATTAATCATAATTATATAAATTATTTGACGGCACCACACGTGGAGGGAGGTTTTACTCATTCTTTCCCACCAAAGTCCTAGTGAAAGTCCCTCCCAAGCTTCTGTGAACTAAGAAAGCTCCTCCTGATGCCCAACGGCAATTCTCAAAATGGCACCCATTTTCTTAATTTTTTTACTCAGCACAGTTAGAAATTTCTATCTTTAAAAACATTTTCCAAACTTTAAGCAAGACTGTTAAAGCTGTATTCAACTCCTTGAAGCAGCACTTTCTTCTGGGATAAGGGTATCTAAAGGACTGTCTTGCCCCATATAAATATACCTGATGGATTATTTCTTGAACACTTGAACAGTATGGTAAAACTTGCCTAGTGGCTTAACAATCTAAAGACCTAAGAAAAGGAAGCTAAGATCTTCAGAGGTTATTTTCCAAGTATAACCTCACATGCTCAACTAAGGTGAAATTAGATATGGTTGTTAGTCAAAATCACAAAAGAGGCCTTGTTACAGAATACCCTCTTGATACATCCTATGTATATATCACCTGTGATATCTTAATTTCCTTTCAGTACAAAATCAGTAGTCTTCCCAGGCTGCCAGCAGTTTATTGATAGCATGTTATACTGCTATCATTTGCTTTATATTTTTAGCCATATATTTTCCAATGCTTGGTTTTTGGTGGATTAGTATTAAACCATTTTAGTTGTTTTTCCAATGCTATTTAATTTGTTAATTTATTCCACTGATTTTTGGTGTATTCATAAAACATCTTGAAAACATTATGTAGTAGAAATTTGAGATATTTATTTTAGAAACAGTAAAAACAAACTCATTTTGACATGAGTCAATGCACAAATTATCTTCCGCAGGTACTGCAGAAAATTGGAGAGGAATGCCTTCCTGTAGTCACTTTTATATATATTTATTCGATGTCTAAGGAGCCACTGTCAGAGTGCTACTTCAGCAAGACAATTTTTTTTGTCTCGTTAGCTGTTTGAACTTTGTAAGTAAAATAAAAAGTGTCTTACCGGAGGCACAATGTAATTTCTTGGCTCTGCAAGAGGCCATTGTGGTGGAACCTTTTTAAAAAAGTTAAGACAATATCAATCAACAGTTTTCACAACTGAATATTTTAATTTTAAATACTACCATACACAGTGATGCATGTACAAAAACAGCTATCTTTGGTTGTCTAAATGTCTGTCTACTACAGTTAAAGAAACACGGAAAGACAGGATTAGCAATAAATGCTATTTACACATAGTGGAACATTCAGAATGGACTACCAAGACTGCCTTTGGAGAGGGGGAAAGGAAGCAAGCAACTTCATGTTTAATTTTTAGAACATATACATTCAGGGTTTCCACCAATTTTTTTATTTTCCATTTCTCAGCTTCCTTTAATCAGCTTTTGTTGATTTCCCTTACTACTATTTAAAAATAACCAAGTTTAAAAATTTGTATGTTACTTTACAGTAAATAAGGGTTTAAATAGTTTAAAATTACATTAAGCTGCAAATGCATTTTTTTTAAACCAAGACAGGAGTTTCTCTCAACATTGGTTGTTAACTCAAAGGAGAACAAGATGGAAACATCGATATAAATAATTTCTAGACCATAGGTGGGTGAAGAGTCTTTTTACCCGGTCCCAGACACTTTCCAGACTTCCCCTTCTGCTGTCCCTTTTCTGGAACAAGAAGGATGAACTGCCTCTCTTGAAAACTTCCAGAGCAGTTATTCCCCCTCCAAATAATTGTAACATTTTTTTTTATAAAAAAATATAAGTGGGCTTCTACCCATTTCTAATTTTTCAGGATTTTTTAAAGGTATTTTGGCAGTTCATTTGGCTTCCAGAGCATCACAAGGGCACAAAATTGGCCCTGGACTTGGCAAAGATCACACCCTTGCTGTAAACAATGATAAATGACAGAAGTATTTGTTCTTATTCTAAACCTACATCCTAGCATGCATGCATGCATGCATGTGCGCGCGCACACACACACAAATTAGTATTAAAATAATAAATAAAAATATACATTTCACTGAGTATATTTTTAAAAAGCCACATTATGGTTATGGTTTCTTATGGGCTATTCCCATAGCCATGTAGACATATTTCTGATTCAGTCTGAACCTCACATAAGCGTCGTCTGAACATGTTCATCTAAATTTGAAATCAAGATTAACCACTAACGAGGTTTCTAAAATTTAAGAATATTCTCACAAACCTGATAATTGTAAGTTGGCTGGTATCCTATAGGAACTTGATGCTGAATTAATAGAGCTGGTGAACCATAAGGATATGTCTGTAAATTCAAATATAAAGTTGCAATTGGATATATTTTTCTTTGTCAATAGGACAGGCAACAAATGTTAGATCTTAAGGATTTTGGAAAACAGTTCTGAAAATTTTCACAAACATGGCCTAACAAGACTCACTTCATGGATAAGAAGCCAGATTTAACTAGTAAACGTATGTCACTCTCTTAACTAGTTTACAGCCAAAGGCAAAAGACAGTTTTTGTTCCTTGGAGAAGCTAAAATAAGCCTTCTTTCTCTAGCATGAGGGTAGATTTAAGCTGCTGTTCCCAGTCAACAACAAACTGCACTTTGCTGCTGAATCTTAACTTGATAAACGATGGTTTGTATCAATCATCTGTTAAGAAACCAGAATATCAAATCAAGTTGCTTTAGACTGTCTTCCCTTGCACATGAAGTGTACAAAAGCATCAATCAGAGACTGACGCTGGCTCATTTATGTCTGAAATAGATACCTCAAAACAATTCTAAAATAAGTTTACCCCAGTGAGATTAGGGATGAAAGGGATCTGGAAAAATTCAATCATACAGTTTTAAGACACATTATTGCTTAGAATGATTTTCCTCTTGCTCAGTATTCTCACAGCCATGTAACCACATATAAGAATCAATGTATCTTGCCAGTTACAAGTGAGCACTTTGCTTTTAAAAATGGTGATGAGGCCTGACTCCAAGCATGACTTCCACGTACAGATACTAGAAGCTTGGTATCACTAAGTAAATTCAAAGAAGCTCGATATCAGTAAGTAAAAGTTTCTGTTCACATTCAAGATTTGTGCATGATGGAGTAACATTTGCCCATTCACGCTGAAGACAGAGCAGCAAAACAGATCAAAGGCTACAGAACCCCAATTAAGGGGTGTACACGACTCAAATCTCAAAATCCAACTGTGAAATTTTATTTAATCATCCAAACTAAAAAACTTCAAAATTAGTCACACAAAGTGCTAATTAGACTAAATCACCCCAAAAAGCTTTACCTGAATATACTGTGTGACAGGACTCATCATGGCTGGAGGCTGCATATATGTTTCTTGGTTACTCCAAACACTGTGGAACTGAGGTGTGGATGAATTAATAAGCACAGGTCTGGGTGGCACATGATAGGCACCTTAGGAAATGAGAAAAGTGTTGAGAATGTTCTTTTAAGTACATAGCCAAAATATCACATTTTAACTTTAAAAACTTGTTGTTGTACCATTAAAATACTTTTCTCTCTCAGGGTGGGCAACTATGGCCCTCTGTATATTGCCAGACTGTAACTTCCAGCAGGCCACACAGCTGGGTATGATGCCTTGGAGACAACAGGAAGCGCAGTTCAAAAGCATCAAGAGAGCTATAATTGCCTGGTCCTGTTCTAATTCTACAGAAACTGGAATTAGCACTAATGCATATGTACGTGAACTACACCATTCACAAGCCTTATTATGCAATGCCATGCATGTTCACGAAGCAGCAAAATTCCAGGGAGGATTGCACCTTAGTGTATCAGAGATCACATTCTTAAAAATTTTCCTGGATCACATCCAGGGATTATACAGGCTGGTACAAAGTAGCAGGTGAAGGATCAGTATGATTATTACTGCTATTTAAACCACAGCAGGAATATTACGTTTGCTATTTCAAAATGCTTCCCTTCACACAGACCTGAGTAGGCATAAGTGGAGGTTCAGAGGAGCATCTATGCTTTCCCCTAACTTGCAGCAGGGCATATCTACTTTTCCACCCAAAAAGGGCAGAAAAACACTGCCATCACTGATAACAATAACTGTCGCACTAGCAGCAACTCAAAGCTCTCCTTCTCCTGGTAGCCACAGAAGGGCAGACAGCTGCCAACTCTTCTCAAAATGCCTCAGGAAGGGTGAGTACTTCACTTCTCCCCCCAGTCTTTGCTCCCAAGACTCCTAAGAGCAAGCAAGGCATGAAAAAAGCTGACAGTTACCCATCTGCTCCTCCTTTCTGGTGACGAGCAGGAGATGTCAAAGCCCTTGCTGAGGACATCACTGTCTCCCCTGTTCTCCTCATTTCTTCCTTCAACTAATGCCCAGAGAAGGAGAGTGGCTGGGCAGGGAGAAGAGAAGGCAGCCAAGAAAGGGAACCCACAAGGAGAAGGTTGCCACTGTGGTGTGCTGCAGCAAACTGGCTTATTAAATTATCTTTGGGAAAGGAGGACACTGGGAAAGTAGACCACTAAACAGAGCCTGGGGGCTACTCATAACACACAGGTCACACAGTTATGTCTCCTCATATAGCAATCAAGTGTAACAGAACTCACATAAGTTTGGGTGTTTCCTTATTGCAGGTCCTAGTTTTAGTTTCTTCCCATGGAAGTTGATCTGTGACTGAAAAAAAGTCATACATATAGGTTTGTTACACGTTCTGAACAGTAAAAAATATTTAACACAAATTTACAATTTAACACAAATATATAGATCAAGCCATAGTGCACATATATATACAACCAAAAGCATTTACAACTGCTTTTGAAACTGTCTGTATTATCCACTTCTATTAACATGGGATGTTGTTCTAATTAGCATTTTTCCACACTATATCACAAAACAACCTCCTGATCTGAAAGCCACTGGCCAGGAGGAATTCCATGTACGTAAGAGCTGCAGCCATGAAGAAAGAAAAACCTCACTAGATGACAGATGAAACTCTTCAAGCAATTAAGAATGCATGAGAAGCAAGGACAGAAACAGGGTCAGAACCCTGAATACAACTTTCAACAACTTGTGTACAGGAAGAAAGAGAACTACTGTAACAATCAATGCAGAGAAACAGATGATAACAAAAAGGTACAACAAGAAATCTCTTTTCACAATGACCAATAAATCAAAGGGAAATTTAAACCAAGAGTGGGGATGCTCTACAACCATCAGGAGAACACACCACATGTTCAAGAAGAAATAAAAAGCCAATGGAATCAATACGCTGAAAAACTATGTAAAAGAGATGAAAGAATGACAATTTCATTTAAGGAAGAAGCATTTTAAGATGAACCTACAATTTAAGAAAATGAAATGAAAGCTGCACTCAAAGAGCTTGGAAGAAATAAATCACCAATAACAGATGGTATACTAATAGAACTGCTGCTTCAATCAACAGAATCCACACAAATTCTTAATAAAATCCATCAGCAAAAATTGAAAACAAAAGAAAGGCCTACAGTTTGGATACACTCAATGTACAATCCAATACCCAAGGAAAGGGAACACTAGGGTTTGTAGTAACCATCAGGTCACTGCATTAATCTCTCACACAAGCAAAGTGATGCTCCAAATTCTACAACAAGGACCTTTATTACATATGAAATGAGAAATATCAGCTATCCAAGTTGGGTTCTGCAGAGGAAGCAGCAGTAGGGATTATAAAGCAAACATACCATATACAGTGGCAAGGGTTCAGGGTGCAGAAACTTCATGAAAGTGGAAAAAGAACAGGTTGCTTACCTGTAACTGTAGTTCTTCGAGTGGTCATCTGTGCCCTCATACATTACGGGCTTTCGCGCCTGTGCGGTAGCGTTTGGAAGATTCGAGAACTTAGTAGCTTGGCAGGAACCCCTCCCCCATGCCGGTACTGTGCATGCTCAGCCCGAGCAACGGTCGCTCCTCAGTTCTTGGTCCGCCGAGAAAAAGGGACCTGAAAAAGAGGGGATGGTTGGGCTGGGCATGTATGAGGGCACAAATGACCACTCGAAGAACTACAGTTACAGGTAAACAACCTGTTCTTCTTTTTCGTGGTCTCTGTGCCTCATACATTAGGAGACTGTGTAGTTTACTGGTAGGATGGTGGGTCAGGTCCTACAGAACAGAAGCCAGTACAGCACGTCCAAACCGAGCATCTCGATGGGACCGGCAGTCTAGCCTGTAGTGGCGCACGAAGGTCGATGGCTGGGACCAGGTCGAGGGCTACAGATGTCGCCACGGCTCTGGTGGAATGAGCCCGAAGGAACGCTGGCAGAGGCTTCCTGGCGAGCTCATACGCCAGCTGGATAGTCTGGGCCACTCATCTGGAAAAGCGCTGGGTGGACACCTTATGGCCTCTTCGACGCCTGCCATAGCACACAAAGAGGTGCCGGGTCTGTCTGAAAGAGGCAGTCCTGTCCTTGTAGAAAGCCAAGGCCCGACGAACATCCCAGGAGTGGAGAGATCGCTCCAAAGGTGTAGTCGGGTCCAGGTAGAAGGTGGGCAAGATGATGTCTTGACTCAGGTGGAAATTGGACACCACCTTTGGCAGGAATGAAATGTCAGGCCGAAGGACCACTTTGTCCCTATGGAAGATGAGGTATGGCTCGTCAGATGGCAGGGCTGTCAGCTCTCCCGCCCTCCTAGCAGCGGTGACAGCCACCAAGAAGGCAGTTTTCATGGTGAGCAGCCTCTCATCTGCAGTCGCCAAAGGTTCGAAGGGCGGTCTCATCAGCTGTGATAGCACCAGCGATAGTGACCACGGCGGTAGCGGCAGCAATACCGGCAGGTAGAGGTGTTGCAGGCTCTTCAAAAACTGTTTCACAATACCGTGATGGAAGAGAGCCACCGATGGGGATCGTGGTGGTTGGTATGCCACGACAGCAGCGAGGTAAACCTTCAGCGATGGGAAGGCCAGGCCCTGCTGCCGAAGGTATAGGAGGAAGAGGAGCACAGTAGGCAGGTTGACAGGCGATACCGGCTCTTGTCGTTCCTCAGCAAAAGCAACGGAACTTGTAGTGGTAGTTGTGGCGTGTTGACTCCTTCCTGGCTGCGGTGAGGATGTTGCCAATGACAAGATCGTCTAAGGTGATATCCTCCAGGCATGGAGGGCCAGGAGCGGCAGGTCCGGATGAAGCACGAGACCATTGGAGTAGGAGAGGAGGTCCGGTGCTGTTGGAAACCAGAGAATCCATCCGCGGGTGGCCTCGAACAGGGGGCCGAACCAGTACGGTGCCACGAGAACGATGTCTGCTCGGTCCGGGAGGATCTTCGATATCACCCAGCCGATCAGAGGGAACGCGTAGAGGAATCCCTTGTTCCACCGAAACTGGAAGGCATCGCCGATGGAGTGGCGATCGCAGCTGGCCCTCGAGCAATACCAACAACACTTCGTGTTCTCGCTGGTGCGAAGAGGTCGATCATCGGCTCGCCCCAATGATCTCGAACCATCTGGAAGGCCTCGCTGGAAAGGGACCACTTGTGATGGTATGAGGTGTCCCTGCTGAGAGTGTCCACTGTGGTGTTCTCCTGCCCGGACAGGTGAACTGCCACCGGATGGATCCAAAGCGAGACGCACCACTCCCAGAGGTCGAGGGCGATGTTGAGGAGGGTAGTTGAATGAGTCCCTCCTTGCCTGTTGACATAGCAAACCGCCGTCATGTTATCCGTCAGGATCAACACTGTGCAGCCTGTGACAAGGTGTCGAAATGCCCATAGAGCCTTCGAGATTGCAAGCAGCTCGAGAGCGTTGATATGGAGGGCGGTCTCGTGACCGATCCATCGGCCGCAGACTCTGAGATCGCCACAGTGTGCTCCCCACCCATATAGGGAAGCATCCATCATTACCGTGAGTTTCAGATTCTGCTCCCGGAGGGGCATGCCCGGCAGGAGGTGGTTGTAAGACTGCCACCACAGCAGGGACTGGTGCACCTATTGAGGTAGGTGGTAGCGGCGTGTCTGGTCGTCCAAGAGTGGATCGAAGACTCAAACAAACCAGTGCTGAAGCGGTCATGCGCGAAGCCTGGAGAGTTGGTCATGGCAGTCGTCAAGGCCATGTAGCCGAGGAGCTGTTGGATTCTCCTCACTGTTACCGTCAGGGCATGGAAAACGGTAAGACGCTGCCTGACGAAGCGTCTGTGCCCGGTCTATCAGTAAGTAAGCCCTTGCCAATACCGCGTCCAGGGTTGCCCCGATAAAGTCGAGAACCCTTGTGGGCTCAAGATGGGACTTCTTCGGGTTGACCCAGAGTCCTAGACGGGTGAGCAGAGTCAGAGTCCGGTGTATGTCCCTGTAAAGTTTCTGTTTGCAGGACGCCACCAAGAGCCAATCGTCGAGGTAGGGGTAGATCGAGACGCCCTTTGTCCACAGGAATGACACCACGGGTGCCATGTACTTGGTAAAGACCCGTGGCACGGTCGGGAGGCCGAACGGCAGCACCAAGTACTGGTAGCAGGTACCGTCGACTGCGAACCGTAGGTATCATCTGTGCGGCGGGCGAACAGGGATGTGGAAGTAAATGTCCCGAAGATCGATAGAGGCGAACCAGTCCCCTCGTCGAACGAAAGGCAGGATCGAGGGTAGCGTGACCATCTTGAACCTCTTGGGGCAGATGTAGTTGTTCACCCCTCTGAGGTCTAGGATAGGCCGCAGGGTTCTATCCGTCTTAGATACAGTGAAGTACCTCGAGAAGAAGCCGGTGGTCTTGGCTGAGAGTGGAAGTGTCTCGATTGCTCCCTTTTGTAGAAGGGACTGGATCTTTTCCAGCAGTACCGAGCTGGCCGGGGTGCAGTAGTAGACCCCTCGCGGTGGAATATCTTGAAACTCTATGGTGTAGCCAAAACGGACGATGGTAAGTACCCAAGAGTCCGTAGTGACTTTCCACCACTCGGCGAAATGTCTGGCCAAGCTCGGTTGATCTCGTAGGGTGGCTGGGAGGGTGAAGGTTGGTATCGGTGGTGACCTGCACAACACATCAAAACCGGGACTTCGTCCCAGATGAAGACTTCTTGGAAGAAGAAGATGGGCGTCTTCGAAGAGGTCTCCGTGTGGTAGATATAGTAGACGGCCGGGATGCAGTCGATCGCGGAGACCGCGGTTGGTATGTGGAGGAGGAGGAGGACCTACGCCACAATGGCCGAAGCTATGGCGAAACTGGGGTGGTTGGTTGATGCCCATCTTCTTGGTCGTTAGTTGGGCCTTGACAAGATGGTCCATAGCCTCATCTGTTGAGGTATGGAACAGTCCCTGGCCATCGAATGGGAGGTCCTCGATCCTCCTGCGGCTGTCCTCCTGGAGCCCCAACGAACGCAACCACGCATGTCATCAGAGGGCAACCGAGCCCACCATCACCCTCTAGGTAGCCTCCACAGCATGCCTCGAGGCGGCGATCTGTTGGTTCATGACTGCCACAGCCTTGCTAAAGAGCTGTGTGGTGGTAGCGCAGGAGTCCTCCGGCAGGTTCGCAAGGAGCAGGGTGAGCTGGTCCAGAAGGTCGTGATGGTAAGCCGCAAGACGGGCCATCGTATTTAGCGTTCTGGCCACCAGGGAGGAGGCAGAGTAAAACCTCCTGCCAAAGGTGTCGAGCTTGCTGCCTTCACGGTCCGGCGGGGTCGTGCGAGCTCTGTTACCACCCTTGGTCTGAGCCGATTCTACCACTATGGAGTTCAGGACCGGATGACTGAAGAGGAACTCCGCGTCATCCCTCTGGGTCTTGTAGAGGTGCTCAAGCCTGTGTAGAATCAGTTGAGCTGAGGCTGGCTTTGCCCAAGGTTGTTTCAGGGCATCCAGTAAGGTTGGCAGAAAAGGCAGCGGCGCAGTGGATGGCGGGCAACTCTCCAGGTATTGGAAGACGAGGTCGTGCGCCGGTGGAGCCAGTTCCGCAACCTTCAGGTCGAGGGCCGTGGCCATGCGCAGGAGGACTGTGGAGAACTGCCGAGTGTCCTCCGGTTCCGACTCCGATCCCGGTTCCCTGAAGGCCAATGGAGGTGACTCGTGTGAAAATGGAGTCGAGTCTTCAGAGGCAGTGTCGGACTCATACAACTCCGAAGAAGGAGTCGGAGATCTCTCCACTGACTTTTCCGCACAAGACTTGCGGGGGGGGGGAGAGCCAGAGTCACCGCCGGAGTAGACTGCACCGGTACCACAGACAATGTCGTGGTCGGGATCGGTGTGACCTGAAGGGGCACCACTGAGGGCCAAGGGTGGTGAACAGCCCACATCGCCACCCGTGTCACTTGTGCCAAGGTGGCTTGAGGCACAGCACACGTCGCGGTCGATGTTGTCCTCGGAGGAGGTGACACAGCCCTGTAACGGGGTGAGGGCTCCCTGGACCTCTGATGGTGCGGTGAGATCGATCGGCGAGGCGATCAGCTTGGCAGCCTCTCATAGTGGGAGCAGTGGGCTTCCCTGGAGGGCGAGTGGGATCGATGTCGTGGTGACCAGTACCATACGTTCGGGTGGTACCGATCCCTGTATGACAGCGAGTAAGAATAGTAGGACCCCGGGTGCTCACTCCAGAGGTGCTCCTGGTCGTACCTACTGAAGTAGGAGGCGGAGATATATCGGAGTCCCCCGAGTGAGCTCTCTCCAGGCACATCTCCCAATGTCGCAGGGATGGAGGCCTGGCTCCCTGCTCAGGAGAGCGGGACTCGCTGTCTAGAGGCTGGCTGGTGACTAGGCAAAGGCCGATGTCGGGCCACAGCCTCCTCCCAGCGGTTGACCGATGCACGGTGACCCGGCGGGGTAACCACAGCCGTCAACTCGGGCAGTTCCAGGGGCAGGACCTCCACGGTCTGCTCCTCGTTGGACATCTCAAGGACCTCCTGATCATCCAGATGCTCTTTTGGGTCCCCAGTGAGCTGGGTAGGCGGAGGTGTCGGGAGGCGAGTCTCCTTCGGAGGAGAGCATCTCTTTTCCTTCCTTCTCTTTTTCTTTTTCTCCTTTACAGGGTCCTGAGCAAGAGGACACTTCTTTTGTGCCAGTTTTAAGGGCTTGGAGAAGGTTGAGGCCTGTGAGCCCGCAGGGTCCTCGCAAGTCGGAGGAGCCGATAGCTTCGGAATCCTTGGAAGCTTCAATGTTGGTACCGAGCCTGGTACGGATGAGGTGGATGGTGCGGCAGCCGCTGACACCGTCGATGGAACAGTCGCTGGACGAGCCGATTTCTCAGCCATCACGACGCAAACCTCGGTCTGCTCCTGTGATCGCAGGGACTCCTCCCAACAGTGAGATTTGAGTCTCGCCGAACGGTTGCAGAGGGTCTGATGGGTGAATTGTTGACACACAGGACAGGCCTGGACGTTATGTCCTTCGCGCAAACAGAAGAGGCACTCACGGTGTTTGTCCGAGAGCGACCTTCCATCCGCAGGAGACGCAACATTTGAAAAGCACTGACATACATTGAAGAGTTCAATAGAGAAGGAAAGGAGTCAAAGAGAAGAGAGGGGGTTCAAAGTTCCAAAAACCAGTCCATAATCCAAAGCCGTTCGTCAGAAGACCGAAAACCAGGTCAAAACGAGAAGCCAAATACCAAATCCAAATCACAATCCAAAATCGTTAACCAAAAGCCAAAATCCGAGTCAAAAAATGTGGAAAAAAGCCAGAAAAGCACAAGCCACTAAAAGAACCTTCTGTTCGCTACAGCGGACAAGAAAGAACTGAGCGATCATTGCTCGGCGGGCTGGGCATGCACAGTACAGGCACGGGGGTGGGGTTCCCGCCAAGGTACTAAGCTCTCAAGCGCGAAAGCTCCTAACATATGAGGCACAGAGACCACGAAGAAGAACTGCATATAACTTCCTCTGCTGTGCTCCCCTTCCTATTCCCTTGCCTTTTGCATCCTGGGGCCAGACGCAAGGGAATGGGGGGAGGGAGCTCTGGAGGGGAGAAGGAAGATTCTTGCAGTTGGTCCTTCTCCTGATGATAGCAATCAGATTCCTAGTTAAAAAAAAAACTGTTCTGTTCTGAAAGTTGGTTGTGTCGATGGTGGACGCAATCTAGCAAGCTCTGTTAGCTTGCAGTTCCCAGAATTGTTGTGCCTGACATGAGGAGCTTCCCGTTAAGCTCGTAGACTCCTGATCCACAGGGAGTCCAAAACTCCAACAAGCCAGGATCAAGACCAACAACATCAACATGTCCACTCGGGAATAGAGCAGCCACAACAAGTCTTGAGGCTCTGAGAGAATCGCGCACTTTGGTGGAGCTGGAGCCTTCACCCCCCGTGCAGACATTACATTCTCTGCATCCAGACCTCTTGTTAAATATGCTATTTGACTTGTTCTGTTCTACATATAGAAAACAAGAAACCCTTTGTGTGCTACAATGTGAATTTGCCTGCTTACCTTAAAGCCTTCTTGTACAGCATTTAAAGGGACAGTACTGTTCTTTCAATTGCTATAGGAACCACACATTACTTTAAGTTTAAATACTCAATCTCTTTTCTTTTCTCTGTGCTTTGGTTGTTATTGTTGTTCTGGGACATAATTATTTTTTTTTTATAAGGTCAGATGTGGATTTGGAACTTTTTCTTCTTTGGATTTTTAAAGGACTGATAACTTACTTTCGATCCTGGACTATTTGTGCTGCTTGCTTGGCTATTAAATGATTTTGCTTCTGCCTCTGATTGGAATCATACTTACATCTGATTAACGCCATTAATAGAATAAGATTGTTTTTTACTAATAAGACAATCATGTTGGATAATATGAAGTTAGAGCTTGTAAAATTACTTGCCCAGTTGTTTTTTTGCATAGTACTCTAATTTTAACATCTGTGTTAAAGTCTACAATGAGATCCTCTGTTATCTAAAGTTTTTGGAACATAGCCTAATTGTTTAAGAAATACTGAATAGAAACTATTTTGGCTTTAATTGTTGGTTGTGACATTCAAACAAAAAAGGACCTAGAAAAGTCTGGAGATGTACCTGAATACTTTTTGTATTTCTTTGATAATTTAGACAAGCTAAGTCTGAAGTGCTAACAGAACAACTGCCACAACTGTTAAAAGATAAGACCTGATGAAGATGAGCATTTTAAATTACAACAAATGGTTTAAATGACATGTTGGTAACCTGAGCAAAATGAAGATGCAACACAATTGCTACAAGAGATGACTCTGTCTCTGGAATCACACTTCAAGGTGAGATAAATACACAGAAAGCGATAGAGAAAGTCAATACAGCTGATTTTGGAAAGATAAAAAACGTAAGGGATGTCACAACCCAACCAGCAATGGAGAAGCTGAATGCTCAAAACTATGGTGAATTGACACCATTTTGGAGAATTTATGACAAGTGGCCTGTAAGTTTACAAGAAATTTCCTCTGGAAAAAAGGAGAACAACAATTCACTAATGGACTTATTGGCGGACAGATTTCCCAGGAAAAAATGCCCCCCCCCCCGCTAGGACAGATTCGAAGAATTAATCTTCATGTATAAGGACAAAAGACATAGCTTACACATGGTTATTTTGATAAAGTCTTATAAGATTGTAAAGTTGAAGGCTTTCACGGTCTGAATCCACAGATTGTTGTTGTGGGTTTTTTGGGCTATGAGGCTGCGTTCCAGTAATATTTGCTCCTGACGTTTTGCCTGCATCTGTGGCTGACATCTTCAGAGGATTTGGTGACATGGAAGTGAAATTGAGTGTATATACTTGGGTAATCCCCGGGTGAGAGGATTGTTCTGCTACCGCTGACACGAATCAAAGAACATGAAAGACACTGCAGACTGAGCCAGCCAGAAAAATCAGCAGTAGCAGAAGTTATAAACCATGTTATAAACCATCCTGGACACAGAATGCTATTTGAAAGCACAGAAATCCTGGACCATACCGACAACTACTATGTCAGACTACACAGAGAGGCCACTGTAATCCATAAACACCTGGACAATCTTAACAGGAAAGAAGAAACTCTGAAAGTAAACAAAATTTGACTACCAGTACTGAAGAACACTAAAATCAAGACCCAAATATATGTCAATGAACACCACCCAGATTCAGGAGGTCTCTCTACAGGTAACAATCCAATGGACTGGTAATTAGTAATTAAATGCACAAAAACTGCTATGCATATCCTCTGACTAATGCGACCCTGGGGGCTATTCCATTTAACAATAGGCTAGCACACAGGCTAATCCCACCATTAACAAATGCAAATTGCTTCCTCCCACCCCGGGATTACACAAGTATATATAATCCAGTCCATGTTATCGGACCCTCTGAAGATGCCAGCCACAGATGCAGGCAAAATGTCAGGAGCAAATACTACTAGAACATGGCCTTGTAGCCTGAAAAACCCAAAACAACCACTCATCTTTTAAGATTATTTATACATGATTCTGTCCTTGGGAAAAACCAAAATAGAAATTAGTAAAAGAGGAATAAAGTGTCTCATAATGAAAATAGTTTATGAGCTATGGTTTATGATTATGAGGTACTAGAAGTAAAAGTTACGAAGGGACTGAGGATATTTGATGACAAAGATAGCTCTCTGCTTTTCTTTAAATTGTTAATTTTAGATTTGTTATTTTTACTATCGCAAGAAAAGTAGTTGGAAAATAGTTTTATTTTCTTTGCTTTTTTTTAAAAAAGATATTTACTATATAGAAAATTATTAAAGAATTACTAATTTTTAATAGAATAAATTAGTAATGATTAACTGATAAGCAATCATTGAATATTTCAATATGATTTTTAATAATTCAGTATTATTATTAATAATGTACTTTTTTGATAGTCTATTGTTGTGTAGTTTATTTTACAGTCTAGTTTTTTTATATTACTTAGTCTTATGTAGTGTTATTGTGGTATTTGTTTGCTGATCTTTGTCATTTTTTTATTATTCAATAAAAAAATACTGTTCCTAGAAAGAACAACATAACTCAGGGTGTGATCTTGGATGAACAAGCTAACTTTAAGTGGATAGTCAAAACATGGTTGGGAAAAAACAGGGAGGCGGCAACTATATTTAAGTGGAGCCTGAAATGCAAAAACAGAGTTGCGATAACCTATCTCCAAGTGAGATACTTTGCTCAGCAATATCCAAGATTTAATATCCAAGATTTAAGTGTGCATCAGACTGCATTTAGTGTACTGCCCAGTTATCTTCCTGTTGGTGCAGGTCATCTGGAACGTGGTAACTGCACCAGACTGTGCTGAATTAATGCACATACAAAGTCTCTACCCCATGCCCAACAAATTAAGAGCAGCTCAAAATTTCGTAACATCCACAGCAATCAAGGACCAGGCTCAACGAAGCAAGTCACGCTCTTGATCTGATTGTCAGCCATGGTAAAGCTGATCTGCAAAGAAGTGGCAGGAAGATAGAAGAACTCTGTTGTCATGAAGTTATTTCCCTAAAGCACAGCAACCCTGAACCACTGATCAAACTGTGAAACAAGGAGATGATCCAGACAGTTGACTTCACTGCTTATAAGTATCTACTACTTGGGCAATGATCAGAGCTTCCTTAGTTTTCTGAGCTCAGAAAAATGAAGTGCTTGTATAGACTATCAAAACAATCGTGGAGAAAGACTCATGATGCATCCAATCAAACATGGGTGAGGGTCCAGGTCAGGGCCTACCCAACAGTGGTAAATGGCAATGGAACTGTTCTTCTCTGCCTACAGCATTAGCATAGGCTCACCCAGCACCGTTCTGGTAATTGAAAGATCATTACATAATAGACACCAGATTAATGATGAGAACACTGGGAAACACACAAGGTTGGATCTGAAAAGTACTTTACTGATAAAAATCATTTGTGTCCAGTCAGACTAGGGTTAGGGAAAATCCCCTCCCATTCTCTGACAAGAAAAAAATGGATAGATTTTTTTTTTTTTGGAGGGGTGGGCTGTGCTGGTTACAAGGTTAGCTCAGGAGATCTACCTACACAGTATGTGTATGTCTCCTGACGCAGGTTCTCAGCTAAAATCTTAGGATCAAGGGATAGCAGTACAACTCCAAGTTTTTTCTCAATTAGGTCTACTATTAAGATCAGTTATCATCTGAGTTCAGACCAGGGTTAGGAAAGAAACCATCTAAAGTGTTGGCAAGGTCTCATCACTACGACATCCACCCATCTCTCTCTTTCTCTCTCAAATGATGGCAAGGAGCCTGTGTATGTCCTGAATAATGACAGACTGCATGTGACCAAAAAAACCCTTAAGCTTAATTCAGACAAGATGGAGGCTCTATTAGTCAGCAAACAAGTCAAGCTGATGATTAGAATATAACCTATTTTGGATGCAGTTGCAACCCTTGAAAGACCAGGTTTACAGGTAGGAGATTCTGGAGTTTAGCATTGCTCAAGGAAGATGGACAAAGAGTGGCTTTGTCTAGCTTCAGCTAGTGCCACCTTTACCAATTTCTTAGGAAAGCAGATCTGGGTATGACAATGCACATTTCAATTATTGTCCATTTAGACTCCCCTGGCAAAGTATATTCAGTATATACAGATGGTATATAACGCAGCAGCGAAACTGCTATCTTGTGTGTCCTTTAAATATATTTTACCTGATTTGAACCTACTTTACTAGCTTAAACAATTTGTTTCCAGTCCAAGTTGTTGGCTTGAACGTATAATGCAGTTATTTGAAAAACTTCACCATCTTGTCTAAGATTGCTTATAGTCTAGATTTGGATTAAAGGCCTTGCTGTATGTCTCATTAGTTTAGACTCTTTCAAACACCAGAGGTCCTAGATGGGACCACAATTGAAGAAAGGGTATTTTCTGAAAGAAGAACCAACTCTGAAAGACATTCCCACTAGAAATGACATTAGTTCTATCCCTTTTTGAACAGGCAGTAAAAACTGTTATGCCAGTTCTTTGAAGTTTATAGCTTTGACTTATTTTAGAGATTTCCTAGTTTTGCTTAAATTCTCTTTGAAATATTACTGTATTTCATATTGATTATTGCTTTGAGAACACTCATAATCAGAAAAAAAATATAAACCATGAACTCAAATACACACACACACACACACATATATAATAATGAGCAAAAAAGGAGGGAAAGCATCAGTGATAAAAAAAGGGAGGACAAGGCTGCATACTAATACGTAATATAATGATTTATTCATACATTACCGTATGCATTTCCTTTTTTAAAAAAATAATCTTTGGAGCAAATAGCTCTACAGTGTGCTGATAATAGCAAATCAATTAAAAATATTGCTCCAAATTTAAATATATCAATAAATCATTTTTTCTGCATAAGATGAAAATTTTCTTGCTATTGTTTGATCATAGTCATTTTTGTGCAGTTTGGGAAGTCAAACACCATGTGATTTTTCAAGAAATACAGCAGACTCAGAAAACAGGAATATGTTCAGATGGGTAACAAATTTTTCCTTACTTCTTTGGAAATAAAAATGATTACGCCCTTTTTACCAGAGAAGATTCCAAGCAAACTGTTAACTTGGGTCGCAAACTGTTAACTTGGGTCGTAAACTGCCAACAGACTCTAAACATCAGCTACTTTAATATGATGCTATTTAAATTAGAAATTCTTTCCCTACAGTTCCCAGAGCAAACAAGAACCAAATTTGTATCTAGTTCATACTAGCGTACTACAGGACCCCAAACTAAGAACTTACTTCGACGATTTTTTGTACGTCTACATTGTCCAAAAATGATACAAATCCGTACCTACAAAGACAAGACAAATTAAGTGTATCAATGTCAACATTTCACCTAGAAGCACTAACATTAAGCCAGTTTTATATACTAGAACAACTGATGTCCCTCCAGATATTGCCGGACTGCAATTCTTCATCACCACAACATTGGCTACGCTGGGTATGACTGTTGGGAATTACAGTCAACAATGTGTTAAAGGCCTCAAGTTTCCCATCCCATACTAGCAAAACAATATGCTTAGCATGTTAGGATTACAAAATAAAAAGATTACAGAGATGAAGATTTGAAGTGGACAAGGACAGTTACATTCCTAACAGCATGCAACAGGATGAAATATCTCAGCAAAATCAAGGATGAAGGAAACTGATGCTACCCATGTCACTTTTTTCTTCATTTAGAAAGTTTATATCCCACCTTTCACTTTCAAGGTGCCCGTATAGCTTTCAATATAGATTCAAACCATATTTGGTAAACTCACAACATCATAGAAACATACAAAACAATTAATTATTTAAAAAGCAGACTTTTTAACACTACCAGACCTATGGTACATTACTATGTTATGCTATAATGAGTATCACCATAATGGGTATAATTTCACCAATGAACCTGAACTGATCTATATTCTACTCACCCTTTGGACACACCGGTTCGATCAGTGATTATTTTCACTTCTTTAACCGTGCCATATCGTGCAAAGAAGTTCCGAATTTCATTCTCATCCATCTAGAGATACATTATATTATACAAAGGTCAATGCTGTCACAATTCTCACAAGTACTGTTCAGAAAGTTCCCAAAGCAAAACAATGAACTCTCAGAGGTTTGTATCCCCCACTACAAATGAATTACTACTGTTGAATGAAGTGAGAGAAACAAAACTGAACCAGTAAGTTTATATTAAGAGGATAAACCGTGGGTGAAATTAAGAAAGCTAGAGAAAATTGAAGAAAAAAAGGAGTGGAAAACAAATTAACAGTAATATTGTGACATGAGTGCAAGGGTGACAGATTTAACTGTACCAACAAACCCAGAGTAAGAAGAAAATCAAATCAAGAAAAAGTAACTGATTCTTAATACATATAATTTATTAAACAAATTTATCTTATTTTGAACCAAAAAGGTATTTGAGTATTTTAGGGTTGGGGAGAAAAATTATTTTAATAAACTGTACAGTTCTGGGGACAGAAAGACTAAATGAAATAGAGCCATGTTGAAGAAAATCTTAGAAAATGTTCTAAGTTCCTAATGATTTCAAGTTAAACAGGTATAAAACATTCTGAGCAATGTTCTAAAACATCTTGCCATGTTGTGCTGTAACAGCTAGAACACCAGAATAAGATGCAAAAGACAAGCATGATATACAGTTTGGAAATAGTGCTTGTTCCTTATTGATGAGTTTGCATATATGTCACAGCATTTTGCTGCCCAACTGCTGCCACTGAATGCTTTGGTAACTACTCTATAGAAAGCTTACTTAGTTGTCTTTTCGGTGAGGAACCCTGGTTACAAAGCCAATGATGCATCATTAAACTGCTGAGTCCTCAGGAGGGAGCAGGACATAAATTTAATTCAATCCAATATTAAATAGGTACATTCATATACAAAGTGGCAGCATGGTGTAGTGGTTTGAGGACTAGGAGTCTGTGAGACTTGGGTCCAACTCCCTGTTTTGACAATGGAAACCCACTGTGTGGCCTTGAGCATGTCACACTCTCTCAGACTCACATGAAGGCAATGGCAAACCACCTCTGACAGAAACAACTTGAAGGCATACAGCAAACATACCCTTATATCAATTCCTCCCACAAAAATTGTATTTGGCATGATTTTTCCTTCAGGTAGAACATATCCTTGGCTTGTTGCAGGCAACTGAGTGCTTTCTTCCCGAGGAATGCTTGAATCTTGGTTTCCACCAGACTGGAAAGGAATGTTAAAACAGTTTCATAAGAGTCTTCCTTTAACTTAAAAAGACATTTTCACACTTCAGTCTAGGAAGCACATTTGAATGTCTCATGGGTGTAAGTGTAATATGTGGCACAAATGACAGAATATGAAGAGAAATCAAGTATATAGCTTTCAAGCTCTTTAAGTTTTAGTTTGTCTATAATATCAGCATAAAAACCTATACTGGCCAACTTTACTGGTCTTGCAGGTTCCACTGAAGTCACATCTATATACATTTTTTCACAGGCTATGTTTCTTTTATCATATTTGCTCACATCTTTGTATCAAGGTTCTATGTAACTCTATGCCTATCTACCAACATTAATGGCTATGAACAGTTTTGAAACATTAAGATTTTTCTATCTATGAAATTAAACAGAGAACTTCAGTGGTTCTGTGACTAACCCCAGACTGTTTGCAGTTGGTAGCACTCTTAGCCTGCCATCAGACTTCTGTAATCTGTAACTTGACAAATCTCATTAAAGACCTGACTGGGAAAAAACCCTGTCACGTGAACATCACTCCCCCTAGTGATCATGTTAAGAATCTTGTCTTAGCTCTTAACCTCTGATCATATTAAAAACTGGTAATTTTCCTAGACCCAAGTTTCAGGAATATGTGCATACCTCAGCTAACAAAGTAGATATGGCCCAGCACAATACTTCTTTAACAAAAACTTTCATACCAGATGCACAAATAACATGGAAAGAATTAGCACAGGATCCTATATCACAAAAAAGAGCAGTTCACCATGATTCAGTAAAGTTTTCATCCAGAACTAAAAGCATGCACATGTGAAGTGAAATAATTAGGTAGACAAAAATATATGGAATCTTCTAGACCATCTGAAGGCTTCTTCCAAAATACATCCAGGGATGACTTTTTTTTCTTTCATGCACCTCCACTTTTGTTATGACTCAATTTTGGTTCCTAAACTTACAAATCTAAGCTTTAAAAAAAACATGCTGGGTAGGCAGGCTTCTTGATTCTTCCAGTTGCCTCTAAGCTGATGTTCATGCATGCATAGTAAGGAATTCTGCAGGCAGCTGCTGTTTATCTTGCCTGTTGTACATAGGCTCACACAGCTAGAGTAGGAATAGCTAGAGTAAAATCCAATACTTTACAGTTTAAGCTTTTATTATATTTTTATTGCAAACAAATTCCTGCAACCTGACACCTAAAGCCTTTTTCTCCAGACCTCCCTCATCATCCTCCCAGTGCTGAGGCTGCTAAAAAACTTTCATCAAGAAAGGTAAGAAGAAAGGAAGAAGGTTAGAGTCATAAAAAGACTTTGTAAAAAGGAGCTTCACTGTCAGAGGCTTTGTTATAACTGAGATATGGCCATATTTGCCCAATCCAAATACCATAACCTCAGCCGCCTCCTCAGATGCGAGGTGGATAGACACAGCCACCATGGATGTGCGGATAACAGGGCCTTGTGTCAGCAGCTCTGGAAGAAATGAAGAAACCACAGTCCCTCTGTGGCTAGGAACATGTTCTTGAAGAACCCTGGCCTCCCTGGCCAGTACAGTGTCACTGGCTGTTTTTCTCAAGTACTGACAGATCAGGGCAATAGAAGAAAAGTAGTAAGGTAGTCTCAGTTGCCATGGTACTGGTAGGGTATAGTGAGCTCCGTCCTTCTAGGACTGAAAGCTTGCAAAGAAACTGACTAGTCTTTTGTTGACCACTGAAGTGAAGTGACCTTCCTTCAGATAGCTAACAAAGATCTAATTGCAAAAACAGCTCCATAAAATTCTAACTGGCGAAAATAGCATCCACTTCCCTGGTTCCAGAGTCCAAGAAAGTCAGCTTCCCAGTTCAGGATGCTTTGGATGTGCGGAGGCTTCTTGGTGAAGTAATCAGGGGTGTCTGCAAACAATTATTGTACTGTTTGTACCAGACACACTGCTGCAATCCTTCTCTCAGTCTTGTGTTCCTCCAGTCCTTCTTCACCTAATGCTGATGCTACTAAAAAACTTCCAGGCTCACAGTGGACAAGGAAGTACAGTAGAGTCTGGATGGGCATAAAACGGCTTTGTAAGGAGATTCTTTGTCAGAGACTATCACCATTTCCACACTACACTGTTATAGTGCTATAACAGTGGAACACTTTCAACATCGCATGGAATTTTGGGTTTGCAGTTTAGGGAGGCCAAAGAGCTTTCTGGCTGAGAATTCTAAATGCACCTCCCTAAACTGCAAATCCTAGGATTCCATATAATGCTTAAGGTGGTATTATAGCACTTTATTTTAATAGAGTAGGCTGGAAATGGCCCATGTTAAGTGAAGTATGCCTGTATGTTCAACGTACATATGCCTAACACATTACTGCAACTTTGGAGCTGATTCACTCGAAATGGGCTTCAGCTCTAAAAGGATGTATCTATACACAGGGCTTACTTCCCAGCACACATGCTAAGGAAGGCCATTTCCGCACTACACTGTTGTAGTGCTATTATTCCACTTTCAATACCCTATGGAATCCTGGGGTTTGGAGTTTAGGGGGGGCCTCCCTAAACTGCAAACCCCAGAATTCCATAGGATGTTGGAAGTGACCGAAGAAAGAACGAGGGCCATTAGTCCGTTAAGAACCTTTTTCAAAAAAATTCACCATAAGCCACTACTACAACGGAAAGCGAAAGCACATTTTCACTCTCCTCAACCTGCGGGCGAAACCGCTTGAAGCCATCCAGGGGCATCCTTCGGTACGTGTTACTCGCACTTTCCGTTACCTTGTCTGGGAGACAAAATGGAGCCGCCCTGGCCTCGCCGCACCTTCCCTGAGCGGGTTTACTCCTCCGCCCTGCCTCCCACCGTCTCTCCACAGCCTGCGCGAAAGGCCCGTCGAGGCGACCAGACGCTTCCTTTTCCAGGCGTGGTAAAGACTTCCCGCCTTTCCACCCCGCTCCTTCGCGTCGTCCGAATTCGACGCAAGGCCACCACACTACTCTTCTCCCCCCCGTCCTCGAGCGCCACCCAATTTGCTCAACACCCCCTTTTGCCTCCTCAAGAAATATCCCCCCGCGGACAAGACGCGTGGGCCTGTTAAATCTTTAGAATCATCTCTAGCCATTAACTTCAAGTTACCCCTTCTGCCAGGTTTGGCTTCCCCACCTTCTTGTTCCCCAAATTTGCCCCAACAGCTCTTGCCCAGTTGTATAACCTCCCATGGAAAAGCGAAGTTACTCGTTACCTGTGATTTCCTTAAGGAAGAACTGACTTACCATCCTAGACGTCTTCCAGCCTTCCCTTGCTGTTGTTGTTGTTTTTTAAATGACTTTAAACGTGTTCTCACCTCAAGTTAAAAAATAAAACCCTAAAAATTCCCTCCCTCCCCCACAGACACAACCCTTCGCGCCCCTGGAACCCGCCGCCTCAACTAGAAGGCTGGAAAGACCCCGCCCAGCGCTGACCAACTGAGGTTTTGCCACACCCAGATCTCCCTGCGTGGAAAAGGATCCAGCCGGGACTTCTTCTTCTTCTTGGAAGGAGGGGGGAGGTTGGTTGCCTGGTGGATGGGAAGGGTCTTTGTTTTACAGGTTTCATTAACTGATTTAAATATTCCTTGGAATTTGGGCCCATTTTTTTTCCTTCTCACCTGTCTGCTTGTATCTAAAACTAGCAGCGGTCCTCAAAATAGTTCAGTGGCATTTTTTTTTTTTAATTTCAACTGGCGCATATTCAAGGGTAACGTTGGATGGCTGCTTGAATCATCCTAACGAAGATTAAAAACTGAAAGGCCTGCGGTGGGTGTTAAACAATCTTAGGCTACCTGTGTTGGGTAATTTTAACTTAGTAGAAATAGTATGGAATAAAAGTAATGGATCCTTCACAGCTTCTGAGTACATAGCAGCTACAGGAGAATTAAAATAGATCCTCTTGAATTTGTTTGATTTTGACATGGAGTTTCTCCAAAACTGCCATCATAGCAGATCTGTTTTCACAAACTGAACTATAAAAATCTCAGAGCTGCTGCTTTCTCGTGGTGGAAGAACTTGGATTAAAAAGCAACAACCTCAATATTGTTATAACTGATGTTCTGAAACCGCTGTAATGAGTCCTGTGGATTTTTACAGAGAGTGTTGCCCACAACAGTTATCATAGCCCATAACATGTTTGAGTCTATAAGGTGTTACAAATGCTATGCTTTTAGGACGATCTCTGATAATTATGAGGATCTGTGACTTCAGACCAAACATTTGCACCAAGAGGGAACTTTTAAGATCTACATCCAAGTTTTTTATAACTAAGTCTGTGGGCAGGATATAAACAGTGATTTTATGAGCATTTTGGTGGCATTTATAGCAAAAATCACGAGACTTTTACAGTACAGATCATGGTTTTTTTATGTACAGATGAAATTAAGCCCTAAATCCGTGGTTATTATTGTTTACTAGGTATTTTATTATTGTAGTTTTTGACATTTCTCTTCTGAACCACCTCAAAAGTCTTTGAACCAAAAGGAAGGGTAAAAATATTTTAAATAAATTATATTTTGTGTCAGTTCCTTTGGTCCTGTGATGCAAACCCGAAGATTTCAACTGATTCATACAGCATAAGTATAGTGCTTTATTTCGCCTTTAATGGCCAGGACCACATCCTGTGGAATCCTGGGATTTGCAGTTTAGGAGGAGATATTTAGAATTCTCAGCCAGAGAGCGCTAGTGCATAAACAGACTACAAGCCACAGGATTCCACAGGCAGTTAAATGGAAAATATCACTATAAATGTGGTTCCCTCTGGGCAAAGGGGTTTCCTTGTAAGTAAGATATAAGAAGTAGAAGCAGGCTGTCTTAGTTATTACAGATGCTTTGGATCTTACTAGACCCTAAGCTGACAGTGAGTCAAGACATGATATGGCACAAAAAAACCAGTGCAATTATAGGCTGTATCATATTTTACTGTTTGGTTCAAGGGAAATAATGGCATAATTCTATTCTGCTAAGGGTCAGAGCTTACCTAGAATACTCTGTCCAGTTCTGGGCACAACCATTTTAAAGGAATTTGACAAGCTGGAACTCACAGAGAAGAGTGACCAAGATGATAAGGTGTGTAAACCAAGCCCTATGAGTAATGGTTGAGGGAACTGAGTATGTTTAGTTTGAAGAAGAGAAGAATTAGAAGTTATATGATAGCTGTCTCTAAATATCTGAAGAGCTATAATCTAGAAAGGTCAGAGTGTGGTTGTTCTCTGGTGCTCCAGAGGACAGAACCCAACCAGTGGACTGAAATTACAAGAAGGAAGAGTCCAAATAAATAACAGATAAACCTCTTGTTACTAAAATCTGTCTGATAGTAGAAGAGGAAGACTGTGGATTTTTTCTTCAATGAAAATTTTTAAATAGAGGCCATGTCTCACAGATTCCTTAGGCAGTGGATTCTGCATTTGCAGTGGGTTGGACTGCATGGCTCTTGGAATACCTTCCAGCTCTGATTTTATCAATCTAATTTTTTTTAACTATGCTTTATAGTATAGACAGCAAATTAAAGTGTTTAAGTTGATGGAAATTTTTAGAGGGCATACGTGTTAATTGGGGTACTTCCTGATGGCAACACAGTTTACACTCAAGTTGCAGCCTATTTATACTGAAGCCTATACCTAGGAGAAGAGTGGAGTACCACTATTTAGATTACTAGATAATTTGTGAATTAGAACAATGTGATTTATATTTGTTGTGTTAATATGGATTCATTACTTGCATCCACACGCATGCATTGTAATTATACTCATAGGTGGGCTCTCTTCAGTAGATTCTAGAAAACTTTGCTGAATCTTCTTTCATTAAAATAAAAACAAAGGCCAAGCTTATCTACCTGGAGCAATAAAAGGATGGCAAATTCTATGTCGCTTTTTGTGAAACTGAAAAAAAAAAGTGCAAAGGTATTGAGATGACAAACACTGAGCATTTATTGTTATGTCTGGCATTTTATTAGCATTTGGTAAATTCTGTAACTTCATAGGATGTTATCTATTGTTAAGGTCTTGATCAGTCTACACTGATTTATTTCTCAAGTTTGTATATCCTAAAGCTGTATCTGAAGAGCCAGCATGATGTAGTGATTTAAGCACCGACTACAACCCTGGAGACTACGGTTCAATTCCATGCTCAGACATGGAAACTCACTGGGTGACATACTCTCAGCCCCAGAAAACCCTGTGATAAATTTGCCTTATGGTTGCCTTAAGTTGGAAATGACTTGGAGGCACAGAACAGCAAAGCTGTATAATCCAACATTTCAGCCCAAATTCTAGGTAAAAATGTTCACATTCAGGTGTTATTGCTAGGAGACCCTTTTTGCTACATAGATGGCCTTACATATTCATTTTCAAACAGCTGGACTGTATCAGACTTTGGTCAGTTGATTTGTCAAATATTTAAATTATTTTGAAATACACTTAGTCATTGTAATAAAGCCAGCAGCAAATTCTGTGCAGACAGTAGGCATCCAAAAACCGATTGAAATCAGTGGATTTTGCATAGGAGTAGCCTGCACATTTCAGTATCAATTTGACTGTCCCCCCGACCGCCAAAATCTTTGCAATTGGAAGCCTTTCAACACATAGTATTATATATGAATTTTTTATAACTGCTAGGGACAACTCCATTTTCACTTCATAATATGTAGGGTTGAATTCAAACTTACTCATAGTTAGAGCAGACCCAGTAAACATAATGGGACTTACATTTGTCATGATTAACTAAACAAAGTTAGGAAAAAATACAGTTCACATATTAGTTGATATTAAGACTGTGTTGTTGTTTTAAGACGCCAATGGTAGCCACTTTATTTAATTCATGTGCATTTTCATATCTAGCAAACATGACATATTCTTTTTAGAAACATCATAGCCCATCCAAGAAAAGGAAAGTGGTAAGCACTACAAAGAAACTGTTAGTTTCTTGTTAAAGAATTTAGATACCATAATACTGATTTAAATGAAAATATTGGGAGTAATTAATCCAATAAACGTCTGTAGTTTCTGTTTCTTGATTCACAAGGTTAATGATTGTTAGGTTATGTCAAATCTCACATGCTAAAAGCATTTTGAATTCATAAGTATAGGACGTTGATTGTTTAATCTGACTTCCTTAAAATGTTTATAATGCCCATTTTGAATTTAAATGTGTGTTAGAAATTAAGAGGCTCATGGTGCAATCGTCCTTTTTGCTTTTTATGTGTTCTTGATGTTGCTTCTCTGTTCTTTTGATGCAAGTGTAGACAAAAGAAAAGTATAATTTTGAACATGATTTTTTTAGGCTTGTCTAAGCAATGCTTTGTTCAAAATCAGCTAATCAGAGGTATGGCTGTGTTAGCCTATTGCAGCAAAAACAACAAAAAATACTGTAGTACCTTGAAAGCTAACAAAATGGTATAAGTTTTATGGACCAGAATCCACTCTTATCATATGCTTGAGACCAAGCTTTTCCAGTTTGACAGTGATATACACATTTGGTTTTTATATTGTGGCAGCCAGTGGGGGGGAAATAGGGGATTAAATAGCAATGGGTCACAAAAAGTTCAGTATTACAATTCAGTTAAAACCTAAAAGTATGCAAAATGAGCACAGAAAGTAATAATTACAGTAGTGACAAGATGAACAGAATAGTATTGATAAATAAATTAATACCTGTAGTGGCACAGGACTGTTGCTTCTGCTTATTTCAAATGCATATTATCAGTTGTTTCACAGTGGAGTT
This sequence comes from Iguana delicatissima, assembly GCA_948472985.1. NCBI lineage: Eukaryota > Metazoa > Chordata > Lepidosauria > Squamata > Iguanidae > Iguana > Iguana delicatissima. Next base: position 96,539 of record CAOKZL010000976.1, read on the forward strand.
TCCCTTGGAAATTCTTTGGTTCTAATGGTTTCAGTTACTGTATTCTGACGCTGGACCAACATTGCCCACATTGGCTGCTTTTTCTCTACCTTTTTCAGTCAGCTAAAAAAGATCAAATGCACAGCAATCTGACATAGACATACTATGATTGGTCATTGCTTTGGAACAGGGAATAAAACAGTACCTTGTGGATTTTTTAAAATTCCCTTATTCATGGTGTTTTTCCTATTCGTTTAATCAGAATGTCCCAAGCTTGCTATGGCAGTGGTACTGTGTCAGTATGTCCCATTGAATCTAATGCATTTCTGATTAAAGAGAATTAGCAGGATCCAAAGTCTAGTACAAGATATTTGAGCCAGTCAATTGAAACTTTGTTTGTAGATATTTTCTTTGAATGTCTGAAGTGATAAAAACTTCTTTTGAAACTTCTGTGTGTTTCAAAAGCAGCTTGCCAGAATCCATTAGGTATACTAATTAAAAGAAGTATTCTAAGACTGCACATTTACTTGGGGGTAAGCACCAATGAATGTACTGGGGCTTACCTCTGAGCAGCTGTTTATAGGACAGCAGTACAGGGCATACTTAGACATATTACACTAGATTCACCATTCTTTGGATCCTGGCAATTATTTGGAACTCACACTATTAGTAGAAATGATTAAGCTGTGTAAGGGGCAGTAGATGACAAAAGAGTGAAAGATAGTTGCAGTGATAAAAAGAAATCTGCATATCTTCCAACTGTCTTGATTTGACAGGGATAGTGCTGTTCCACTTTTTCAGCTGCTTTTCAAATGCCCCAGTTTTTATGTCCTCTCTTTTCCCTCCTTGTCCTCCTGTTACTTCGCTTGCTGCAAACTAAGTTCAAAGAGCAAAAGTAGCTAGCAATCAATTAACTCAGCAGAGAGGAGAGGAGAGGCAGAATCTTGTCCTTCCAAATATTCATAGGCAAAAGCAAACAGCTGCAGCCTATTCTTAACATCTGTTCTTCCTTGTTAAGAATTGTCATCTTGACCGCCCTCTGATGTTGTTTGGCCACACAGGTTCCAGTCTGCATTGGAAAAATGTTGGAGTATACAAGTCTGCATTGGCAAGGGAGTTAGACTCTGAGATACCTTCTAACTAAATGTTAAGAACAAATAGTAATATGTTAGACATTGGAAGGAGCTGGGTGATGGAAACTCTTTTAAAATACCATTAAATGAGACATTTGGAAATTTAACAGCAGAGTCTACCATTTCTGGAGTATATTGTCTTGTATTGATGGGTAGAATAATCATAGCAGTATAGAATAAAAAGAAACATCCAGCAACACCATTACAAAATGTCAGTATTTGTCAAAATCCCAGATACTTGGGTTAGTATAGGGCTCTGTTAATCTTTTTGAAAGATTATCTTTTATATCCTATTTCTGACCAAAAAGAAACCTCGAGAAGTTTGATAACACGTTAAGTCTGTATGCCTTTGTCCTAAAACTGCCCTGAATTTCTTGCATTCTGGCATTCCAGTCCATCAAAATCCCATATTATTCTCAGCTTCTCAGACTCTATACTGACACAGTGTTCTGAGAATGCAGACAGACGTTTAACTTCTCCTCCAAATGGAAATGTTAATAGTAATACGAGTTGTACTTGGTCCACATGCTGCATATGGCCCTTGAGCCCTTTTTTATAGCTTTCATAACATCCTTCCTTGGGTGCCCACTGACAGCCAAGTCACAGTGGCTTTTCCCTTCCAACTGCTTCTGGAAGGAAAAACATTGCCTTGTAATCATGCTCCTGCAAGAGGACACTGTAATCCTCTCTTACATTTGTGTGGTAGGGCAAGGAATGGAATATGGACTGCAGCCTGAAAGACAAAGTCATTCTAAGAATGCAACTTTAGCCACCAGTACTCTAGAAACTGATACACTTGCCCCTTAATTTTAGCAGCAGACAGGCTCTGCCAGTTTGTTAGTATTCATTCCAGATGGTCTAAGATGGTCTGCCACTTCTGAGAAATTTATTGTTCCTGTGTTATATAAAGAGAGATCTGTTTCCTGGATATATCTAGGATCTGGATTGTAATTTTTTGTGTGTGTGTATGTGGAGATCTAGTCATGTGTATGGACTAGAATGTCAGAATGCAAGAAATTCAGGGCAGTTTTATGACAAAAGCTTACATACTTAAAATGTTATCAAAGTTCCTGAGTTTTGGGGTGTGTGTCAGAAATAGGATATAAAGGATAATATTTTACACATACACATATATACACACACACACAATTTTTGAACCCTTGCATAATTAATATTTCCCTTGTTCTGGTACTCATGTAACAGGATAGATGAGGAATTACTCTTAAAATGTGCATGTTTATGTATGTGTATATTTCAAGTCGCCTGCCAACTTATGGCAACCTTATGAAGTTCATAACGTTTTTTTCAGGCAAAGAACATTCAGAGGTGGTTTTGCCACTTCCTTCCTCTGAAATACTGCCTGCAATACCTAGTATTTGTTGGTCATCTTCCATCCAAGTGCTAACCAGGGCTGACCCTGCTTAGCTTCCAACATCAGACAGGATCTGGTCTCTTTAAGGCATTTAGGCCTTCTGCTTTTAAAATACTTAACAGTTGCATTCTAGATTTTTTTTCGAGTAACACACTTAAAATATAAGAAGCTGTGTGCCTTGAGTCAGACCATTGATTCATCTAGTTCAGCATCATCTGATTGGTAGCACTTTTCCAGTTACAGGAATTGACCCTGAGACTTTAGGTATGCAGGACATGTATTCCGACACTGAGCCTACTCTTTTCAAGGGAAAGAACAATTTACATTCTCTTGACTCATAGCCCCACTTCCTGTGAGCAGTGTTAGATGCAAACCACAGCTTTCATATTAGTAGCATGATACTTAGCAAGCTAATAGGTCAATAAATGGGAAAATACTAATTTAACATCAATATATATGTATATATCAAACACATAATTAAAGCTTGCTTTTCTGTTTGAAAAAGATGTGGGGAAAAATACATCATTTCTGTAGTTAAATGTTATGGCACAATAAGTCATATACTGTATTTATCATTATGGGATTGTTACTGGATCCAAGGTTATTCTGTTTCACATGAAGATCATCCATTAATCTTATCTACTAACCTGAAAGAAGTGATCCTGAACTCTTATTTATATAATCTCAGCTACATTTTTTATTATTCTATGAACCTGTCAAACAAAGATGGACATTTAGCTTCCATTTTATAAAGAAGCATCATTTATTCCATCCTTTAATCCATTTTTACTACATATTCTTAGTAAAGAGCAACATGAACATTCAACACATGTAGGCTAAAACACTACGTCCTTTGGCAGTAAGTATTTATGCTTTCATACTCTTCATCTGGCCTGATTTGGCAGGAACTGTCCCAATTAATCCTTTGTTATCCCGTTTTTTCAGTTGCTTTTAAAATGCCCCAGTTTTTCTCTGCTCTTCCCACTTTCTCCCTTCATCCTTGGCTTATTTCAGTTGATGCAAACTGAGACAAATATGCAAAAGTAGTTCAGTTAGTGCAGTAATGTATTCAATTAACTCACAGAGGAGACATCACAAGGGGGCAGAATCTTGTCCTTCCCTGTAGTCTCAGGCAAGAACAAAATGCTGTGGCCTCTCCTAGTTTGTCTACTTCCTTGTTAATAACTTTTGCTATCTTGACTGCACTCTGAGGTTGTTTTGCTACATATGTCCCAGTTTTCATCTGTGAAATGTGGGAAGGTATAGGCTTTCACCATATTAATTGTTGTTATCAAAGCGAGGAGCATCAACAATTTAGATATGCAGGTAACACATTCTACAAGCATGAAACAGCAAAGATTTGGAACAATTAATGAAGAGAGTCAAGGCAGAAAGTGCAAAAGCATTAGGAACATTAGGAAAACAAAAATAATGACCACAGATGATTTACATCACCTTAAAGCGGACAATGAAGATATTGAAATGGTTCAGGATTTTCCCTACCTTGGCTCTATCATTAATCAGAATGGAGACTGCAGTCAAAAAATCAGAAGAAGCATATTTGTATACTGTCTGTAATACGACTTTTTTCACAAATTATTCATAAATTTGAATTCTTAACTACTTATGAATTCCAATGAAATTAAAACCTAAAAAGAGGTAGTATGTCTGTCAGACAGGATAAAATAACTTCTGGGTTATGTCTTTGAGAAAACAACTCTCTACTCTAAATTTACCACTTAAACTCAGGAATATAAATATATTTTTGATAGCTATGTATCAGATTGTTATTGCTTATACTAATAGAATGCTTATTGCCATTAATTATCAATAAGAAACAGATAACCAACATTCCAAGTAAACCTTGGACCTTGATTATTAAAATAACATTGTATGGCCTATTCTATTCAAATAACCTTTGATATTACTGATTTTCCTTCCAATAGCCCTTGACCTTGAGTGGTGGGCACTACCTCATCATAGTTTCTTAAATGTTGCCCAGACCACTTTGCCCATTGGTTGTTAATGTTATTCTGAATTCATTGTGCAACTGCTTGATTCTTTGTGTCCTATCCTTTAATATAATTGAAACTTTTACTTATTTTTTTATTTATAATCTGTGTTTTAGTAAGCATTTCAGTTGCTCTTTGCTTGTTATCACTTCTACTCACACTGAGCATACCACTGCAGCTCAAAAAAACAAAAACAAATCCCTTTCCCCAGCTCAAAAAAAAAATCCTTCTCTCCTTCTGTATTTCCCACCCCCAGACTAAGCCAATTTTTAGAGCAGCTGTTTTGTCAGTGATCTTTACTATCATTATAGAGTTTCTTGTTCTCTGGTTTCCAGTCTGTATGTATTGGCTAATTCATACACTGTCTTAACATACTTTATTGGCATTCTAGTCACATGTATCCACAACTTATGCTCCTAAAGTAATGTGGCTAGAGGGTATGAAAAAACTTCTATTTTGCATTCACTTGTATTTTTTATTTGCTTTGTATAACTTAATATTGAATGTATTGATCAATTTTGTAATATTTATTTTCTGCCATTGCTTTTTATACTACTTGAGAGAAATAACATATATTTTAGTTTCTGCACTAGGTATACAGTATTAATAACATGTATTAAAAGCATATATATTAGCTTATTTGTATATAGATATATTTACACATATATTTCAGTATATTTTATATTTTAGCTTCTGTAATACACTTAGTCTAAGAAAACTGCTTTCTAAAATTTGTAACAGAACAAAAGAGGGCCTCTTAGCCTTGGATCTCCAGCGTGAAAACCAGACTGATAAAGCAGTGTGAGAGACAACAAGGCTGTCTGTAAGGAGTAAACTGGTTGATACAAGAAAGATGGCTGGGATTGTTCAGGGGTAGGTGCGGTTAGAGACTGTTAGGATGATTACACCAAGGGGCATTTTGAAACCACTAATGAGACACCTTGAAGATAAGATGAGAATTAAGGATACACGAGGGAAATGCATGATCAGTGCATGATCACTCAGACTGTAAATATGGGGAAGGGGAAATGTAACTTCTTAGGCGATCCTGATAGGCTGTAAACCCTGGCGTCCTATCCAACGGGATCCCAGGGGAGGGAAAACCTGCAGCAGGGAGAGGGGATAAAACATAAGGTATTCAATACTGGGGTGTCCTCCTCTCTGGGGAACACCCGCTTCTGCAGAAACGTACTTTTAATAAACATTAATGCTTCAGCCGATCCTGTGCTAAATTGTTTTATGAGTCTTTTCAGCTATTTCTCACATTACCCACATTATAATTTTTATTTTTATTTGCTTTATATAACTTAATATTTAATGTATTGATCAATTTTGTAGTCTTTATTTTCTGCCATTGCCTTTTATGTTACCCACATTATAACTCCCTAAGTTGTTACCCTTTAATCATTATTTTATTATTATTATTTAATGGCATTAGTGGAATGCATTGTTTTTTGATATTTTATGAATATCTATGACTTCTCATAGTTTTACCTGTTATTTCATCTCTTTTTTATTATTTTTATTGGAATTTGCAAATTCATTAACCATAATCATAATAAAATGAAGCAAACAACATAACAGGTGGGATTACTTATAATAGTTCATCAATTAAGAAAAAACTGAGCAAAGGATAACATATTTGAAGGGATGTCATGTTGAAGATGGAGCAAGCTTGTTTTCTGCTGCTCCAGAGAGCATAGTGTGATGGAGTCAAACTGCAGTAAAAGAGATGTCACCTAAACATCAGGAAGAACTTTCTGACGGTGAGAGCCATTTGACAGTGTAATATGCTGCCTTGGAGTTTGGTGGAGTCACCCTCTTTCGAGGTTTTTAAACAGAGGCTGGATGACCATTTGTTGGATGTGCTTTGAGTGTGTGTGTTCCTGCATAGAAGAGGGTTGGACTCAGTGACCATCGTGGTCTCTTCCAACTCTATGATTCTGTGTGTCCTGTTTCATATTCTGGTATTAAACAGAGAGTAGTAAAACCACTTCTGAGTATTCCTTGCCTAAGAAAATACTATGAAATTAATTAGGGCACCATAAATGGATGGGTGGCTTGAAGGCACACACAGATACAAAAGTCCTTCCGAAAGGCCAGTTGATGAGGAGATGGCTGTGCAAAAGAGTTGTTGACATAAGTCAGGGGGGAAGGAGTTCTGAATAATTTTTTCTCTGGGAACAAGTCCTTTAGCTGCTCTCATATTATGTGAAAGTTTCTCCATGAGAAGTGAGTCCTGTTTTTTTCCTACCAATCAACCATAGATAAATTATCTCCCTTCCCTTACATGGGTATTCACCAAGCAAAATGTGATAACATTGTTCTGCTTTATAGATTTATTATTGTCAATAAACAGAGTAACAAAACACTCCTACAATAATTAACTTTTTGCTTTATGATGGTAGAAATTTGATCTAGTACTTGAGACTAGAAGCTATGAATAATTGGACATTGTAGCCACATGGCTAATAGGTGCCTAAATGAACTGTTACCTTGCCAACATGTTGAGATAACATTTTTAACCAATTTGTCAAACATAACGGGTGAGATACCATTTGTAGTTAAGTTTAGGAAAATTTTCCTAGTGAGGTCAGATCTAGATTTTAAAAGTGGGGGAAAACCAGATGTGAAACCAGTCACAATCTGATTTTTTAATCATGAAATTTGCTTTCCATCCCCTTTTAATTCCAAGACCATCACCATATACTGTATTTATCAACCAACTATAAATTTTCACTGAATATTTTAAAATGAATTAGAGACTTTGACATATAATGTTTCAATGAGCATCAGAGAACGAAGAGAATTGTCTTCATCTGTGAGGTTTTCAGGGAAAGTCCTAACTTGGTCCATTAAAAGACAATTAATGCTGATCGTTTCAAGTTGCCTGGGCAAACCAGCTATTTTTAAGTCTGCCTCCTGAGAATAAATCTCTTATTCTAAATATACCTCTTCTTCTCATTCCACATCTGCTTTGTCAGGGAAACGGAAATTAAGCTGAGATAGAAAGGGGCAATGAGTGATGGACAAGGAATCAGTATAAGCACCCATTGTTTCCAAACATGAAAGATTACACAAAAAGGGATTTTAAATTCAGTCTGGTGGTCTGTCTGTCTGTCTGTCTCTCTCTCTCTCTCTCTTTTGTTTTTAGAAATACCATTAAAATGCATTCCCCTTTCTAAGAAGGAGGTTTGCTGGACTTTCATAGAAATCAATTTGTTTGTAGAATCATATCTGATGATTTGAATAAGCTGATTCAACTGGAAGACAGGATAACATAATTAACTCTCAAGAACTGTCTGATCTCATTTTTCTGAACGTATGTGCTGAATAGTTTAACAAATCTAGGTTCCTTTCTTTCAAATACAAACTTATTTATAATATTTTACCTCTTCAGAATCATGTTTCGAATGACATAGTGGGATTGTTTAGAACATAAAGAATAGTTGTGGCAGTAGAAACATTTTTGCCAATGCAATTTGCCCAAAGAGGAAAAGTTTTAGACCAGACCCAGATATAGTTTTTAAACACAACCGTTTTGTAATAGTGCTATAATTATTATGATAAGCAGCTTGATTTAAGTCCTGAGAAATTATGATATGAAGGTATTTGAAGCCTGGGGAGTCTAGATGTAGCCCAGTTATTGCCTACCAAAATAACAGTTGCTTTAAGAATGTATTGAGGCGTAATATACTTATTTAAATTTATCCAGGGACCAGTGTATAAAGCAAACAAATGATTTTTTAAATTATATTTCTTGCCAGTGTCAATTAAAAACAGCAGAACATCATTTGCATAAAATGAGGCTTTATGCTGATGTCCATTAATTATCAGGCCCACTATTAGAGGATTATCCCTAATTTGATTCATGAGTGATTCAAGGCTAGTGCAAAAAGTGGTGGGGAAAGAGGTATCACTGCTATATGCCTCAAGTCAGACCCATAGGCATGGAATCTAGCTTTGGAGTCCTTATAAAGAGCACTTATAGCCTGAAGAACATTGCTTCCAAAATCCATAGTGCATAGAATCTTAGATAGATACCCTCATTTCACCCTATTGAGTGCCTTCAACGCATTGAGGGAAATTAAAGAAACAAAGATATGAGATAGGGTTGAATGTTGCACTCTGCAGATGGAGTCAGTTGCCTTGCCTCGCATAAAGGCAACCTGATCAGTGTCAATATAATTTTTAATGAAGCTATTTATATAAGCAGCAAAAATAGAAGTTAATAACTTTATTCTCATTGATTAAGGCTGTTGGGTGATACTCTGAAGTTTCTTTTCCTTATAGTTATTTTTATTAGTTTCCATTATAATCGCATGAAACAGATAAATAACATAATGTTTGAGAAAAACAACAACATAAAAACAACATGGAACAACAATTAGAAAAACAGTATATAATTAATACCAATGTATTTCAATTACAGAATGTTATACTCTGAAGTTTCTTGTATGTCACTTCCAGGTTTGGAAATAGCTACAGTCTGAGATGTGGAATTTTACCTTCCAACATTTCATTGTAAAGATTAATGAGGTGTGATGATAGTTTATCAAATAGAAGTTTATAAAATTCCCCTCAGAAACCATCAGGCCCAGGAGATTTGTCTGATTTCAGTTTCTTTATTGTTCACTGAAGTTCATAGGAGCAAATGGGTTCATTAAGCAGAGTCCTATGAGAATCTTTTATTTTTTATGTTAAGAGATTTGATAAAAAATTTAATGTCAACAGATGGTAGGGTATCTGATGCCTCTAAGTGGGAATGAAAATCTTTAAAACCCCTAATAATTTCATAAAGGGAATGTTTTAAAGTGACATCTGTTAATTTGATTGATGTTATAATTTTGTTCTCTGCTTTCTTTTTTACCAGTTTCACTAGAAGTTTTGAGTTTTTTGTTATTAAATTCATAGAAGTAAGTTTGAATGTATTGGAGGGAAGTATGAATTTGCCTTAGATTTCATACATCCAATTCAGACATTTTCCCCTCTAATTACAGCAATTTCAACACTGGGGTCATCTGTGGCTGTCAGTTAAGGTGGCTATATCAAGCAGTAAGGGCATTCTAGTGGCATTCTTGCTTTTCCTACACCTAGATTCTTCTTGATTTTAGCATGTCCCAGAATTAAGCCTAACATTGTGAGATTCATTATTTAAGTAAAAGTGATCAATTTCTTTTTGGATCTTGCTCTAAAGTTCTCATTAAGTAGAAAACTAGGGTTAAAGCATCAAATTTTAGTTCTGTTAATAGATGGCCTTAATTTTCAAATCAAAATAAGGGAACAGTGATCAGAATAAATTATGGGTTCTATAAGGACATCGGTCTTATCTTGAATACTGGATTTGGAAATAAAAAATGGATCTATATGAGAGTATGTTTGATGCATGTTAAAAAAGAAAGTATAATCTCTACTGTTGTGTAGAGGACTGTCATGGATCAATAAGCCCAGCTTTATTAATAATGTCTAGAATTGGGACCCTTTTGAGTTCATTCTTTGGGAGCAGATTTGACCATTGATCAAGCTTATAATTTAATATAGTATTAGAATCCACCCCCCGCAATGATTTCCCCACTCACTACATCTTGTAAAGTTTCCATTAACTCGTTCATAAATGACATGTGATCTACATTTAGTATGTGGAAGGTACCTGCTGTGAGTGGTGGATTAGAAATCCTTCCCTGTACAGTATTAACATGTATCTTCTAAGCAGGTCTTTTAATTTATTTTTTTTCTATTGTAAAAGGACAAGATTTACTTGAGTATCACAACTCCTTTCACCCTTGAGGTGCCTTGTGCTGCAAACTGATCCTCAAACAGCAAAGAAGGAAATGAAGACATGAAACCCCTTCTGTGGGTTTCTTGCAAAAATAATATGAGTGGGCAGAGGTGTTTGATGCATTTCAGTATCATAGACCACTTTGGGGCAGACTCCAGTTCCTGAGGTACATACATGCAAGTGATACAAATCGAACAGCATCCAGGTATTAGCAATACCCTATTTTTCCCCAACTCCAGCTGATTCAGCCTAGAGCACGACATGAGGCTGCATAGATAGATGGCCAATCTGGGATTGTGCTTGCTGTTCAGGTGTAGGAAGAGCAGTGGGAGGAGGGGAAGGAGGCCATTAGTCATCTTCATCAGGATATAACTGTTTTTTCTTTTTCTCACACCATTTCTCATCATCAGACAAAGCAATTATCCCACACTCTTTTTGCATAAGCACATTTCCCCACAGTGAAACAAAACATTCAACCTATTGAATTTCAAGTCATTTCACCTCAAGCTGATAGAAAAATCCCAGTTGGAAAATTGTACAATAATCAAGTATGCCATTCTCTGGCCAGCCGCCCCCCCCCCACCTTTAGAGAAAACTGGGGCCATGTAACATTATGTTACCCTGCTTGCTGGGGGCCCCTTAGGGGGATTCCCAACAATCTGTTACCCTGCTTGCTGGGGGCCCCTTAGGGGGATTCCCAATGCCTGTCAAAATTATCACTTGTGGGGAAAATTAGCTATGAGCATAATACAAAGACGGCAGGGTAATTAAGGATATTTTACCCAATGTTTACAGGGTCAGGCTCAGTCAGAAATCACACAAAAAGGTCCAGTGAATGACTTTATTGAATACTAATGGTAACGCAAACATGCACACATGCAACCAAGGGCTAAAAGAAGTAAAGAGTGGAAATAAGATAGAGGGATCGTTGAGGGATTCGCAGCTTGGGTGGTGCTGCACCTCTTCCTGAAGTCCTCGGTCCGGGAAGCAGCGATCGAACAGCAGCTCAGTGGAGAGACACTGAGGAGATCGTGCAGCTGTTGGGAGGGGGGAACCGGTCAGTTGGTATGACCGGGAGGCATCATACTTCTCCTTGCCTCGTCTCTTGCCTAACTAGCCCAAAAACGGGGACTATTTGTAGGAGAAATATACTTTGAAGGCAAATCCTCTCCCGGGGAAAACAAACAGGGACAGAAAAGAAAAACAACTCCACACCTGGCATTTCTCGGAAGATAACAAGTTGTCATCCCAGTAATAGGATCTTCCTCCGCTTTGGGGCTGCGGTGGGAGTTTCTGGAGATTGATTTGGTAAGGTTTTATTGCTTCCAGCGCCCAACTTTCCGGGAACACTTTTACTCCCTTCAAGTGAACTCCTTAAAGGTTAAGGACCTTTTGTCTAACATGGGTTATCACAACATGAGGTCTCCTGTGGCTATGTGACTGGGGATTTTACAGGCCTGACCTGGTTCGTTCGATCGTACAACCATTATTGCCTGTGTGTGCATCCAGGTGATCTCTCTGGTGGGTTAGAATAATTTTATATCAACGTTGTAGACCTCGGGACAGGGTTTACCAAGGGGGCAAGAGTTACACAGATGTACCATTTGCTTCTTTGTCAGAGAAGAACACCAAACATTTCCCAATTTGCCAGAATGCACCCTAAGGGACTGGTGCACCCTATGGGACAAAGTGATGGTGCTACATGCTAGTGAGTTCAAAAGAATCAGGCAATTAATTGTGGAGTTCTTCATGTCTATGTGGAAGCTTAAGAAGGATATAACTTATGACGCAGGGAAATTCCTCCATGCCTTTTAAGGTCCAAAGGGTGGATTCATAGAAAAGCCAGAGAATGATGAGACTTAAGGTAGCATTGAATAGCATAAAGGAATCAATTAACCAGGCCTCTGCAGTGTTTTCTCCCAAGTGCCCTTTGAGTTACTTGCCTGCCCTAGCCTGCTTCTGTGATTAATAGCTATTTATAAAATAGGCTGTCAAATGTTGATAGCTGGGATCTGGGAATTAGAATACCAGCCTTGAGAAGCAGCAACTTGACCAGACATATAGACACAGAGAATAAAATGTATATTACGGATAACAAAGGAGACCATAGTGTCAAGCTCCCAAAGTACTGAATGCAAGCAGTCTCCACTTTGGATAAATAACAGATAGGTGCCAAATGATTGATGCATTGGGGGGCTACTATGTTCCAGGGCCAAAGCACATATCCCAATACCTGAAGCCCACCAGATTTTACATAGAAGTGATGTAATTTATGCTAATTCATTATCATATGGACATATATAGGTGTATACCTTCTTTGTTCTGGGCATCTAATTTGTGGAAATCTCTCCAGATGTCTCTTTATCCTTTTTTTTTTTTTGGCTGGAGCTGAATAAAGAATACCTTTCTTTGAATCTCCCATTGATGTTTAACATATTGGCTTTGTTGTGCTCCAGGGAGAACCTGCCCATGGTTGCGATCATAGGGACAAAATACTGAGTAATGAACAATCTAACTCAGAGCTTTCCAAACTTTTCATGTTGGTGACACACTTTTTAGACATGCATCATTTTGCAACACAGTAAATTATGGCCATTTCCACACGGGGGTAAATCCCCACGCTGGAATGACCGGACACGGAGGTTGTCTACACCGCGGGGTGCACTAGAGTGGTGAAAAAAGGGGAAGTTCTAGACCTCAAACCGCCCTCATGCGGCCGCGGGGGTGGTGCTCCGTGTTTTGTAAAGACCACTTTTCAAGTGGTCTTTTTAAAACTTGCGCGCGCTACTCCGTCGCAGTGCCCCATTTAGAACTGCAGGGACGCGCTAGCACATACCTGCAGAGCTGCCCGGGGGTGGGCTTCTGGCTGGGGCACTGCCCTAATTGGCAGAGCGCCGCCAGAAGCCGCCGGTTGCCATTTTGGGCGCCACCGAGTGCTGCCAATGTTTAGAGCGGCGAACTCGCACTGCTCCCCGTGGGGACGGAGCGCCCCGCTGCAAGGTAAGCTCCGTCCCCGTGTGCGCTGCCCCATTTCCCCCCATTTCACCGCCCCCTATGTGGAAAGGGCCTCAGTTTTACTAGCAAACTGGAGGTTAAACTAACCCCTTATAAGAGATACAGACACATACATAAATTGTAATAACAAAACGTATGGAGACACAGCATATCTCACGAAAACCTTTCATATATTTTTAAAAATATACAATTTATAAATAATAACATACAGTTCCAAGATTGTAGGTGACACACCTACACACTTCAGGTGACACACTAATATGTCACGGCACGCCATTTGGAAAGCTCTGATAAGTCCTTCTAAATCTTGTTAGGAACAAGAGAGGCTGCTCTTCAGTACAGCTAAGTACACAAAATAAAATAAATTGCATCCCCCAAATCTAAATAATGATAGAAAAACAAACCAAACAATTAAACTACATAACCTAGGCCTGTTACAGAGAAGAAGGAGTAAGCTTTTTTCCCGCTGCCTCAGAGAATAGGACCTGAGCCAATGAATTCAAATTACAAGAAAGGAGATTCGGACTAAACATGAGGAAGAACTTCCTGATTGGTAGAGCTGTTCAAGTGGAATAGCTGGAGTATGGTAGACTCTTCTTTGTTGGAGGTTTTGAAATAGGGTTTGGATGCCTAGCTCCTGGGAGGTTTTAGCAGTGGATTCCTGTACTAGCATGAGCTTGTGAGAGAAATAACATGTATTTTAGATATATTTTTTGTTTCTGCACCCGGTACACAGTATTAGTAACGTACATCTTAGCTTATTTTATAACACATATTTTAGATATATTTTCACATATATTTTTAGCATATTTTTTGTAATCTTTATTGAATATATACAGACTTATATTGCATTGTCAGAACCTATAGAACATATATCTCCCAACGTACAGCAACTCATATACACAGTAAGAAATAAATAGAGTTACATGAGTAGTATTACATGAGTAAGCAAGTAAGTAAGATAACTTAAAGATTATGTAGAGACATATCATTATTATCATAAAAAGATATTATATCAAAATCGTTATCTTGGAATCTAAGGGCCTTGAATCTTCAAAACTGCTGACATGGCAAGTACCAGGAGGTCTTTGCCTAAAACCTTGTTGATAAAACATACCAAAGGGGGCAAGGATGGGTTGCTGTAAGGAGTGAGTTACAACGGTTGATAAGACATACCAGAGAAGGCAGATATGGGTTATGGTAAAGGGGGTTAGAACCTGTTAAGATTATTACACTAAGGGCCTTTTAGAAACTGCTGATGAGGCATCTTAAATGTGACATGAGAAATGAGCTACACAAGGGAAATGCATGATAAGTGTGTGATCACTTAAACTGTAAAGAAGGGGAAGGGACTATGGAAATGTGGGGAAAGGGAGATGTAAACTCAGGTGGGACTTCCTAGGCAAAACAGATAGGCTGTAACTCCTGAGATCCTATCCAGTGGGATCCCAGGGGAGGGAAAACTTGCAGTGAGGACAGGTAATAAAAACTAGCTGTATTCAACACTGGGGCATCCTCTTTGTGAGCACCCCACTTCTGCAGAAACGTGTATTCAAAATAAGTATGCTTCACCTGATCCTATGCTTACTTCTTTTGTGAGTTTTTCCAGCTGTTTCTCACACTTGGACCAAATAGCCCTTGGGGTTCTCTCTAGCTCTGTGGGCTATATCACACCAGACTGTTGTCCTGCAGCAATACTGTTGCTTAAGGAAATGAAAACATACTGATATGGAAACAGTCATTAGCACACCTGTCTGTCTAATGACACCTGCAATTGGTCATCCACCCCACCCCGCTGACCTTGTCTCCCTTTCCCTGTCTTTGCTACCTAGTGTATGTGCTATAATTTTACTTTTTTTTTCTTTACACAATTTCAACATGTTGGGACCCCTTCTTCCTTCTTGTCATTTCAGCATTGTGTTTCCTGTCATGCTGCCATTTTGGCACTTTGCTCTTTTCCAGAGTCACAGTCAGCTGTTTTGCCATAATGGTGTAATTGTAGTGTGCAATTACACCAAAAGGAAGTAAGTGAATGAATGAATGAATGAATAAATAAATAAAAACATACTGAGCAACAGATTAAAGGCAATGTTATTCACCTGCAGTATAATGTTCTTTTTGTCCAGACACCAAAAGTGCAATGAGTTCACCCTACTTTTGGATAGGGAAGCAGAAAGGGGAGAATAGCACCCACTGACACTGCATGACTGCCACCATATCAGAACTGCAGTGGAATGACACCATCACACCACTACACAATAGTGGAAATGCAATGTTTGGAGCCATTCATGGTTGTTTCCCATGAATGAAAAGAGACAACCCAATAATGGTAGGAATGCAATTCAACAATGGGAGAGTGATGACATCATGTGATAAGGAGAAATCAAAATTGGAACTAAGCCAGTGCAATCATGCAACCAATTAGTTTGTGATAAAGCCCTATGAAATTCCGTATGCTTTTGTTACCATCCTATTCTTGTTGGGAATAATAAATGTAGCTGGGGTTTTTTTTGGTTTTTTTGGCAGCAAGATGGAGGAATACTCTGTAATCTAATTCAGTGGCAGAGAATCTTTGGCCCCTTAGATGTTTGACACAATTTTTTTATAATAAACATAAATAGGCAAAAAGAAAGAAAAAAACCATGTAAACATACTCCTAATGCAACTAAATAATACAAAAAAGGGCAAAGGAAAATACATATAAGAGACAACACAACATTTGCTTTGATGCTGATACAACTACTAATACAAATAATTATGATACAAATAAACTAATTGCACATAAAACTAATAGAAAAAAGAACTTCCACCTGGAATGAGATAACAGCTTTAATATAATCTCAAAAAGATATAACCAAAATAACTAACCTCCCCATCATAAAAAAAGAGGGAAAGGGACAATAATTAGCCTTGACTGTGATAACATTAAATTCAGCACTGGCATTCCTGATGTTCTATGTTTCATATAGCTAATTTATCTTAAAACTATTACCATTAATATCAAGTTACTCAGGTCTAATCTACATACATACACAATAATGGTAATATTATACATGCCTAATCATCCAGAAAACTCCGACAGATGAGGGATCTTCTTCTCTATCCTCCTGACACAAAAATATCCAGGGAATACCAACATATCACATGTTAACTAATAATAATAATAGTATCCACAGTCTGGCCCCTTGGATGTTTGGGACCAGATGTCCCACAGAACCTTATTAATGGCCATGTTGGCTGGGACCACAGTAACCTAACGTCAAAAACCTTTAGAAACAAGAGGATTCCCCAGATATGATCCCACACAGATATTAACTAAACACCTGTTTTCACTCTTGGAAATATATATGGATACTTCCTTTCACCACAAGATGGTGTGCAATATCACAATTGTTGGGATATGATTTTTTAAAAATTGCTAATCCAGCTGATTTAGTGACAGTACCAGTCTTAAAACTCTTTCACACACTCCCCCTTTTTTTAATATATATGCCAACAACCAGGATGCTATTCCAAAATATTCCAGTAAACAACTAACATTCCTTTGCTCAATCTATTTGCAAAGAGATTGGATGGAGTATAAAGAGTATTTTGAAACTATTTCCTTCCTTTTTAGTACTTCACATAATTGCAGTCAAGACTAATCAGGAAGACATACACACACGCGCGCACACATGTGCACACACGCACACATAATAGGAAATGCCTATAGTGTAGCTCTTCATATCTGGTTGAAGTATCTTCCCAATCATATGGAGAATTTTGATGATAGTGCTTGCTACTTACAGAATCAGATAGCAAAGGCTCTGACAAAGAAGCTCTTTTTTACAAAGTCTTTTATACCCATTATCCTCCACATCCTCATCTTCTTTCTAGCTAGAAGGTTTTTTTTTAGCAGAATGAACACTGGGAGAATGGTGAAGGAGGGCTGATGAAATGGACTTTCAATGTCAGACTGCAGGCTGTCTGTGATAGCGCAGTAAACAAAGTTTGAGGTGGGGAAGAGTGGGATTCTACTTTGGCCCATCCTACTATATCCACCTATGCCTGTCTACAACAGGCAAGGTAAAGAGCAGCTAAATCCAGATCCCTTACTGAGCATGGACAACAAAACAGAGAGAAAAGGAGAGAATAGATAAGCATGCCTCACCAACTCCCCCCAACATGTTGAAGAGACATAGATCTACAAGTCTGGCCATCCAAATGGAAATTATAAGAAAACTGGAGGCTTGTTAAAAAAAAAAATCATGCAGAAATGCTCCTGCGATCTGACACTGAAAGTATGTCTTTCTCCAGCCCTCCTTCACCATTTTCCTGAGGCTAAAAAGAAAGTTGTGTTGGACAGAAGACAAAGACAAAGACAAAGAAGAAAAGATTGGCTGGGGTGTACAAAAAGACTTTGTAAGAAAGAGCTTCTTTGTCAAAGGCTGTATCAACTGAGGTATGCCTCTGCTCAGGAGTGATTCCCAACTGAATTCAAAGCTACTTATGTCTCAGCAGTCAAGTAGAGAATTACATGCTGAACTCAATGTTTAAAAAGAATGTAGCTTTCCTTACTTTCCTTATCAGGAAGATAGCAAGCTTCCCATACATTTTTAGAGACTATGAGAGAGGACAGTAAGGTCCCTACTTAGGATCACATTTTCTTTCTGTCTGCAATCTATTCACTTACCCAAGAGTAAGCACAATAATTTTTTTCCAGGAAAATGTGTATAATACAATTTATATATTTGTTGATAAAGGTGAAATGTATGTTAGGCTCCATGTTTAAGACTGGATAACAGAAGTAGAGGAGTGGACACATTCTCTTCGGAAAAAATAAAAAGATTTTTCAATAGGAAGCTGTATTAGAAAGTTTGCTTTTGAATATTTGCTTTGGATACAAAATGCTCCTGAAGAATGGGTAAAGTAGATAGCCCCTAAAAACAGCAAAGCATACAAAAAGGAATAGCTTTCTTGCATTTAGAAAGCCTGGGCTGAAGTCTTTTCTCAAATTAGAAATTACAGGCATTATAGTTTTCTGTGCACACTCATATTTTTAGATAAGGGAAACATTTAAGCAGCGTAGTTGAGGAAAATATATACCATTTGCAAGTGCAGTCCTATTCATGTCTGCTCACAAGGAAGTGCTGCTCCCTTCAGTGGCTTTTACTTCCAGTTGAGTAAGACATGTATACAATTGCTAAGATATTTACTAAAGTCTGAAGTAGGTGTAAAGTTCAGCTTGAAGGCACAGTTTGTCTAAGCTGGTTTCTTTTAAAAAGTAACAAATAAATGTAAACTGTTCTAATTAGCATAACTAATTAACATTTTACCAGCTAATGCCACAATAACAAACTGAAACATTTCTGAACTAATTAACAAAATGTTTTTTTAATTAACTTTAAAGAAACAGATGTTCCAAGCTTTGCAAAATTATGTAATGTCTGTATGAGTACGGATTGTTTTGGACCATAAGATTGCAAGATGTGTTCGTTTTGTATTGGATTAACTCATGCTGCCAAACTCCTGACCCCCAGAATTTACTTTCTTGCTTTAACTGCACTTTTGTCAGTTCAAACAGAAGCATGATATTGGTGCTAATAGTAGCAATGATAAAAATGATGTATAAAGCATCCAAAATGTGTAGGTGCTGACACTGAACCTAAAGTTTTACTATCTAAAAGACTTAGAATCATACAATCTTAGAGTTGGGAAGGGGGTCACAAGGGCCATCTAGTCCAACCCCTTGCCATGCAAGAATATACAGCTAAAGCACTCCTGAAAGACGCTTACCCAACCTCTGTTTAAAGATATCCAAAGAAAAGACACCAAGGCTGTCTGTTCCACGGTCAGACAGCTCTTACTGTCAGGAAGTTTTTCCCAATATTTACTTGGAATCTCTTTTCTTGCTATTTGAATCCATTGGTTCGTGCTGTAGTCTCTCAAGCAGCAGAAAACAAGCTTGCTCTATCTTCTGCATGACATCCGTTAAGGCATTTTTAAAAAATTATCATATCAGTTCTCAATCTTCTGTTCTTCAAGCTGAACACACCCAGCTCCCTTGATCATTCGTCACAGGGCTTGGTTTCCAGATTTTTTATGACCTTGGTCACCCTTCTCTGGGCATGTTACAGTTTGTCAATATTATTCTTGAATTGTGGTGCCAGAATTGGACATAATTTTCCAGGAGAAGTCTGACGAAAGAAAAAGAGAGTGCTACTCTTAGTTCTCTCAAACTTGTTGATGAAGATTAGAATTGCACTGACTTTTTAGACCACTACATTACAATGTTGATGTAACAAATAGCAAAGGCCAGCCTGCCTTTCATTCATTCCATTCCAGTTCCTTTCTTCAAGAACATCTAGAGCTGATGAAACCAGACTGGCCAAATGGTTCCCAATGAGCTCCACATCCTTGGGTCTTTCGACAAGAGATCTATGTATTTATTTATTATTCTGTTACCACCGCGATCTGGTCTGGCCTTTGGTGAGTGAACCAAAGATATCATTTTCGACATCATAATTCGGCCTTCTGCCACCAGCCAAGTGTTTGTGAGGCCCCGCTGAACAAGCGCGAAGCTAGGCATGGATGATATTTGTTGCTCCTATCAAACTCCAGATATAGCCAGATCCACTTCAGGGGGAGACCTCCCTAAACAAACACCTCAATTACAAATGTACAGTAAAACAAAAGGACTCTCTGCCTGAGAGAACACCCTGGCGAGCTAGGCATTTAACGGCCAGGCTAGCCGCATCTACATACCAGCCATACTATTGTCAAATCGGCATATAATTCAATCATGTAAATTCTGACCTTTTCGGAGGCTGTGTCTCCAGCCCAAACCTTATTGTTCTCACCAGAGACCAGACTAGCCTGTGGTCATTCTTTTCCCTATAAAACCCCCCAGTTTTGGTAGTTCAGTGGACTTTGCTGGACTTAGCTGAACTCCACTGGAACTCTTGCTGAAAATCACTTGCTGAAATCGCTTGAAGCTCCCGTCGGATCTTCTTCCTCGCCTCGCTGCCGCTTGGTCCAGCAGATTCCCCTCGGCCTCCACACCGGGTTTCCTCCTCTTCAATTGGTGTCTCCAGGACTTCAGACAGGTGGCGTATTGCCCATTCCCCAAATTCTCTTTCTTTCCTTTTCTAGTTAGGAATGTGCTTGTGTTTTCATTATTTTTGTTTAATAAATACTATTAGTATTTTGAAACTGCTTGACTCCTCACTGACCTGAACCGGTATACACAGGATAAAAGATCCCGCTGCGTTGCCCTGCCTCTCGTTAGCCAAGAGAGTGCTCCAGCTAATTTCCCCATCTTTGCTTGTTGTTGTTTGGTTGTTTGGGCGCCCCTCCCGGGACCCCCAAATTACAGGGTAACAATTCCACCTTGCTGTTTATGCAGAATC
The DNA here is from genome assembly GCA_948472985.1 of Iguana delicatissima. Lineage (NCBI taxonomy): Eukaryota > Metazoa > Chordata > Lepidosauria > Squamata > Iguanidae > Iguana > Iguana delicatissima. The sequence goes on from CAOKZL010000976.1 coordinate 117,217, forward strand.
CAAGGTGGCTTACAAACATATAAAAAGGCAGGTACAATTTAAAAAAATTCATACAGAAGTTTAACAACAATTACTGTAAACGACAATTCTTTAAAAAAAATACAAGGTTAGAACAATATAATACACAATTAAAACATAGCAAAAAATAAATAAATAAAAGATTTTAAACAGTATAAAAAGACTACCCCATTAATAGTTCTTTTTGCCACATAAATTATAAGCCAAAGATCTACTTGAATAAAAAGGTATTTTCCCGCCAGTGAAAGGAAAAGAAAGGAGCTAACCAAACCTCTCTTTGGCAGGGAAGGGAGTTCCACAGTCTGGGAGCAGCTGCTGAGAAGGCTCTCTCTTGTGTCCTCACCAGACATGCCTGTGTTAGTGGTAGGACCAAGAGAAAGCCTTCCCCTGAAGATCTTAAAACACAGGCAGGCTCACAAACAAGCAGAAACTCAGCAGCTTCCTTTGGTGTTCCTCTATGGTGCTCTTACATCTAGTCACCTATCTGGCACAACTAGTAGTAGCATGCTACAGAATAATTTTCATGGCATAATATAGAACTAGTACCCTATCCTCCATCTTATGGTCCTATCACACTACACTGTGGTAGTGCTACTATTCAACTTTAACTGCTGTGGCAATATTGCATGGAATCCTGGGGTTTGCAGCTTAGGGAGGGGCATTTAGAATTCTCACCCAGAAAGCTCTTGGGCCTCACTAAAGTATAAACCCCAGAATTCCACAGAATGTTGCCATGGCAATTAAAGTGGAATAATAGTGCTATAACAATATAGGATGACAAGGCCCTTAGATTGCTGTGATGTAGGGATGTTATAATGTAGGACTAGTTCATCTTCATAAGAAAGTATAAATCCACAGTTCTCTCTACTGTGGAGAAAATGAATATTTTTGTGCACTTCTTACCAAATAAGGAGCAAGATATGTGAGAGGAAAAGGAAAATAAAGAAATTTAAATACCTCAAATTTCAAGTAACATTTTTGGTATACTGCTCCATACAGCTTTTATTGTGTGGAGCAGGAAAGTGGGGTCATGCCCTCACTCTCACATCTTCTGCTGATCCTATCTTCAACTGCTCCTGCACTGGGGCAAGCTCTGAAGAAGATTTTTTTTTCTACAGCAGGAGTGGAGAGCCTTTTCTGTCTCTCCAGGTACTTTGGCCCACATCTTCCACTGTCCTTTACCGTTGGCCATACAGGGTGGAGCAAATGTAGGGCAAAACAACTATAAGGCAAAACAACTAGAGGGCCAAAGATTTGCCATCCTAGCTGTTGCAGTTGTAGGTTCCTTCCATGACTGATAGCTCCCCCGTGTCCTGCTCTTCTACTCTGTACTACCAGGCTCATGTACGGGAGGCTACTCAAATAGGAATAAAGACTAGGGAGCTTATCACATGAGGCAAATAAATCACAAGAACAGCAGGATAATGGCATCTTTGGCTGGGACTTATCACATGATGTTGTTCTCATGTTGCTTTCCTGGTGGGAGGCTATTTGGAAAGCATTTCTTTTACAAACACAAGACATCCAGTTATTGACCTCCATTGTAAAAGAAATGCTTTCCAACTGGTTTCCTATTGGGAGAACAACAGAAGAGGAATGACTTCATGTGATCAGTTCCAGCCAAAGATGCTATTATCCTGAAGTACTTGTGATTTACTTGTCTCATGTGAGATAGCCCTAGGGATTATTTATTTTATTTAAAGTATTTCCATATCAGCTCCCAGCCCACAAGGGCTCCCAAGGCGATGAACCAAATAAAAGAATAGAAAGATACAAATAATCTTTAAAAAAATCCTTAAAGCAGTCTACAAACAATCCTAGAACCCAGTTTTTAAATAGTTAAAGCAACAATTTCAAACACTGAATGCCATATAGAACAGCACAGTCTTGGCTGCCTGCTGGAAGCTTGAAAGCAATAGGGCCCAACTAACTTTCTTGTTTAGGGAGTTCCATCGAATGGCAACTTAAACAATTCTGGGATAGGAGGAACCAAATGGCAGTCAAAGCTGGCTGTTGTCTTTCACCTCTCTCATTCCTGGAGCCAAGTGAAGTATGTGCAAGATTCTCTTCTCCAATCCACCTGCATGAACTGAGATCTTTAATAGCTAACATCTCAATTACTGCTTGTTTAGGTGGGGTTTAGGTGGGGTTTCCCTCCCTGGAGGCATGTGCTAGATTGAGTCCCTTTCCTGTTTTCCTTTTCCCAGGTATTTGGAGAGATTTTAGAAGAAGGGACATTGCAAAAAGCCCTGACTATTGTGTGGACATTTCCTTCAACCAGGGCAAAAGAGTGAGTAAAATCTTTGGTTTTCATAGGTTGGCTAATATTTATATATTCTTACCCTATTTGCAAGGTACTACCCCTTTTTTAAAAATGCTGTAAAAAGGAACACAGAAGGTCTCGAAAGGGAAGCACAGGCAGATGCAGGCAAAGGAAGATAGAGCACATTTTGATTAACTTTCCAGATACAAATGACACAAATATTTCGAGGCTTAGTTTTCCTGACAGGAAAGCAGGGTGACAGAAGGTCAAGCATTATTAGTAGCAGGATCTTCAGTCCCAAATATATCTTTCTGCTGAGGAAGAGCAGAAAAGAGCTTTCATAAATAATAAGCCTGCTCTCTGAGAAGTAAAAATTGAGAGGCTATAACTGATGCCTCCCTAGCAGCACTAGTGGTTCTGATGTCAGTGGTATGGTAAATCTGCTCTAAAATTTAGTCTGAATCTGAAAAAACCAATCCAAGTTTCTGAACCATTTCTGGAGACAGAACCTGCCACTTTGGACAACTCTTTTTCAGAGTTCAGATTGAAATCTGGAGTAGATTCCCTATCCCACTCATACTGGAACTTCCAGCCTCCATTTGATAGGATAACCATTTATTATTGTGTTTTTGACACAATGCTTTCAGTACATTGAGGGAAAGACTGCTATGGAACAGTTCTCACACCCAACAGAAGATTTACACTCTTGCTTCTCTCTCATGTCTCAGTTCAGATTTCCCAACCCAGTGCATGTGCTGCACTAGCTAAACTAACCAAACTTCTCTGGATGGTATACAATCCATGGCAAGTATAAACCACATTAAAGTACAGTACTGCCATAAACCAATAAAGCAATGATGGAAGAATCAAAATATAAAACCGAGAGAAAGCTAACATCAGAGAACAAAACAATATAGAATATAAAACCACAGTTCCCAGCATAGATTAGATTTGTAGTCAAACACTTCTGAAGGGCACCAGACTGGGGTTGTTTAGATTAATGAAATCCACATGCCCTCCCCTCTGACTCAAATAAAGCCAGCCTCTAAGAGAGGGGGCAGCACTATAAAAAAAGGAAGTGATCCCTCTGTCCCTGTAATTCAAATACCAATATTGCAGCAAGTTGCTCATCTGGGCAGGCGTATCTGTTCCTTTCTTTATCTCAGGAAAACTCGGGTTCCTGGCTCTGAGACTCCATTTTGAACCAAACTCCTAATTCCTAATTGTCCCAATGTTGTACAGTGTGAAGTTGAGACACAAAGAGATCTCATTCAACTGATATATGTGTGTGTATGCCTTCAAGTCACCTGTTGGCTTATGGCAATCCCGTGAATTTCATGGCGTTTGCTTAGGCAATGGATGCTTAGATGTGGTTTTCCGTTGTCTTCCTCTAAAATACAGCCTATAGCACCTGTGAATCTTTGGCAGTTCCCCACTCCAATACTAACTAGGCCCGACCCTGCTTAGCTTTCAAAATCATATAGGATCTGGTACCTTTAAGGCTGCCTTCTTATCATGTCCTTTCCTCAACACAGGCAATATAATACTTTCCTACTCATTATGAGTGGAAGTAATGATGTCTGCATGGCTGCTTATTTCCTTTTATTTTTCAAATTTAGGCCCTTTCCACAGGATGTTATTGTCCTGCAATGAAGACTAGAGAAGGACAGGACTGCAACAGCAGTTACACATGACATCATCGAGGTCCTGTCCTTTCCCCATCCCTAGGCGGTACAATCACAGATTAAATCATTGACAGGTTTTCCCGGTCAATGACCCGCGGTCATGCCACCACCCACACTTACCTGGTGTACGGAGGATCTGGAAGTGCAATGGCTATGCTTCCTGCCCCAGCGCAGCATTCCGCAACTGTGCTGCAGAGATGGTGCCATCATGCTTCCTGGATCACAGAGGCAGCCAGTGCAGAGGGGAGCGCTCCTGTCATGCTCTCCTCCCAACAGAGCTGCTGCCAGGACCCCCACAGGATGCTGCTGGGATAAGGTAGGGCGTGGAATGAGCGTATATGTTCAGATCACCATGTAAACTACATCTTTCCTATTTTCTGTATAGAACAATCACCTGCTTAAATAAATTTAAATCTAAACTAAATCTTAATTATGTAGTTAGGCAAAACTAGAGGCCTTAGGAGATACTAATGAAGGTTGCAAGATTAGATTTTTCTTGACAGCCTCTTTCCACATGTACAAGGAGCACACATAGCCTCCTTCTTGCTTGGAAAGCCACTTCTTCAAGGAATCGCTGCTCACGGAGTTGTCCCTGATAAACAACTGAAAACAATAGACACCATGCTATGTAGTCAGATATGTTCTAATGGCTGTTCGCAAACCTTCTGTACCTTTAATAATTGATAAGAGGTTGTGACTGTTGCTGAGCTCCTAAGTCCTTGGTAACCTCTTAGCCTGATGTATAACAACAGCTTAAAGGATTTGCCTGGGAAGGAAATTCATTTCTACAGATTTATGACTACAAAGGACAACAGGTTGCATTGGCTCCTTAACACACTGCCGCATTCCATATCTGTCTATGTTGCTTTCTGCAGTGATTGAAATGCAGAATTTTTGTGGTTAAACCACCATCTAAACCAGAGGCAGGAGGCCCTCCAGATGTTGCTGGAGTGCAATTCCCATCACTCTTTGCTAGCAGAGCCAATAGTGCAAGTTCATAGGAGGTGCCTCTCCAACAGCATCCAAAGGCTCACAGTTCGGTTCCTCATCACAGTTGTTCTTTATACATGATTGATCATGGCTATTCCTTTAACAACAACAACAACATTTTATTTGTTATCCCTCTTGCCCCAAGAATTAAAATAAAGTTAAAAGTACATTGTAAGTTAAAATATATGAAAAATAGATATAACTATTTAAAATACAAATATATCATAATTAAAACACATCATTATTAAAATACATCATAGTCAAAAATAGACTGAATAGGCCTACTGCAAGAGATAGGTCTTGAGCATTGTTTAAAAATTCACACAGCAGATTTTGCTGTCAAATCTCTTCCGGCAGGTTGTTCCACAGTCTAAGGGTGGCCAATGAGGAGGTCCTCTGGGTGACTGTTGCCAGTCTAGTTCTGGCCGGATTAAGTAAACAGCCCCCAGAGGACCTGAGAGTACAGGGCAGATTGTATAGGAGGAGGCAATCCTGCAGGTAACTTGGACCCAAAATATGTAGGGCTTTTAAGGTAATAACCAACACTTTGTACTTTTCATAGAAACTAATTGGCAACTATTTTCTTTATTTTAAAATGTACTTTTTTCCTAGTTTAAATTACATACTGTACCTGTCAAAGGTTGCACAATGTTTCTTATCAGCCACAGTGTGCCTCTCCTAAGTGCTCAATGCCTGCCACTGGTAATCTTTACCACAGTTCTGTTGTATAGGTTAGTTATTATCCCTCTAAAGTGTGGCCGTTGCATCTGCCCCACTGTGTCTCCTGATACCTGAGAAAACATGAGAGTCTTTTTAAGTTAAACAAACAAACAAACAAGGGAGGGTTCTCATGTAGGGTTCTCATATAGCCCACAAGTTTGTGGGTCTGATCACAGGTTAAACCATAGCTGTTGAAAAGTCATGGAGCAAGAGGTGGAGGACAGAGTCATGTTCAAAAACTGTATAGTACCAACTGCGCAATAAATACAGGTCATTTTATGTTAACAAAAAAAAATTGCATTTGGAATTTATTCTCTTTGGAGAGCAAAGGGCAACCTGACTCATTCCTGAAAATGCACATGTGAGAAACTTTGGTTCCCAGGGTTTCAGTCAGTTTTGATTTACATCTGGGGGAATTACCCTTTTTCCCCTTGTGTTCTTCCAGTAGCTGTTAGTTCCTGACAGTACCAGTTCCACAGTTTGCTGTCACTGTATTTTTTTTAGGAATATATTTTTATATGCGAGATTTTTTCTCCTCTCTTCTTAGCCATAGAAAAATCCAGAATGGGGAAAGGGGCATGCCAGCAGCACGTTTGGAATGATATTAGAATAGAAGCATGGGAAATAGTCTAAAGAAAGCCAGAAATTAGAAACCAAAGCAGCAGCTAGTATATCCAAACTTCACACAGATAATTGCACTGGTGCAGCTGGACCTAATGTCAGAAATATCATTTGAGCTCCAGTTACGGGAAATCTGTGTCCTAAATTCCAGAACTCTCCAAGCAACTTCTGAATCTGCCTGGGAAGAGGTTCTCAGTCACCATCACATGTGCAAAAGATGCATATTTCTTCAGAAAGGTTCAGGTTGGAAGGACCTCTACTGAGCCTCTGGGAATCCGCCACCTCTCACAGTAGAATACATACTGTTTTCACTTGTGTACTTCTCTAAACAATCTTTTTCTTTTCTCTTCTGTGCCTCTCCAAACAATCTTTATAGTATTTCGTCCCTGTTACAGCCAAGGCTGTCCTTGAAAATTAGGGACCTTCTGAAAGTCTGACAGGCAGTACTGGGTTCCTTTTGCTCTAATCCCTTGCTAAATTTTCAAGAATAATCTGTATGACAGATGGTGGTAGGCTTTTTCTAAAAAAATGTAATGTTTTAAAGGGCAAAAGATGAATAAACACAAGGCCCTGTGCCAGACCATTATGAAAGGTTGAGAACAAGAAAGAAAGGGAAGGAAAACCATTGTTTACTATGAAAAGACTGAAGCCTATGCACATTTTATTCTCTGCACTGCAACTCCAGCTGGAGATTGGTGGTATAATTCCAACACAGCCAACAAATTGTTATAATTTTTATTTATAATGCATCATTTATACATGAATTACTCAACTTCCGTGCCCTAATTAACAGAGCATTAGAGAACTTGTGTCCTCAATTGTCCTTGCTGATCTTGAAGCCTGAACTCTACCATTAATAAAGATGTCTGTTCCTCAGTGGGTAATTAAAGACATATGTATTAAATTATAGTGGATAGTATAACATCCAGTGCAGAATACTCATTTCCAAGTCAACTTGAATTCTTGAATGTAAATATATGCATGGTTTTTAAATAGTATTTGTTGGGTTGTTTTGAGAGAAGACTGGAATGCACTGAGGTATGTGTGTGATGAAAATTTCTTTCTACTTTCCATTTTCTTTATTCTGAAAGAGATTTTTAAAGACCATTCATTCTTCTTGTGTTATGATCCTTGCATAACAGTGGTGTCTCCATTTTGCCATTGAAATATAATCTTAAGAGCTGACCCTGCAATTAGGCAGAGTAAGGCAACTGTCTCAAGGCAGTAACAGATCACACTCAGCAATGTTTTGGACTGCATCTCCCATCATCTCCAGCCAATGCATGGTGAGAATATGTGTGCCTTCATGTTGTTTCCACCTATGGTGACTAAGATGAGCCTATCATGGGGTTTTCTTGACAAGATTTGTTCGGAGGGAGTTTGCCACTGCATTCCTTTGAGGCTAAGAGAGTGTCACTCCTTGAATAAGCCAGTGGATTTCCATGGCCAAGTGAGGATTTGAAACCTTAGTCTCCAAAGCCCTAGCCCAACACCAAATAAACTGCAGAGACACTGAAACATGAAGATTCCCTACAAATAAATGAATCATGTGAAAAATCAAATCTGAGATTCAGTGCCTGGCAGCAGTCTAGGAAACGATATTAATTATATTCACATTACCATAGTTTACTATGCATAAACAATAAAATGCTGTAATGTTGATCTGGTGAAAAATCCAAGAAGAAAAGGATTCCCATGTTATTTGTCAAACTATATGTCATGTGTGTTAAATGCTGACAAATCCAAAAGAAAGACTTCAAAGCATACTGACAATGCTCCTTGATATTTAAGTAGTATAGCTGTATGTGAGTGTCGATGATAAATACGCACTTGGATTTTTAGATCAAAGTGAACTTGTAAAACATGAGAGCTGGAGCCAGTTGCTGTCACTGTACTATTAGGTATATCATTGTTATGTTTTAGAGCATCTGGAAGAAAACTGCAGAAGTTGTTCACCACAGTGAAATCTAGATCCAGGCCACCACTGATTGAAGACCTCAACATATCCAAGTTATCTTTAATAAGATTTTCTAGTTTAAGAATCAGTGAGCAGAATCTTAAATTACAAATTGCTTAAGTGTGATCTGGGAGTAGCTTTAGTACTAAATTATAAAGATCTCATGATTCTGAGAATGAATCTGATCCTATGTTAGAGTATTGTTGATGGATAATTTAAAAATGCACTTTTAAATACCTTGTGTCTTTTATACTTTGTTCATGAGATCAAAAACTCCCTTGTCTCTCAAAATGAAAAATTATATTATATTTTATCCCATGCTAATTATTTTATAGGGCTTTAAAATAACATGTTGGCTAAAATATAAAAGACATGTTTACAAACGATACAACCTTCTTCTTTCTTATATAAAACATATGTCTTTTCCAGATGCTTGTGGGGTGTTTAATTGCCACAGTACATGAGTAACATGCAGGAATGAGTTGTGTCTGATTACAAAAGCAGTGAAACTGTGCTAGAACTTCTGGAAATGTTAGTGTTTGCTAGGTGCATGTTCACAGCATTGACAGCTATCGTCTGGAGAGGAGAAATGTATGCATAGGAAAAATGCAATTCAGCATAATGTACAGATTCATCTTTTTTGAAATTAGGATAAGAAACAATAACAGGAAATAAGCACACGGGGAGAAAAGAAAGGTGGGGGATCAAAATAACAAACAGCAGAATTGCTGACCAAACAATACAAACACTGTTTTTAAGTTTGCACAGTTCCCTCAATTGCTTACATTGTGTTAAAAAGCTGAAGCCCGAAATGTTTGCCAGTGTGATGTACTGATGGGAAGAAGGTAACCAAACTGTAGCAAACATGGCTTTTTTGAGTTCCCCTCTAGCTATTTGGATCTAAAAACTAAGTTTTACCACAAGAGCAGTTCCCCACAGATAATCCAACCAGGGTTGAAATGAATAATTTGTTCAGAGTTTTTCATGTGTTCCTGATCTCTAACATGCAGACCCTATGGGCAATATATCCTTTACGAAAAACATTGTAATGTTGTTACCCTGATTTCTGGGATCTCTTGGGGGACACCTCAGTGTGCTCCATGTGATAGGGAATGGAAACTAGCCAGAGCACAAGCAATAGCAATACGAGAGGCAGGGTAACCTAGCGGGGTCTTTTATCCAGTTTTTATGGGGTCAGGCCAAGCCAAAAACCAAACAAAAATGTCCAATAAATGATTTTATTGAATGAAAATCTCACGCAGCAACTCAATCACTCACACACGCACCCAAGAACTATTAAGAAGCAAAAGAGAGGAAATTGGACAGGGGGTATTGAAGGGGTGTAGTTGGGGTAATACTGCACCTTTTCCTGAAGTCCTGGGTCTGGGAAGGCAGCGGAGAAGTGGGGCTCAGCACGAGAGGGCTGAGGGGATCACTCAATGGACGGAGAAACAGTCTGCTGGGATGACTGGGAGTGCTCCAAAGAACTACTCAAAAACTGGGACTATTTGTAGGGGGAAAAGTACCTGGTTGGCTAATCCTTTCCCGGAGAGAACAATAGGTGTTGGAGCGATAATGAAGCTCCACCATGGTAATTTCGTTTGTGTGATGGGATTGCAAGGTGTTGCCAAAGTCTCAGGATCTTTGGCTGTGTTAGTTTGTGGTGTGACTTCATGTAAATGGTCCTCGCCTGATGGAATATTTGCTCAACTTGGGACAGACATGCTAATCCCCTCAAGTTGGCTTTCTGGGGCTGTGGACCCATTGTTTATTGTGAGTTTACACATCTTGAGGTCTCCTGGGGCTATGTGACTGGGGATTTTACTGGACTGACCTGGTTTTCGATCTTTGACCATTGCTGCCTACGTGCCCTTCCGGGTGACCCCTCAGGCACATTGAATCATATTTTAATATCAAAATTGTAGACCCCGGGATAGGGTTTCTCCTGTGGAGTAACAATGCTCCCTTTCAAAAATAGTTGATAATAGTCCAGCCCTTCTGCGATATAGTCCTTGATGAATAATTTTCTTTTTTAAAAAATCAGTTTCTTCATTCCAAAACACAATACCTTACAGACATAGCAACTACATATGGTCTATTGTTCCAAATATACCACAACCCTGCCAAGAATATAAACTATTGCTACTTATTTTGTGATGTTTAATGAGTATTAAATGTCATCTATGAATAGTCTTTGGTATACATTCCTTGGATAAAGCTGATATTGATTTATAAGTGGCACAGTCCATATTTTGAGAACGCCATGCTTCTGAAATAGAAATATTGATATCTAGTTCCCACAATATTCCTGAACCATTCTCTCTTTCCTTTCCCCCCAGTTGTAGCTTTATAAAAATTAAATATGACCTGAGTATTCCTTATCAGAAATGCTTGGGACCAGAAGTTATTTTTATTTTTTTTCAGATTTTGGAATATTTGCATATAAATAATGAGAAAGCTTGGAGACAGGACCCAAATCAACTCAACTTCCAGGCAGGACAGTGGGTGGATGCTCCTTGCTGCAGCTCTGCATCAAGGAGAACTTTCATGGTAAAAGTGCCAGCCAAAAGAATCTCTAGCAGGAGAAACTCACCTTGGATCAAAGGAGGAGCAGAGATCACATATGACAGTTGGGAATTTCTATTACTGGCATTTAATATTGAGTAAACATGGAATGAATGGGAAAGACTAAAAGATTTACATCGTTTGCCCTTGCTGTGAATTATAGCTGCTTTAATCTGAGGATTTCATGACCCCAAGCCAGCAACCTACTTTTTAAAAATTCTTAAACAAAATTTTGGAGTCACACAAGCAAAGAATTCTTCTAATTAAAATGGATGAACAGATGCTTTGAGCTGAGTAAGTGAATTTAAGAAGTCAAAGTGAATTTAAGGAGTCAAAGAAAATGATTGGTGGTTGATATGTTTAAAGAGAACAAATTAAGGATTTGCAAGCATATATGTTAATATATGTCGTCTGAATTTCATCTTATTTACAAAACTGAATTGGACTTTAGTAAGAAGAGATTACACCATGAGAAAGTGCAGCTGTTATCTCTTTGATGCTGATAAGACTAACTTGCTGGCTGAATCGTTGCAGTAAGAGAATAATTGAACTGTTAACTCTGTGAGCTGGATTGGACAAGAGATGGAATCTTCCCAGGAATTTTTGCAGGACTTTGTACAACTGATACTGAAGGAGTTACATTTTCTGAGGGAAGAGGAACTTCCAGATTTGAAAAAGAGATGGCAAGAGGATTTGAAAGAGAACCTGAGGAATGAGATCAAGGTGGAAGTGTTACCACGGCATTCTGGTCTGGTCTTTGATGAACTAAAAGATATAATTTTGATATCACAATTTGGCCTTTTCCCGCCATAAGTTGCGTGTTTGTTAGGTCCCACCAGACAAGCATGAAGCTAGGCATGGGAGACTAGTATCTTTCACCAGATATAGCCAGTTTCGCTTTAGGGGGTTGCCGCTCGAAACAAACACCTTCTTTGCTAAACAAAAGAGTTCTTTGCCTGTGAAAGCACCTTGGCCAGCTAGCCCTTAACGGCCGAGCTAGCCACATCTGCATACCAGCTAAACCATTGTCAATTCGGTTCATAACCCAATCATGTAAAAACAGACTAACCTGCGGTCGTTCTATCCCTATATAAGTTGTCTCGCTTTGAGAGCTCTTTGGAACTCTCACTGGACTGAGCTGAAATCACTTGAAATCACTGAAATCACTCGAAGCTCCATTTGGATCTTCGTCCTCGCCTCGCTGCCGCTCGGCTCCATAGATTCCCCTCGGTCTACTTGCCGGGTTTCCCTCCTTATCTTCAGTTGGTGTCTCCAGGACTTCGGACAGGTGGCGTATTGCTTATTTCTCTGAACCTTTCTCTCTCTCTTGCTAGATTAGGTGTGTTTGAGTTTTATTATTTTCTTGCTTAATAAACATTGTCAGTATTTTTAATCTGCTTGACTTCTCACTGACCTGAACTGGTATACATAGGGTAAAAGGTCTCGCTGCGTTGCCCTGCCTCTCATTAGCCAAGAGAGTGCTCCAGCTAATTTTCCCCATCTTGCTTATTTTTGGTTTGTGGTTTGGGTGCCCCTCCCGGGACCCCCAGTTTACAGGGTAACAGAAGTGTCGGGGGATATAGGACAAAGGGGTGGGACAGAATTTTGGGCTAATATGAAAATGAGGGAGGCTGAAAATCCTATGGACAGCAGTGGAGTTTGGAGTGCATGTAGGAGAGACGGGAGGAGGTGGGGCTATGGTGTGGGGGCATGGTCATGGCATGTGGGGGTGTGGTCACAGCATGCAGGGGTGTGGCTATGAGCCGGGATGCCCAAAAAACATTGCTGCTGCGGGCAAACCACTTCCATCGCCCCCCCATCCCTACGCGACTGCCTGTGTACAAACAAATTCAGGTTGAGTTACTGGAGGGATTAGCCACTGAAATAGAGGAGAAGAGGTGCCAAGAAGTTCTGGGATGTGAAAGTGTGTCATGCCTTGCTTCCAGAGCATGGACTCTGACTCAGTCTGAAACAGAGGGCATGCCAGGGCTGCTGTACAGAGAGAGGTTACAGTGCAGGAAACAAAACAGGGGATGGTGCCAGCTTCAACAGAGAGTCCTGCCTCTTCAGATACAGAGGAACACTTACCTTGACCCAGCTTCACAGTGCACAGGCAGCAAAGAGAGAGCCAGCATCACTCTCTCAGGATTTATAACTGGCAACAATCAATCAAGTCTCAGCTGCACTAGGCATGGGACCTATTTAGCTGGCATCCTTCCCCTCCAGGAGTTGTCAGAGCTTATCTGACCTGCTACCTTGCTGGATACCTTGATAAATGCTCAGATTGACCTTGGACACTCTGTTGTTATGAAACCCTGCTGGACTTTGTTTATGTTGGACGTTATTTAAGACTGCTTGCTTACTGCCTGGAAATAAGTAACAAGCTGTGAGATATTCAGTTTCTTTTGTTTGATTTATCAGCTGTGCCAGGACTGAGATAGGACAAAGTGAGACCTTAGCCCAGGGGCAGAAGGGGGAAGCTAATCTAAAATTGATGTGTGGGGTTATACTGATGGCCAAGTAAAACCAAGTTGATTCTATTTCAAGAACACAGGGCGTGCTATTAAGATGAAAAAGACAAGTATTCTGTCTCAGGACAAGTCTTTTAAATCAGTAAGTAGGAAGGACATGGAAATATTAACAAGGAGCAAGAAGGGAATATGAGAAGATGAAGGGAGTTCATGGATAGGACGGATGAAAATGAAAGAAGAGGGCTAAATTTAAAACAAACATTAAAATGGGGGCGTTGGTTGAAACTAGGTTATGAAATGGTTACAGAGACAAGACAAAGAGAACTGCATTTGTTAATAACTGTGGAAAATATTTTACCATATAAAATGTGACAGAAATATTTAGACTTAGTGATGTTATACAGCATTCAAGGATTTATAGTTTTAAGTAGTGAAGATTAACATTGTGTAATTAAGTCAGTAAGCAGCTTTTAGTATCAAGATTAGAAAATGGAATACCTCCTATCATGATGTAATATGATGTAATGGCTCTTATGTTGGATAAGAATATAGCGAAATAATGATTGATCTATAATGCTAAATATGTTAACCTTTAGAAGATTTATTCTTTTTTTTTTTTTTTGGTTATTGAAAAAAATGAAACAGGATAGGAAGAAGAGAACTGTTGGATATTATCTTTGGGAAGCCTGAAATAATATGAGTATCATGCACCATTTAAAGGAAGAATGGAAGTCATCTTTTTTCTTATTCTCTTTATTTCTTTAATCTGTTTTGTCTTCATTCCTTTCTTTCTTCTCTCTTTTCATATATTGGTAGAATTTTAGTGTGGCAGAGAATAATTAATAAAGATATAATATGAAAAGAGATGGGATACAAAGCTAAACATGAAATTTATTTATGTTTATATATATCTTATACACATAGCCTGAAAGTAATTTTATACAATATTTTTAATAATTTTGTGCATGAAACAAAGTTTGTGTACACTGAACCTTCAGAAAGCAAAGGTGTCACTACCTCAGCCTCTATCTCAGATTTTGGATTTTTGGATTCAGGATGCTTAGCCTGTACTAGGCACTGAGCTGTTGAAGAGGGACAGATACGTGCAGATTCAAATGTTTATATATAAGAAGAATAAAAGAACAAAGTTTAGCATTTTCAGACCATCTCACTTGGATATCAGACAGCTTTTGTCAGCATCTCTTCCAGTGATAACAGTTTATTCATTAACAGTAAGTCTCTAATCCTATATAATTCTCTCTTTCCATCTTTCATATCGATTATGTTTATCTATTTGACGTAATAAAAAAGGGCACAGAGGTGATAGCAAAGGTGATAAGTCTTCTGTATCGTCATCATTTCCAAAAGAAAGGGGCAGAAATACTAATTAATTTCTGTATAAAAGAGAATTTCCACTCTCCATTTGAATCAGTGCTACAGTATATCTTCTCCTGTTGATTACAAACATTTAGTTTAATTGAAATTGTCATGTAACATATAGTCAAATTAAGAACAGCCAACCCCCATTGGATAACATATTTTTGTTCAATTTTGTTAACAAGGCTAGCCAGTGTATCTTTTGGTATACATTAATACACTGAACAAATATCTTCACCCATAAGAACCTTTCTGTGTTTTAAGGTCAGTTTTAAGGCTAATCTGTAAAAGTAATTTATCTGATGGGGGGAAAAGGACATTCTCTGTCCACTATTATGGATTCAGATATAAGTTTCTAAAAACCATTTCTTTTGTGTTGTTTTTCTCTGGAATCTAGTGTGACTAGTTTTAATTTTTTTTTCTTGCTGTCTTGCAGCCATTATTTAACTGCTTTGTATTTTAAAATAATTATCTGCTGCC
The DNA here is from genome assembly GCA_948472985.1 of Iguana delicatissima. Lineage (NCBI taxonomy): Eukaryota > Metazoa > Chordata > Lepidosauria > Squamata > Iguanidae > Iguana > Iguana delicatissima. The sequence goes on from CAOKZL010000976.1 coordinate 132,364, forward strand.
AAATAATTTGCACGTTTAATTAGATTTGTTCTGTTGTTAATTTGTTTGTGGTATTCTGTGTGTCTATGTTGTGTGTTACCTTTTAATTTTTTGCTAAGTGAGCTGCCTTGAGAGAATCTTGTCCTAAAAGGCAGGTTAATAATGAGCATGTGTAAGGTATGTTTTATTGAACTGCAATTAGTAATGGAGATATTTGTCACTATCTTAGAAACCTGAGGGTTGAGCAGAAGTATTTACGATCATTGCTTTTTTTAAAAATCTGATTTGGGCAGTAGAAAGAGAAGGACAAATAGAGGGAGAATTAATGAGAGTGCAGAGAGTATGTTGAGACATGGCAGCAGGAGTGGTTTAAAATGGGTTGCAGGCAGGCCTGTGTGATTAAGTAAAGGGAATAGCTGAGACATAGTAGTGTGGAAAGATCTCTGGCAGTGGTGGACTTTAAAAAAAAACCTACGTAAGACTACAACACCGAGAACCCCAATACACGTGGCCATGATGGCTGGGGAATTTTGGGAGCTGGAGTCCAAAATCTGTTCCAAGATCTGGGTAGAGATGGGCAGACAGCAGGTTTAGTTTCAGTTTTACTAGAACTCTGAGGCCTAACATCTGGTGATAGCTGTAAAACAGTGGCTTAAAAGGGATTGACTTTGCTAAGAAACAGGTTTCCCCCTAAGCCAGAACTTGAAAAAGTTACCAATGCCATGCTTGACTGGGAGATTCTGGAAGCTGTGTTCAAAAAAAGTAAACTTTCCAAGCTTTGTTCTGAACATATGCTCAGAACAGAGGATAAAAGTCTGATAAATAGACTCATAAACCCCTTCATGCAGAAATCCACTCCTGGTTTTCTCCAATGCATTCTTTTTAGGTTACCTAATACAAAGGCAAAAGGTTGGTGGTGTTGGACCATTAATATCAATTGCTAATCTACTAAATTAATTGCTGATCTTTTGCCCAGGAATCATCTAATAGCTCCTGAGCGGCCTTCTCCTTGTGGAGAATAGGGAAAGAAGGAATGCAGCAAGGCCTGTGCAAGCAGATGGAGAGGAAAATAAAAAGGATGTTATTCTATCTGGAGAACAAGTGGAGTGACTTGGGGCCTTTCCACCCTAAACTGTTATAGTGTTGTTATTCCACTTCCAACATCCTATGGAATCTTGGGGTTTACAGTTTAGGGAGGGGCCTTTAGAATTCTCAGCCAGAGATCTCTTTGGCCTCAGTAGATTACAAATCCCAGAATTCCACAGGATGTTGAAAGTAGAATAATAGCACTATAACAGTCTAGTGTGGAAATGGCCCTCATCCAGCTCTCAAAACTATTACACCACACTAGCCCTCAATGCAGATGCAACCCATGGAAAAGATTACAAAAGTAAAATGGACAGAAGCTGATAAAGTGGAGGGGGAGAAAGAAATTGGGATTTTTTTTAAGCAGCTGAAAAAGTGGGATGACAGCAGGTTTAATCTGGACTTTCCCCAGTTGCATAGGCAAAGGAGGGGCAATGGGAGCGGTTCGCCCTGGGCAGCAATATTTTTGGGGTGTCCCGGCTCATAGCCACGCCCCTGCACACTGTGACCTCACCCCCTGCATGCAACCCCACCCCCACATACCATGGCCCCACCCCTTCCTGTCCTCCCTCCCCACACTCCAAGCTCTGCTGACTTTCCCTGACAAACTGGGACATCTGGAGGGTATGACATTGTTCTAAGTCTGAATCCAACACAGTTAAAGTACTGTGTACTGTAAGCTAAACAGAACAAGTTACAGCAGTATGGTTAAGTCTCCCATTTGACACTCAGATTAAATTTATTTTATTGTATATGTCTCTAAACTTGGACTGCGACTTTCACAAACAGTGTAAGAGTGTATTTTTGGCTTTTGCTGAACTTTCTTATGAAATGGTTACTAGCAGTTCAGATGAAGATCAGCTTGGGTTTTTAACCACATTTCCTGTTTCTGCCGTTATAAGCGAAAGCAACCTTACCAATAAACCAAAACACAATAGATAGCAAAATTTAAAAGCAGATAGATACCTTTCCAGTAAACAGGCAGTGCATCTTCACCCTCCTATACAAGCATTTGTTATGATAACCCACACACAGATCATTGCCAGCCCAAATATTGACAGGTGGTTGTTGCTGCTGTGTGCCTTCAAGTTGTTTCTGACTTATGGTGACCCTAAAGTGAACCTATCTCACAGTTTTCTTGGTAAGATTTGTTCAGTGGGTGGTTGTCTTTGCCTTCCTCTGAGGCTGAGAGACTGTGATATGCCCAAGGTCTTCCATGGCTGAGGAGGGATTAGAATCTTAGTCACCAGACTCATAAGCCTTTTCGCGCCTTACCTTTTCACGCTGCTGGGTTGGGGTTCTTGCATGAGAAGGCTTGGAAGGAACACTGCCACTTCCCTGCTGCTTCGGCTCCGCAGCTCCTTCCTCCTCGCGTGAGCACCCACCTCTTCCGTTCGCAGTGCAGCCTGGGACCTCGCAGGCTGCACTGAGGAGAGGATGCACGGCCAGTCCAGCTCCCGAGGCACTGCACGCCGGGTAAGTGCATCGGGGCCTGGGAGCGATGTGCGATTGCGCACCATTTTCGGGTTTGAGCCAAAAATGAAAAGGTGCATTCATGGTCCGCGTCAGGCCATTGAGCATCACGTAAATGTGAGTGCGTCATGCAGACCACTCCTCACATTTACGCAACTCTCAAGGGGCCCTTTCGCTTCAAAAACGCCATGCGAAAAGTGCAATAGTCTGACATTCCGACCACTACACCACACTAGCTCCACTAAGGGATTACTAGTCATCGTTCTCCTCCACTCCTGCTACCACTGCCCATGCTAAAAATAACATGACTTGATACATTTCTCTTCACTGATAGCATGAATTTTCCATAGACCTCTGGAAATAAAATGAATAGTTTAAAGGTTGAGGGTTATTCCACTGAGCAGTCATTAAAGCCTTATCTTTTAGAAAAACAAATAGCAAAAATGCTTCTAAGAAGGACTGTAAACAGTTCAAGCAAATTTAACACCCGCAAGAATCTCTATTGTTTTTCTATTATGGTGAGATTCTGTGGGTGACTAAAGAAGAACATCCTTCCCTGTGCAGAAACACTTATGCCTGAGCACGGAAGTGAATCCAGGGCTAAAAACCTATTTCACATATGAATTATTTATGCCATATGTGAACGTGGTAGAAAGTGCATTGAATATACATCTGAATAAAGGCGTTTACATTTGCACTGAATCAATTTAAGGAGAAGAAACCATTTTAAGAGTCACATGTGAAAATGGCAAAATCATTCTACCTACCACACAGCTAGAATAAATAAATTATTTTAAGAGTTTATGTAACACCTTTCAAAAAGTATTGCCAAGGTGGCATTGCACAACAGAATAATAAAATAGCAAAATGTATGGATTAAAAATACATTTGCTAAATCTAAAATGCAAATATGAGAACAGCATTTTTTAGCTCATTGCTACCATTGGTCCTGTTCTACAGATCTTCTTAATAACCAGAAATACTCTAAAGGTACCACTGATCTTAGAAGCTAAAAGGATTTAACCCTGCTTAGAACTTGGATGGGACACCACTAATGAATGCCAGGTGCTATTGGCTACATTTCAGAGAAAGGAACTGGCAAAATGACCTCTGAGTATTCCTTGGAAATTCATGAGGTTGCCATAAATAAGCAAGAAAGCCCATATATGCACAACATCATTTAAAAAAAATTGTAAGCACCAGTAAATTTGGGGAAATTTGGCAAGTGCCTAGTTCATATGTTCTCACAGGCCAGATTGGTTTGACAATTCTAGTCCAACAAGGCGTCTGGCAATATCCCTCAGCCTGATTCCACCCTTTTATCACAACCTTTGTGTAACAGACCTAGAATTCTAGAAGATGAGATGTTATAATACTCCAGAATCACTATCGTGGCAGAATCCATATCCAATGAGACCTGCAAGGTTTATGGAATCTGAAAGTCACTCAGTTCAAAATTTTTAAAAATCCAACTGGATCAAAACAAAACAAAACATGGCAAATTTTTTATGACACAACATACTAGCATTTCCATCACAGTATTTGTCCCTCTTTGTTACAGTTTCATTACCTTTTTTAGGAAGCCTTTGGCCACAGAGGGGCTCCCTAAAAGCTGCACTCAAGTGAAGAACATAGTGGTTTCCTACAGTTTTGCTGACTGGGAAGTCACCAGAACTAACACAGTAGACTGCTTGTTTTCAGCCAGTTTTGCTAGAAGGCCAAATTAGCAACAAGAGCTCAGTTAATTCTTGTGGGTGGGACTGTTCTGGCTGCAGAACCCTCTCTCAATTTATATTCTGGGTATATTGCATATAGCTGTTGAAATAGGCATAGGGAGATAGCTAGGGCCCTTTAGATGTCCACTAAACAATGTCTGGAGTTCTTTCAACATGGGTTTATGACAAAGTAATAAATATGTGGTTGTCAAATGGCCAGAAAACAAGATTGCCTGTTGGACAGATATGTGGTAGAGTTTAAGACTGGCAACTCTAATAGCTCAGTCCCCTACTCCATATACCTGGTACTCTGCCAAAGAAGTTTGTCCATGACCCTACAGTAGAGTCCCAGTTATCCAACATGCGGTTATCTGACCTTCTGGATTAACTGACGCTGCGACTGCCTGGGGGCGTGGCTGTAGGAATTTCCGCACCCCCAGACACGCCCCAGACACGCCCCCCAAATGGCGACCACCACAGGCCTCTGGCTAATCCGACATTTCGGTTATCCGACCCTCCGCCCGCCCGTTTAGGTCGGATAACCGAGACTCTACTGTATTTTGTTTCTAGGTCACATGGCATTTACTCATGGGCATATTCAAGGCATTGGTAACTCATGAACTCTATAGTCAAGCTCCCCTTTTTTGATTCAGTTCCGTAACTTTGTTCTTTTGGATTGCTAACTTCTGATTGCCAGTATAATAGGTTGGGCTTGCCTGGGGCTTTCTTGAAGCAAATTTGCCAGTGATAATGTGAGCAATGATAATGTGAGCAATTAGGGCTCGCATTATCCTCTAATTGCTTGAACCATCCAGAGGAACAATAGAAGCAATATTTGTGTCTGTTACTTGCCCTAGGAGCATTGTCTTGCCCCAGCAGCTAGTAGTGAGCACAGAATAAATCAGCAACAGCTGATAAATTTGTGAGTGATTTGCAATACATCCACTCCCAATTGTTTGAAAATAACAATAATGAAAAGATTTTCCTTCTTCCATCAACCTCCCCACTGTGTTGCTGAAATGAGCAAAGGTAGAAGGATTCAATAAGGATTCTAGAAACAAATTATTGAGCTTGGACAAGTTACTTCATCGAATTATCACTCTCAGATTTTCCCAGCTAGTATGTCTGGGGATTCTGGGACTTATAGGCTAACAAAATAATGTTTCAAAGATCTGGGCTGAGTTTTGTTAGTTGCCTCCAAGTATGCTAAATCTATATTAAGTATATACACTCACTCACTCAGAGTAGCTAATTTGCCCCTAGCTCATGGATTTTAAGGTTCTTGAAAAAAGACACTACGTCACACAAACCCAACTGCAGAGATCTGGTATTTTGACTTTAGAATGTTCTTGATATGAACAAGGCAGATTCTGTTCTAATGTGTCACTAGCCAATAATAGCACAAGGGGCAGATCCAGAAGTCACTTTACTGCAGCAAAGAAGTGACCAGGGAATAAGCATTCCACAAAGCAGGCATACCAGACCAAAACAACAACAACAACAACAACAACAACAACAACAACAACAACAACAACAACAACAACAAAACACTATCATGTATATATTATACATTGTGGCTACTCCATAAATTTCATAGAGTTTTCTTAGGCAAGGAATACTTAGAGGTGGTCTTACCACTTCCTTTCTCTGAATATAGGCTAGAGCACCTAGTATTAACTAGCAATCTCCCATCCAAGTACTAACCAGGGCTTATTCTGCTTAGCTTCAAATATGAGATAGGGCCTGGTACCTTTAGGATATTTAGGCCCTGGAGTAGACACACACCCTTTGACATTTGACAGATGAAAGCCAGGACATGAATGACCAAGCAACATCAAAGTGTGGTCAAATAGAAAAAAATTATTAACAAGGAAGAACACACATGCTAGGAGAGGCTGCAGCAGTTTGCTTTTACTTGAGTCTACTGGGAAGGGTAAGACACCAACTCTTCTCTCTTCCCTAAAGAATTAATTGATAGCAAGCTATTTCTGCATTTTGAACTCAGCTTTCAGCAACTGAAGGACAAAGGGGGAAAGTGGAAGAGTGAGAGAGAAATTGGGACATTTTAAAAGCAGCTACAAAAGTGGGATGACATGATTAGTTATGACTCTCCCTGCCAAATCAGCACCTGGAGCATCGCACGATTGTGAGGAGCACTCTGCATGATGCACTCACAATTGCGCGATGCTCCAGGGTCGGCAGATGCCAATCGCGCACCTTTTCATTTTCAGCTAGAAGCTGAAAGTGGTGTGCAATCGCGCATTGCTCCCGGGCCCCATGCGCATTTACCTGGCGTGCGTCACCTCTGGAGCTGCACCGGTCACACTTCCTACCCCAGCGCAGCCTGGGACGGTCCCAGGCTGCACTGTGGAAGGAGGAGGCAGGGCTCTTGCATGAGCAAGCAGCTCGTGAGGAGCCGAAGGACCCTGGACAAGAGAGCCTCTCACCAGAGGCTGCTTGCGTGATCTCCGCACCCCAGCGCCGGAAGAAGGTAAGGTGCAGAAAGGGCCTAAGATTGGGTTTAGACCCAAGATCCTTCTGTAAGCTACTTATTGGGCAGTATATAAATGGTATTTGAAGTCCACCCTGCTGGTAGGCACTCCTTTCCTTTATATCTTCTTAATTAAGTCCAGGTGCATCTATTTTTGTTTTCTAGCTTGATACTCTGTGAAATCGGTTATTTAGTTCACGGTTCAGCAGCTGGCTGTCACAGTAGTTCTTCCCAATTGTTGTTTTGAACAGTTCAAATCAATCAGTAGCAACACCCTGACCTTAAGTGCACTGTTAAGACAGCCGAGCCAGCAAACAACAAACTGACTTTTCCTTCAAAAGAAATAGAAATTGAAAAACCACACAAATGCCACCCACCTTTTCAAACAGGTATTTCTTTTAGGGCCAAGAGACCGAATGAACCTATTGCTGTAGCTGGTATTATCGAAGTCTCATTTAACCCCTGCCATTGCTACCTCCTGGTGCTTCTCTGATATCAGTTATATTCTCCCTTGTGGAGTTTCAGATTACTGTGTTTCTCAAAATAGATTCATAAAAGGAAATAGTAACCAAAGAGCTAGACAGCAGGGTTGAAATGGCTTCTATTTTAAGAAGAACATTAAGATACTCCCTTCACAAACACTCTAATCTTAAACTGGCCATGGTGAAAAAACATTGATTTCCTGGAATTTAATTCTTCCTTTCTACCATGGCTGTTGCTTAACACATTATTTATACATTGCCAAGAGTGTGCTGAGTGCTGTAAGATAAAGGGGTTGAACTCTTTGGGCCAACTCTGCTTGCCACTGTGTGCTGTTTAATTCTGGCATGAGAACTTGGCTCTGATGACAGAATAATTGGCCTTGAGAGGATCATGTCAGTGTTGGAATGACACCACGGATGGTGTTGGGTGTCTTTTAAAACACTTCACACTTCCTCCCTTCTAAAGCTGGATGTATCAAAAGAAAAGGTCATGAGGTGGGCAAAAGGAGATGTAACCAATTTGTTTCAGCTACAAGTTCATTATTATTGCTTGGTTTTCACATGCTTTCAAAAAGTTATCCAAGGCAAGATAAGCCTGTCCAGTAGGGCAAGCATGGCATCATCAACAAGGACTGATGTCATATTTGGTGTCATTATATCAGCAGCAGCAGCAGTATCTGTGTTTTTATCATGTGGCCTACTCCCTTTCTTGATTCCTAGAAAAGGAAAGTGAGATCATGAAGAACTTGTGCGCATATAATGTAATGTTACATGATATACATGTAAGTATGAATTCTTGAACTTTTCAAGACCTGGATTGATCAAGAGGATATTATACCAGTCTGCGGAATAGATTGAATTGTTTGCTGCTTCTGGATGTGATTTATTTTTTTTATTAAATTGCCTTAATGGGTATGATTTGTTATTGGTTCAGAAAGTCTGATACTAAATTATGTTTACAATCTATTCTGATGTTGTTTGGTTGTGTACATGATCTTTCTTGACTTCTTTACTAACATAATTGCTTTGATCTCCAGTTAATTTGGAAGATTTGCTATAGATATTTGTGACTGTTGACTTTATTTTTGCAGCCAGTTTGTTTCCAGGAGGCATAGAAAAAATTGAAAGAAAGCTGCTGAACTCTATTTTCCAGGTCCCATATGCTTGAGATTTCAATACTGCTTCAACCAAGCAACAGCAAATCAGGCTCTGCTTCCAATAAATGTATGTGTATATTAGTGCCAATGGCCTTAACATTCATTACAGACATGCAAAAGGACTGGCCCCGGAATCCTAGGTGCCCTTATGAAAAGTATGTATTCCACAACACAGTAATATTTACTGCTGAGTAAACAAGTACAGTTGGCCCTCCACATTTGCAGGTTTAACTGTCATGGGTTTGATTATTTCTGAGTTTTTCTAACCTCTGCCCCACTACCTCAGGTGCTTCTTTTCTGGGGGGAACCTCTCTCCAGCTTCAATCAGGCCACACAGTCCTTTAAAAACTCACCACTGGTCCTTCTTCTTCTCTGCCACCAGCCACCTGGACAGCTCAGGATGGCTCATAGCCCAATTTCTCAGCACCACAAACCCTCTCCCAGTGCGCCTCCCCCACAAGGAATGAGATAGGTGTGAGAGAGGAAATACAGGGTCACCATGAAAATCCACCCCCTTTCCTTCTCCTTTCTTGACCTGGTTTCAAATCTGGGTGCTTGCTGTCCCCACTATGCCTCAGTTACCTTCTCACAGACAGAAAGACAGACAGACACACATTTTGATATTTGCAACTTTTCTACTTTTGCGAGGGTCCTGCACTCCTAATCTTAGTGAACATGAAGGTCTGACTGTATAGAATATGTGTATAGAATATATAAAATACAGATTAGGACAAATAATTTGTATTGGTACCTAGCAGAGACAAGTAGTCCTACAACACTGAAATCTCCATTTTTACCTTTTTAAATGCTCCCTTGCCTTTAATAGCAGTCATGTACAAATCCTCATAATATTTTTCCTACCATTTATCTCCATGCTAAGAGAATTTTCATTTGCTAAATGTCTGTGTGGGAGGCTGTTGTTGATGTCAAAGGAACATGGACAAAGCAGAAAAAAAGGCTATAGTCCTACCATCTCTAGTGATTAAACAAAACAAAAAAAAATCAGAATGAATCTGTTTTACTTGGCCATCTTTTAGAATAGAGAAATGCTTCCAAACCACTCTGCATATTTTGCCATAAAGAAGCTAAATTAAAGGAGTTAGAAGCAAATTCCAGCTATGATCCTTGTCTTTTAAAGTGTGAGAAAGGGCTCTGAATTCTAGTTATTACGGAATTCCAAAGTTTAGATTTGTGGTATGTTAGCTTGGTGTATGTGTAAATTCTCTGCTTTAAATAATAAATATATGTAGAGGATACTACAAGATCATATTGCAAAATCTTCTTAATTTTAATTTCTGGGATTCACACATGTGAACTCCCAGCTCTGTCTTTTTCATACTGGTTCTGAACAGCTAGGATTTGTTTTCATATACAATAGATCAGCTTAACATAGAACTGAACTCTAAATTAACAGAAATGCTAAAGCATGTTCGGATATGTATTTCCAGCAAGTTAATAGCTATCTACATTATATTCAAACATGTATTGCACACATCTGGTAGTTGCCTGCGGTGCCTCCCAGCCTCCAAATGTCCTCTCCAAAAAGCATCATGAAGAGCTTTTCTAACACCTGTCCCACCACCTCAGGTGCTTCCTTTTCTGGGGGAAACCTCCCTCTTGGCAGCTTGGATCAGGCCACACAGTCCTTTAAAAGCCCACCACTGGTCTTTCTTCTCCACCACTACCAGCCAACTGGACAGCTAAGCATGGCTCACAGCCCAACTTCTCTTGTACTTAGGCACAAGAGACTAGTTCCATTGGATGGAATGCTTTCCTCATGAACTCTCCCTCCAAATTAACTCATAAACTGTCTTTATAGAAAAAAGGAGTAAGTCAGTGCCTAATGGTCATTCTGGAAGGTACATACTTCAACTAGATACTGATGACAGTGACAAATGAAGGCTTGTATTCATAAGAGAAGATAGGTTTGATAGGATCCCATGCCCTATATTTTCTACTATATAGAGGTAATATAAATCAGCATTCATTGCTATATCATGCTTGCCAGCCAACTGGATGGGTGTGATTTGGCCAGAATCCTCCATGTGCTTTACTTTATTCGCTCTATGTTTGTTTTTCATTTTGAGTGTATTGATTTTTCTAGGAATTAATTTACAGGGTCCAAAGGGCATAGGGTAGAGGAAAGAAATGGCAGAACAGATGGCAGTGTAAATCTCTCCCAGGGGCCTCCTCAGACTTACCAGATGTAGCACCAAGCCAAGCTTGAGAAGTGAGGGCAGAGAGACCTTGGTACTTCATAACAGTCCCAGCTCTCTGATCAGAAACACTATGTGACGAATAACAGCCTTTGAGAGACCCTCCCTCTTTCTGTAGGAGACTCCCATCCTGGCATGGGGACAGGAGCCAGGCAGCAATAACCACGATCATGCAACTATCCCACACTTACCCGGCCTGCAGGAGTCCTGGAAGCACGATGGAGGTGCTTCTTGCCCCAGTGCAGCCTGGGAAAGTGCCCAGCTGCACTGTGTGCACTTACTTTGACAGGGAGCCAGCCGACGTGGAGGAGAGTGTTTGCATCTCTGCTCTCATCCCAGCAAAACTGCTGCTGGGACAACAGCGTAGACAGTTAAGGTGTGGAAAGGGCCTCTGTTTAGCACTTGAGACTTGAGAAAGGATAGGTATTCTCTGTTGATACACTGTCTCTCTCCCGCCTAAGAGTCTCACTGCCTAAGCTGAAAGAGGTGGTGCTGAAGATTTCTTCTGGGTTTTCAGCATGTGCATTGAGACTGTCCTTTCAGAAAGTGCTTGAGATTTAATGGGCTGTTATAACATTACCTGTCTCAGATAATATCTAGTCCACTGCACGTGAGAAGACAAACTTTGGACTTTGGCCATTTCCACACAAGGTTGATACATCATAATAGTGTTGAATCCTTACCCTCCCATCTGCAAGTGTGACTGTTTTAGTGTTGTAGTTTTCCTTGTGGTTCTGCACATTTTCAGCTCCTAGAACGGTTCACTGCAATGAGAAACTACTGTATCAGAAAACTGGGAAAACTCCGATGTATATCTCCCAAACTGGTTCTGCTTCGTTTTTTGCCTACATGCAGAAGTGTAACATCAATTCACAGTGCAGAAGTGGCTGACTATGAGCATTTCCAGGCTGTCCCTTCTGTCATTTCCATCCCTATCTCTCTCCGCCCATCAAAGGACAGGCTGCCATCATTACTGTCTTCATGCGTTAAACAGACAATGGAAAAAGAGTGGATCTGGTAATAGACTGTTGAGATGTGTTTTTTCCATGTATCAATGAACATACATACCTACACACAAACATAGCAATGCAGAAATGTGCTCAAAATGTGTGTGTGTGTGTGTGTGTGTGTGTTTTAGTTTAAACAGGCCAATCAACGATGGCAGGGTGGGCTGAGGAAGGGGAATGGGTGTGACCAGGGACTTGCTGTTGTGGATGCAGCAACCGCTGTTCTCCACAGTAGTATGATGTACATGAGGGGGTGCAGACAGTGCAGTTTTTGAATTAGAGTATAAAAGCACCGCTCTTGACATGCGGTGAGCTGCTCCTCCCATCTCATGCGGAAATGGCCTTTGTTTTCTGTACTGATGTGGTGGACAAGGATACAGCCAGCAATATCTCCATTAACATGGACAAATGATTTGACCTGCAGACCTGAACACATTTGACCTTTGGGCTGCTTGTAAAGGCAATATTACATAAGTAAAATAAAGATTTGCTGATGTGTTGGCACCAGAGGCACACTTGTGTGACTGCTGGTAGCCCAGCATTCACCCAGCATCACCTCTTTCCTGCCTTTGCTTCATTGATTGTGCTGCCACTATTTCCATTTCCACCACTGACACACTTCCTGCTGTCTTCCCCTGTTAGTCTCAATAAGGTCTCGTTTGCTGATCCAGCAATAGAAGACTGCTATACAATGATGGAGGGCCAGCGTGGTGTAGTGGTGTGAGCATTGGACTATGGTCCTGAAGACAAGGGTTCATTCAATTCCCAGCTCAGCCATGGAAACTGCTGAGTGACCTGGAGTGTGTCATACACTCTCATCTCCAGAAAACTCTGTGATTAGTTTGCCTTAGAGTTGTGTTACCGCGGTGTACTGGCTTGGACTTTGGTGAACCAAAGATATCATTTTGATATCATAATTCGGCCCCGCTCTGCCACCAGCCAAGTGTTTGTGAGGCCACTGAACAAGCGCAAAGCTAGGCATGGCTACTGTTTGTTGCTCCCACCAAACCAAGCCAGAAATAGCCAGATTTGCTTTAGGGGACCTACCGAAACAAACACCTTCATTAATAAACAAACAGACCCTCTGCTCTGAGAGGGCACCCTGGTGAGCTAGGTGCTTAACTGCCGAGCTAGCCGCATCTGCATACCAGCCATACTATTGTCGATTCAGAACGTAACTCAATCATGTAAATTCTGACCTTTCGGAGGCATTGTCTCCAACCCAAAACTTATTGTTTTCACCCAAGACCAAACTACGGTCGTTCTTTCCCTGATAAAAACCCCCAGCTTTGAGAGCTCTTTGGAACTCTCGCCGGATTGCCTTGGACTTCTACTCTGCCTTGCTGCTGCTCTGTTCAGCGAATTCCCCTCGGCCACCACGCTGGGTTTCCTCTTCTACAATCAGCTTTTCCAGGACTGCAGGAAAGGTGGCGTATCACCCATTCCCCTTGAACTCTATTTTCCTTTTCTAGTTAGGAGTGTGGTTGTATTGTTCTTGATATTGTTAAATAAATCTTATTGCTATTTTGAACTGCCTGACTGTTCACTGACCTGATGCTGTAGACATAGGGTAAAAGATCCCCACCAAGTTACCCTGCCTCTCGTTAACCAAGAGAGTGCTCCAGTTAATTTTCCCATCTTTCCTTGTTGTTGCTGGTTGTTTGGGCGCCCCTCCTGGGACCCCCAATTCCCAGGGTAACAGTTACTAGAAGTTGGAAGTGAGCTGAAGGCACAAATCATGAACAACAGAATGATGGCAGGAATGGAAGTAAGTTAAAGATGGCATGGCAGTTGTGGGTAGTGAAAGACTGTAGCCTGAAGAGCCAGCCCTGAAGATTTTTTTAAAAAAGTTAGCATTATTCATCTATGAACTAATTTGAATCATTTTATGCTGTCTTTCAGCTGGAGAGACATGTTCCCTGATGGTTAACAACAGAAAGAAAAGTATGACAATACATTCATGATGACAAGGGTGTTGGTGGTGGTGGAAGCAGCAGCTTAGAGTATTTATACCTCACCCTTCAGCCACAAAGGCTCCCACGGCAGTTTATGCTCATTAATCTGAGAGTTCCCTGCCCTCAGGTTTACAGTCTAAATGAGACCGAACTCACAAGAGAAATGGGGATAGTAGTGGGGGGAGGGATTAAGTCCAGCAGATGCTGCCTGCTCTTTTCTCCCTCAGTCCAGAGCTATGGCAGTTGGAATGGAGGGAGGGCCTCTCACCAGCCAATGGGCCAGGGCACAAATGGCAGCTTAGCCAGGAGTAAACCATTCCACCAATCCCCAAAGGCCTTCTGAAAGAATAACAAAAGTTGTTTTTTTCCTGCCTGCTGGAATCTGAGCAATAATTAATGCAATACCTTCGCTCAAAAAATCCTTACATATTTTCCAATCTTTTAAAAAAAAATCTTTTAATGGGCTTATCTTTTAAAACTGACGTTAGTTTGGCAGTTCCTTAGCAACCTTAACAATTTGTTACTCTGTCACCTGTGCTTTGGCCTGTTTCTAGTTTTGACCAAACAAAGTTCATGCTGCTGTTATCATATATTTAAGTAATCCATATTACTTACTTAAATATATGATAACTATATTTAATCTATATTGACTATCCAAATCTTTATCCATGTCATAACTCACCCTCTGGACTCAGAAGATTCAGCCACAAAGGCCCTTTCCACAGGGGGAAAAACACGGGGTAACACAGAGTAGGACGACCGCCCCTGGAGGTCATCCACACCGTGGCGCGCGCGAGGGCAGTTAGAAATGTGGAGGTTCTACACCTCAAACCGCCCTTGCACGGCCGCAGGGGTGGCGCCGAGTGTTTTATAAAGACCACATTTTATGTGGTCTTTATGAAACACGCGCGCGCTAGCCCGTTGCAGTGCCCCGTTTAGAATTGCAGGGGCGCGCAAGCGCATCCTTGCAGAGCTGCCCGGGGGCAGGCTTCCAGCTGGCACGCTTCTCTGATTGGCAGAGAGCCGCTGGAAGCCGCCAGCCGCCATTTTGGGCGCTGCCGGGTGCTGCCGGACACTGCTGCCGTGTAGAGCGGCGAACGCGCGCTGCTCCCAGTGGCAACGGAGCTAGCCGGATTAAGGTAAGCTCCGTTTCCGCGTGTGCTGCCCCGTTTCCCCATGTTTCATGCCCCCCCCGGTGTGGAAAGGGCCAAAGTCAGAATGCCAGAAATTTATAACTCCTGCTGTCAATGGTCTCTCTGAAGCAGAGGTATCAGAGGCTGAGGCAGAGAGAGCCCCAGCAGGAGCTTGAAGAGACTGTGTAGCTATTCGCTGAGCACAGGAGGAATAAAGAGAAGTTACATCAGTCCCAGAGACTCTTAAGTAAGACACACTGACTAATTCAAAGTACCTGGTGCCTTGAGATGCCTTGTTATAAAATTCCAGCAGTTCACTGAAGGCTTTGTTGCTCACAGTCATCTGTTTTGGTGACTGGTAGTACTCTTTGGCATTTTTTGTGTTCCCTGGACCTTGGGCTGGCTACTATTTATGACACTGTTTTACTCCTTGGTAGCTTTGCTGTGCAACTTCTTGCTTCTTCCTTTATCCTGTTGGATACCCTGTGACTGATTTTGTTACCAGCCCACACATTCCCAGATTTGATATGGTTTAATTAGGGAAATATGATTTAATTGGCAAAATAAATTAATTGGCTTTGTTGCAAAACGGACCCTGAGATAGCTGTAAGGCCAGGCTGGGCAGAGAAAAAACACTGGCTGAACACAGGTGCCGCAAAGTAGGTCAGAGATCCCCTCTAGGCATAGCCAACATAATTGTCAGGATAATTGCAAGTTACCTCCAGAGATAATAGGATTAAGATAAGGCTGTGACATCTCTGCTACCATACAATAGCAAAAGGAAGTTCTCACCAAATTACTGAGTGTTTTAGCGCTTCTTCCTTACATCTGCACATTGTTCCTTTGCCTGTCCACCGTTACAGAGCTATTACAACAGCCGTTAACTCTTTGTGCTCCACTGGCTGCCAATAAATTTCTAGGCAAATTCTTTTATTTTTGTTAATAACACTTCTATGCATCCAGTAGGATTTTCTTTTTTAAAAAAAATCACCAAGTCATCAGCAAATACTCATAATTTGTACTCCTCGTTCTTAACTCTTATCTCCTTAATTATTTCATCATGCCTAATTTCTCTGTTAAAGACTACCAAAGCCAAAATAAAGAGCAAAAGTAAGAGTGGACATGCTAGTTGTGTGCCTTTTTGTATGTCACATGGTATACTTAATTCACCATATACATGCAGATTGATCATTATAAATCACTTTTATCCAAGTGGTGAAGTTATCCCCAAATTTCATCTTTTCCAAAATTCCAAACCAAAAAAACTCCAAACCAGTTCAAATTATCAAAAGCCTTTATTTTTGTATCCCTGTTTCTCCTTATGGTAATCTGGATATTCCAAAATATCTAAAATACATCTTGTATCATCTCACAACTGTCTTTTTGGCAAAAATCTAGCTTGATCTTTACATATAAAATCTTGCAAAATGTTTTCAGTCTTTCCACCAAAATTGTTGCAAAAAATTTATAGTCATTATTCAACAAAGAAATAGATATATAATTCTTTGTCATGGTCAGATTCTGTCCCTCTTTTGGAATGAAGAAAATTGTTGCCCTTTTTAGGATTTGGGAATAGTTTTTGTCTCTTTAGAACTGAATTCATTAACTTTCTGAGGGGTAGTTATACTGCTCTTCAAAATATTTATAATAACTTGCTGTTTAACCATCAAGTCCCAAAGCTTTACCTGACTTAATCTTCTTGATGGCCTTGACAATTTCATTTGCTGTTACTGTTGCATTCATTATCTGTTTTTGAGAGTCTGAAATCTCCATTAGATCTTGCTTATCAAAATATTCCTTGATCTTTTTCAAAGATATTTGTTGTTTTTTATATGACTTACATTTAATATTGACAAAACTCTTTTCTAATATTAGCATTATCACATGCGATATCCTTTCCTTTTTGAAACTTTAATATAAGTTTCTTCTCTCTTTCCTTTCTCAATGTAAAAGCCAACCATCTTCCAGGTTTATTGGAAACTTCAAAGTCCTTCTGCTTCATAAAGTGCATTTTTTTTCTTGAATTCACCTACCATCATCATTGATAATTGCCTCTGTAAAATTTTATGTCTTATTAATAGAGGACTTCTTCAACTCCTTTTATTTTAATCTCTTCTAAAAGAAATTGTGATGCTGCCTTTTGATTCAGCATTCTGCTGAAAAACATCCTCTCACAAATGCCTTACTACTATCCCATACTATTCCAATATTGGTACTTTTCCATGTCTTCAAAAAATTACTCGGTTTTGTTTTTTTCCAATCTTTTATGACCTTTTCTTCTTGAAGTAAGGAATTGTTAAGTCTCCAACAGCCTCTTTATCTTTTTCATTTTAGTATTAAAGTTACAGAGTTGTGGATTAATTCTATCATTGAGTTGCATATAAGCAAACCAATTAGGATCTTCGCCTTCCTTAAGAAGCATCTCACTTGATTTAAACTCCTAGTTATCTTATTCAAAACACAAAAGAACCATCTCCAATTTTAAACCTGTTCTTTCATGAAAAAGGTGAGACCCTTCTCTTTGAATACTTATAATATTGCTTAAAGCTACTTTATACATTTTGATGCAACATGTGCAGGTTTGGTTTCCAAAATGTGAGAGTAACTGACAACCAGTCTTGTCTTTGGTGCCTTGGTACAGTACTTAGGTAACTTGTGGGTGGAGATTCATGATTATGTACAATATGGCTTTCTGAGAACACAGTAAAATGTTTTCATTGAGTACAGCTAAATAAACATTAATGCCCAAAGTAGCTCTTAGGGAGCTCTATGAGAAGAATTTAATTTCTGAGTTCTATAAAGTGCTGCATTATATCTGTAGTCCAATCAAGTATAGGTATTATATAAAAATTTCAGTGGGTAACAGCTATTCACAATATAATAAAGAAGTCCATTAAGTGTTATTGTGTGCTCAGGATTGAGTCTCCACTCTGAAGAAGACACACACACACATACACAAGCAATTGGGAAAACTGGCCACAACTTTATTGGCTGCAAATGTTATAGGGTTGGCATATGCACGGGTCTGGATCCAGGCATTGGGCAACCTGATGTTGACTGATGAATCTGATCCTCCAACATGTGCTGGAACCATTTGGTGACGAGTGCAAATTTACCTCTTCACCAAGGGGTGCAGGGATGCAGGCATCTCCTACACCATGCATGCCCATGCCCTGTTTTGCACCCCTTGCAGCACCCATAGTTACCATGGCCTTCCAGGCTTAGGTGACATATATTCTAGATCCAGCACCCATGCCAATCGCTCAAGTTGTGTAAAAGAAATTCTACCTATCCTGGTCCATAACAACCCATGCCTAATAGGGGGAGGCAGGTGAGATGACTCTCTGAAGAAAAGTGAGCTCTGGCTGAAGAGACTTCAAATATATACCCCGTGCCTGGAACAGAGGGAAAACTGAGTCATCTCTGGCCTGGGCAGAGACAGCCAATGAGTTTAAACCACCAGGTTTAAACTCATTAGCTGCCAGCTGCAGGAGCCTTCCTGTCATGATGCAGCAACTGTGCTGGCTGCTGGGAAGGCAGAAGAAGCTGCTGTCACCCAGCATGGCAGTGAAGCCATGTGGAGTCCAAGGAGCCGACCAGAACTGCAAATTTGCTGCCTGATAAGTTGGGCAGCTATAAGTAGTACAGTTTCAACTTAGGACTTTCTATGCAGATTGGTCAGAATCGAGTCTAAATTCTTCCCCCATTGCTCAGGAGGCTAGCTTAGCCTGTCCAGTCCAGTCCACCCATTTTTTTTCTACTCAAAGAAAGGAATTAATGAGCAGAGACACAGGGCATGAAACAGAGTGATCTTGCAAAGAATGAGGCAGTAAGAACTATTGGTATAAGTCTCTGAAGATTAGAAGCAAACAGCACTCATCTTTATAGAAGCAAACAATATTCATCTGAATGACTAAGCCCGCCAAGTGAAGGCTTGACAAACCAATTGGAAAATAAAGTTGGCATGAGAAATGAAACCATTTAATTCTGCCTGATTACTAGGAGACAGCCGGCATGGTTTAGTGGTTTGAGAGTTGGATTAGGACTTCAGGAGACCAGGGTTGGATTTCCTGCTCAGCCATGGAAACGCACTGTGTAGCCTTGGGCAAGTCATACTCTCAGCCTTAGAGGAAGGCACTGCACACCTGCTCTGAACAAATCTTTGCAAAACAAAACAAAACAAAAACAGGACAGGGTCGCCTTAGATTTAGATTAAATTGAAAAAAAAACCTTGAAGCCATACATCATCATCTATAACAATGACCATTTCTGCACTACACTGTAATAGTGCTATTATTCCAGTTTCAACATCCTGTGGAATTCTGGGTTTTGTAGTTTACTGAGGCCAAAGAGTTATCTGGCTGAGCATTTGAAATGCCTCTCCCTAAACTGCAAACCCCAGGATTCCATAGGAAGTGGAAAGTGGAATAAAAGCACTATAACAATGTAATGAGGAAATGCCCAATGATACAACACTGCCCACACTGCTGACCCTGTTTGCATCTAGGGCACTCCATGAACATTTAGAAGAATTAATTAGCTCTTCACTTCAAGTGACCCTTGCAATTGTTATCTATTAGCTTTCTTTAAAAAACAACAACACAATCTCCTAAAGCTTGCTCAGGTTGTTTCTTTTTATTTTGTAATTACTCCATGTCATCATTATTCCTATAGATAGAAAGCAGTAAAGTAAGATGGAAGAAGTTTCAGCTTCATTCACCCATGTATGGTATCTGTTTTGAAAAGTAAACTTACTCTTATCTCACTACAAATCCAAATGGTAAACACACATGAACGACTGCTCCCATTATATATGGTTTGACCAAAGACATAAAACCCAGCAGAAAATAGCAGTTGGTGAAGGGAGCAGCAGAACTGGAGCCGTGAAAATCTGATTCGTGAAGCATTTAAGGACATAGACTGCTAAGTTAATTCTGTCTCCTGGCAATTCTGACAAGATTTCTAGGCTGCAGGGCACAGGTGCAATTAGTTTTGTGACTTCAGGGAATTTTGGAGTTTTGTGACTAGCCATTACAAAGTGTTGTTAATGGAGGTGGCTTGCCCATTTGCAAAGTGGCTGTTGTGCTGGGCATGGTCGTTCACAAAGTGCCTGTTTTGCAGAAGGCAAACTGATGAAACAACAAGAGTAATGATTTGCTCAACCAGCATAAGTACAGCATGGAAGTTAGCTTTGAACTCCAAAACACAAAAGAACTCATTGAACTCACAGTTTACTGTGCTAGCACCTGTTTCAGAGAAAGCCAGTTGATAAAGCTCTGAAATAAATTGCCCGAGAAAATGAGTAAGAGGCAGAGGTGAGGTTGCAGCCTCAAATGCCAGATCACATATTTGCCTATGCAAAGCACACTCATATTAAACTCACACAGTCTAGTGGGCTTTTGAGAACCACTGTGGTTTGGTTCCAGGACTCCTGTGGATATCAAGGTCTCTGGGAGCTGAAATCTCATTATATACAATGGTGTAGTAAAATGGCATCCCTTACATAAAATGGTGAACAAGTCAAATGAATGTTGGAGAGAGCCTGAGGATCTGTGAAATGGCAGGAGGCTACCATAGGGTTATGCCCACACATCAGCATAATGTTTGGCACATAGCAAAATCAAGGTTTGCTTTTTGGATTTTTCCCCCGAATATTTTCAAGCCATGGCTGGATGAACCTGTGGATACAGAATCCATGGATACAGTGGGATGACTGTAGAAGGCAAATTGGTTATGTTCAAAGAAGCACCACATGCACAAGTCAGAAGAAGGAAACACAGCTCCCCAACAAGCTCTTGATGATATATAGGCACTACCACACCACCAAGAAAAAGGGCAACAAACATGTATATACTCCCTAAATATGAACATACACATTGCATTAGAAACAAACAAACAAACAAACAGGCAAAACAGCCCCTATGCTTGCCATGCCCCACAAACTCTGCAAGATGCTTCCTGCCATTCCACCAAGCCTTGCAGGATACTCTCTACCACCTTCCCAAGCCATTTAGAATGCTCCATGCCAGCCCGAAAAGCCTCTTTCCTGCCATGCTCCCTAGCCTCTCAAGACACTTCCTGACATTGTTCCAGTGTAGCTTTATTTATTTATTTTAGTTGGAGAGGGTGGCAGCTGTATGCTTCATATGCCACCAGCCTTAGGTTCATTTTACAGGAGTTAAAGATGGTTCTGGAGACAAGCATTTTGGCTGTCCAGTTTAATGCAATTTAACATATCAGGATGGGAAGAAAACCTGTAGGTGTCAAGGGCACTATTTGTAGGCACTATGCAACAGAATGAAGACTTCACTGTTTACAATAATATGGAGAACTGGTGTTGACAACGGTTCCTAGGTCTGGAAAATCTGGAGAGAGTTGCCACATGTGATTTGACTTTTTCAACAATATTGCCCGGAATTAAGTCCAGATGATTTCATAAAAAAAGACACCGGAACAGCTCTGTTTGTGAGTACCTATATAAAGTACTCTGTCTTTATATTTCTACTGCAGAAGCTGTCGGTTGTTATCTACTATTGGATATCTCTATACATTATGTTTATTTAAAAATTTATCTAACGAGGATAACAGTTCCCCTAACTCTTGACCATACTGGCTGCAATGGTGATGGGAACTGGAGTCCAACAACAGTTGGAGGGCCGGTGATTCTTCACTCCAGACCTCCACTCAGAAGTTCACAAGTATATGACCTAGACAGCACAAATGAGGAACTCCGTATCCTTCTGCTAACCAGAAGACAGGAACAATCCTCTGCTAAAAACCTACACTGAATGGCTTTGTTAATACTTTTCTGCCCAGCCATTTATTAATGTTAAAAGACAACTCTCCAGCAGAGACAGACCGCCTCTTTCCCACTGTGTATTATTTTCCATATGAAACCTTTCTAGTACCCTAACTTGTGACTCATGTTGTCAATGGACTTTAACAGAATGTACCTGTATGTGGTTGCATTGTGGACTTAACCCTGTAGATAGATAGCCGTAGGAGCTGTTTTTTCCCTCAAGTGATTCATCTAATTGACTTCAATTAAAGTAATATGAGTAAAATAACTCACAAGGGAAGTATTTACAGATTCAGGACTCTGAAGCGCTAGACTGCACACTGGCACTTTTTTCCTCCTGAATTCATCACGGCTTCACCAGCTCACCAGCTCCTATTCAAGGCTGCTAAGAGGCTAAGCTAAGTTTTTCATTATGCAGTTTGTGCTCATATTTGACCAGGAAGGATGACCAGTGTGTGTAAGAGAAACTGACAAGTATGAGCCATTGGAACAACCACAGGTCCAATGATCCAAAGTAGCAGATGTTACTTATTAAAAGAAAACTTAGGGACTGAAGGGACATCAGCTATACTAAATATGTTTGTATATGTAGAATGTGACAAGAATCTAGACCTGTTCTACTGGCTGGGGTTGATGGGAACTGTAGTCAAACACATTTAGAAGCACTAGGGAAAGGAAAAGTGGTAACAATCCATCCTAACAGGAAGGAGAATAAATGGTTACAAAAGTAGAGAAGGTAACTGATTTCTAAGTTCAGCTACAATTTTCTCAATAGGGCTGTTTCCAGGATTTGCCTTTTGAGGACTCAGATGGTATGATAAGTATTTGGCAACCTGCTGTGTGGCACGGTCTCAGTTGGTTTTTGCTTAACTGCCAGCGTTTGTAGAGAGAGAGACTCTCAAGACTGACTCATCTCTTGTTTTCACACAGCCTAACATTTATCTTACACTGCTGTGTTTCCAACTTCTAACCATACAGACATTTCTGTGTTCCAATGCTACTTCTAGCCACATTACTCAATTTCTTCTGACTCATAAAGGAAGAGGATACAGAATTGAGCTTGCCACATGGGGTAGCTTATCATAAGTGAGAAGCTTAATGTTCAAAATGGGACGTGTGTGCTTCTGTACTGCAAAGGCTGAGTACACTAATTTCAAGGAGACACAGGGAGAACGGCAAAAATATAAAGAAACAAATAAAATTAACCTGCACTTTAAGATTGTGTGAATAATTAAGAGGAAAGATTATTGAAAAGTCTGGCAGTCATGCTAAAGACATTATCCAAGAAGTTCTCACAATGCTAGTTCAACCACTGTTTCCCTAACAGTCAGGAAGTGCAATAGTTTTGTTTTCTGGAGAGAAAACGACAGTAACTGATGGTGACTGACAACATACACAGCGAGAAGAAAATACAGACACACAAGGTGGCAGGATAGGGAGCTGATTATGACTTGAATTTTTGAATATTCAAGAGGTAAAGAGTGGCATGGGCATATTTAAAAGCCATGGCTAAACTATAACAAAGTTTCCAAACTTTGATCTCCCAGCTTCCAGAATTCCTGACTGTAGGCGAAGGTAGCTGGGGCCTCTGGGAGCTGAAGTCCAAAACACCTGAAGGACCAAAGCTTGGGAAACGCTGATTTATAGCAAGGATGGGGAAAATGCAGTATTTTATCTGGCATGTCTCATTACATTGAGAAAGCATGCGGAAAACATATTCAGTTCAGATGCTGTTTAGAATTACAGGAACATTGAGTTGTAATATAACCTGTTTTTCTAATTTGCTAAGTTTCAGGTAATAATGAGAACACTGGAATTACTGACATTCGTAACGACTGTTATTGCAATGATGATATGAAAGCTAGTTGGAAGTTCACAAAGCTATGTGATTGCATGCAGTCAATAATGAACCTTCAGGTACCCATAGAGGCGTGTACTATAGACTCCTTGTTCATCATAATCTAGGCACGTGATTCTGCTTCACTTATAGGTCTCATATTTCCTTGGCTGGTAGTGGTGATCCAAATAATATCTGACATCAAGCTTTTGTTAACTTCCTCTCTCTGCGAGAACCTCAGTGCCCAGATATGTTTGAAATTTACAAAGCAAAGGTGCCTCTCTTCAAAGTTAAGACTACCCACTCTTGCTTAAGAATGTAATAATTATCTTGCTGGTCATCCCAGCATAATTTTATTGATATATGCTATTAATTTATATCCTGGCTTTCTCCAAAAATGGGAATCAAAATGTGTAATCTGTGCACTTAAGACTGTGAGCCTGATAGCCTACTATTCTTCCTCAGTATCTGTTAAGAAGAAACATGCTTAATCTGGATATTATTTTTCAGTGTTTTTTGTTATTACAAGGAGCAGCTGATAGACTTCCTCTCCTTGAATGTATCTTTTCATTGATAAAAGCCACCAGAAGTCCAGAGCATTTGTTAGTCTTTTCCTGGAATAGGAAATGGACCCCACTCTTCTGTCTAGCTAGTTAAGCAACCTGCTTCCAAGCCAAAGCAAAGCAAAACAAAAGCAGAGCACAGTTGTTGATGTCTAAAGCAGTGTGAAGGAGTGACAGCTGTTGGTGCAAGGGAGAGAACTACCTGTGCCACCTAGGGTGCTGTATTTCCTGTCACTTGTTTTCCTTTAAACATATGACTTATGTTAAATTGCAAAGGTATCAGTGGACTGATAAGCATACGTTGTACAAATGCTTACAGAGATTGCATGAAGTCAGCACCTGTCAGAGCTGAGAATAGATCCTTTTGCAGATAACCCAGCCCCAAGTGGACAAGCCTGCTAAAAATACTCATTTGTTTCAATCTGTGAGATATACCATGGAAAGTCAAAGGAGGTCACCATATCCATCCTCTCTTAACAGATTGTCTGCTTTTAAAAAAATTGGGAAGGATGAAGAGAATGATATTTTATCCTACTGTTGAGATGATTGTTATTGTTGGGTGTGACTTCTTTTCTTTTTTGGGATTCCTTATGACAACACTGTGAAACACAAGTCTGGTATTTTGGAAGCTGATAAAAACTCAAGATTAAATTTCAATGTTTATATTTCTATTCTCAATTATTTAATTATTACATTTTATTTAAAAAAACTTGTATGTTATATTAAAATCTTTCCATGTTTTTTCAAGCTCCAAAAAGCTATGAAATTACAGCCATGACCTTAAGAGACATGTTATTATGGCCACATCCTAAACAGACATGTTATTTAAGCAATATAGAGCCATTGCCTTGGCACTGGATGGTTTTCAATGGCAAATTGATAGACCTAAGTCATAGATCTGTTTGTTCAGTGGAATGGATACACTGAAGTCTAAGGAACTGAGGATGTGATTCCACAGTACAAATACTAGGCAACTCACTCCTTTTTTAAGGTCCCAAACTGGCAGATAGTACAAGCTGAACAGCAGCAGTGACAACTAGCAGTCTTGATGCAAAAGATGCAAAATTAAGGAGGCCACTTAGCAACAAGCACTTACGTGCTACTGCTAATAAGCCAAGTTATATAGCAGTAGTTTTTAACCTTTTTTGGGTCACCAATCCCTTTGAGAATCTGATCAGAGTTATGGATTCCTTTCCCAGATGCGCATAAGCACAGTTTTCAAAGTAACAGGCAAGAAACTGGAGAGAAAAAGTTGTGCCTGATTCACAGATCCTGCGAATGCCACCTATAGATCACCTAGGGGTCCAGGGAACACAAGTTAAGAATCCTGATCTGTGGAGGAAACAGGCCCAAATTATCCCCAGAGATGGGTTATAGCAGCCTTCCCCAATTTGATGCCTTGTAGGTTTTTGATTTCAAGCTCCATCAGTCCCAGTCAGCTAATTTCATGTTTAGAGAAGGATTTAAACCTCTCTGTGTGTGAAAATGTTACACCGTATGAGTTATAGAATGGTTTATATTTTGCCGACTTGCTTGTTAATTGTGAAGGTCCTGAGCTATTAAGTACCAAAAAAAAAAAAAAATTAAATTAGAATAGGTAGCTCCAGCTGTAGATATACTTACTTAGAAATAAGCTTCAGTTATTTCAGTGGGGCTTAATTCTGAATAAACATGCACAAGATTGGGCTGTATGGCTGCACTCCTATTTGAAAGTAAGTTCCACGGATCTTACTGTAAACATGCTTAGCACACTGCTCCACACATCTGCCACAACAACAAACAAGATATTGTAATTGAATCCTGTGCTTACTTATTTGGAAGTCAGTACCAGTTTTTATGAAATTTATTCTCATGTAGGCAAGAAACTTATAGCCTTCTGGATTTTCAGCTCTGGAAAGAAGATCATGGGCAATGATTATGCAATGCTGTATGTTCCCAGTCCCAAAGATTTGGGGTAAATAACTGTTCATAAATGTAAAATATAGCCAACTACGGTTAAGCAAAGGAATGCCGATAGTGCATTAAGATCAATAATGAAAATTATGTAACTGTTATATTTCAGACTGATATTTTTAGTGAGAAAGTCACCCCATCCCCACCCTTTTGACTGTGTGTGTATTTCAAGGTTAACGGTTCTTAGACTCATTTGAAAATGATTTCTTCATTGGGAGGTGAAACTGTCCTGGAGTATTCCATTATTTTCCTGAAATGGAATAAAAATTATTATGCCATGTAAATGGAATAAAAATTATTATGCCGTGTTAGTGATTGCTGGACATGCACAGCCATATCATTGGGTTGCCTAGCAACCTAGGGGTGGAGAGAGGGCTGGCAAAGGGAAGAAAGAGAAAGAGAAAGCTTCACAGCAGACACTCAAGCACAGAAATGGCAGTTTGACATTTCATTTAAGGTAGGTCTGAATTGATGTGGTGCAGCACTGTTTGGCTGGGCTGTAGTTATTGACGATGGTGCATAAAACGGAATCTCACCTGTCGTGCGTGCATGATAGCCAAGGTACTGGAGTTAAGCAATGCTTTGTTAAATCGTGGGAGTTTCAAAGCTAATTCAGAGACGGGGAGAACAATTTAAGGGCTCCTTCGTAAGGATTTACAGTATAGTCCTAATGCGTGCTTCTTCAGTAGTAAGACCCATGCAGTTCAATGGGACGTAGCTCCATGTACATTTCGTGGGACTGCAGCCTTGACATTTGAAAACAAATGGCATAATGTCTGTAATTATTCATCAGGCACGCAGTGGTGTGAAGTCAAGGATGTGTAAGCATTAGAACTGTGAGTCACTTTGGAGATTTGTGAAGAGGAGAAAAGGGGCTGATTTTCAGTGCCACTATTGTTGAATTTGGAGAGCCAGCATAGCGTAGTGGTTTGAGTGTTGAACTATGACCCAAGATACCGGAGTTTGATTCCCTGCTCAGCCATAGAAACCCACTGGGTGATCTGAGGTGCATCACACACTCTCAGCCGCAGAAGACCCTGTGATAGGTTCATCTTAGGGTCACCATAAATTGGAAACAACTTGAAGGCACACAACAACATAGCAGTTGTTGAATTGCAGAATTACTGTGTTCTGCAAGAATGATGAGTAAACACATTGATTTTAAGACACAGAGTTTGGTAAATTTACTTCCATGGTTTGTTGCTCTTGGGTGCTTTGAAACAGCCTTGCAGAAGAGAAAAAAAAATTATTCCCTCCCTTCCTTTTGCGAGAGCTTTTGTTTTCTGCCTTTGGGGGGAAAAGCAGGAAGTGTGGAGTTATTGCTGGAAAGTTTATTGACACACGGTGTGACAGCCGTTTGACTGAAGATTATGTGCCTTTTATGGAATTGGGACAGGAGCTTCAGGCTTCAGTCCTGGGCCCATATATTTAGGAGTAATCCCCATTAAACT
Source organism: Iguana delicatissima (assembly GCA_948472985.1). Classification (NCBI taxonomy): domain Eukaryota; kingdom Metazoa; phylum Chordata; class Lepidosauria; order Squamata; family Iguanidae; genus Iguana; species Iguana delicatissima. The sequence continues at coordinate 159,661 of CAOKZL010000976.1, forward strand.
CAATGGGATTTATGTCCAGGAGATGTGAACAGGATTTCACTGTTAGTTATTGAGTATCTAAAGTTGCTTAAACCAGGCTTTTTGATATTTCAGATATTTATTTGTTAATAACTAAAACTCATTCATTCCAAATGTTTAGTTTTTTGCCCTTTCACCAGGGCCAACCCATACCATTTTGCTGCCAGAGGCAAAGCAGCAACTGCAAATCTCCTGCACATAGTCAAAGTGCAATGTACTTAAGACCATCTGAGGTAGAAAATCCCACAAGCAATTTTCTTTTTCTGTGGCAGTAGAAATTTATTATTACTAATTTAAACAAATGACAATGTGCTTCCTTTTTCTTGACCCCTACCCGAAACCAGCTGCCTGTGATAGCTGTCCCATCCTCTGTAATGACAGAGCAGCCCTGCCTTGATGCTATTCTGAAATTACTGGTTAGAACTAGGCAGATCCCATTGTACATTTATACAAATGTAGAAAATGACCCTATTTCTGGATCCAGGTATTATGTTGCTTTGTTATTGTTATCACTCCAAGGGCAGTATCAGAGGACAATCTATGCTGGCATTGCCTTGTATCATTGGCTGAATTTTATAGAGGATTCACAGTTAATTAACTTCCCCTGCTTCTTTCACCATTTTTTTACTCCAGAAAATCTGTTAAAGAGAAAAGAAGAATAGCTGCACTGTCTAACTTCTAGCACGATAAAAGCATAATCTGAACATGCTCTAAGCATGCTTTATTTATTTATTTATTAATTTATCCATCAATTTATTTAAATATTTATAACTTGTACAAGGACAGCATACAATAGAATCAGTTTTAAAGGTTTAAAACTGTTTAAAACAGTGGAGAAAATTGGAACAGAGTAAACATAATTAAACAATTTTGACATGTTAAAACAAGACAACTTAAAAGCAATTAAAGTAGTTTGAGACAATTTAAAACCATGCATATGTACAAATTTGGATGAAATCACAAGTTCCTTTTGGTTTTGGCTGATCTGGGCAGGAAATTCCTGCTATAGACTTGGATGCAAATCTCATCACTATTGTTTTAATAGAAATTGTTTGAAATTGTTTCTTGTTTTGACTTTATGCTTTCCTGAAATCCTGTGATAAAGAGTGGGATATAAATATTTTAATAAAGAACTAAATAAATATTGCTGTTGGTCCAATATTAAGGTATCGCTGCTGTTATAGCCAGCTGTTCCTGACCATAGTTGATTAAATGTGTGCTTTGCATGCAAAACATCTGTTCTATAGTTCAGTTCTGAGAATCACTAGATCAGGCTTAGAAAGGCTCCTGTATGAAAACCTGGAGAGTTTAGGTCTACATGCAAGATGGGAAGATGGGCTACACAGAGAGGCCATTGACATCCACAAACACTTGGATAATTTTAACAGGAAAGAGGAGACTCGGAAGGTCAACAAAATTTGGCTGCCAGTATTGAAAAACACCAAAATCAAAACACAAAAGATACTAACGAGCCCTAACGAGCCCCGCCTGGGCTCAGGAAGTCTCCCTCCAGGAACAAGTATTCAATACACACAATAGGATTATTATGCTAATTGCTCCCTCCCCTCTGGAGGAGGAGACTGGCATATATATTCTCCACTCCACTTCCAATTCACCATTCCTCTGAAGACGCCAGCCACAGATGCAGGCAAAACGTCAGGAGAAAATACAGCCAGAACACGGTCTCAAAGCCCGAAAAACCCACAAGAACCAATGGATTCTGGCTGTGAAAGCCTTCGACTCTACAAGATGGGAATTGTTGAGCACAACAAAAGTGGGTGCTTCAGAAGATCCCAAGTTCTGTTGATACTATTCCTAGTTAAATGAAGATAAGCAGATTATGTTACTCTAGTGCAGTGGTTCTCAATCTGTGGGTCCCCAGATGTTCATGGACTTCAGCTCCCAGAAGCCCCAGCCACTATGGTCAATGCTCAGGGCTTCTGGGAGCTGAAGTCCATGAACATCTGGGGACCCACAGGTTGAGAAACACTGCTCTAGTGCCATGCTTCTGGTAACCTTTGGATGAGGGCTAATACTGTAAATTATGGTAGTCCAGCATCTCCAACAGGCACTTTATTCACCATTCTCTTTTTTCAGCTGTATGGAGAATTAAAATAATGGCGTGTTAGTCATGGTTTAAAATGTGATCTAGGTTTTGTTATAGCATACTATGTTTAACAGGACCCATCTTGCAACCTAGAAAATGAGTAAACTTTGGCATAAGAGCTATCTGTCAGTGAAATGCAGTGGAAATCTGACAAGAATTATAGCAAAAGTTGTAGTGTGGTAGCTCAAGAGTAGTTCAAATAAACTATCAGATGACAGATTTTTTTCATAGAGCCCCCAAGGCTGTTTTATGACTCTCAAGGACTCCTAAGCCTAATTTTAGAAAATTTTTTTAACTCAAAACGCCTTCTGGGAAAACAGAGTTTGCGTGTGTGTGTGTGTGTGTGTGTGTGTGTGTGTGTGTAATTTTGCCATGTTTATTCTATGCTGGGTTGTTTATGGGGTTCAAAATAGGACTTCTGGACATTTCCTATTTTGGAAGAAGGCGATTCCTACACTTAAAACAACCCAATAGCGTAAAAAAAAAAACTTGGTAAAATTGCCCTTCATATCTCCTATGAGGTACAGGGGGTATTCAGAATATACTTTATTAAAATAGTAAGATACAGCCCTTAAAAGTCTCGCGAGTGTCACCCTTGGGACAGTTGCTTGCCTTATTCTAAACTGAAGGACTTACCTATAATTTAATCATTAACTGAAACTACGTTAAGCCATAGGCTAGCATATTCCCTGACTCAGCATGAAGATCTTTCTTCTCTTTAGGTCTCTTAACTGTGGATGACTTGAAAGACACCTTCCCTCCAAATCTTTGTTGCAGTAATATAATAATAATTTTTAACATGCTGAGCAATTGACCATAACTTCATGTGGTTTTCTGTAGGCATAACAACTAGAACACTGGATAAACAGTTGCTAGGCAACTGAAAAGGCTTCTTCCCTTTTGCCTATAATCCCCAAGGAAGCTCCTACCTACAGTGTCTTTCATATCACAGCAAAGTAAGTATTTCAGGTTTCTTACGTAGGTGGGCATAAGAGGTAAAATAAGGTGACTGTTGTTAGATTGTACAGACTGATAGAACTGTAGTCTAAAACATCTGGAGGACAATACTTCAGTGTGTCAAAGAGTCCAAGAGAATAACTAGTCTGTAAACTGGGCCGCCATGTATATTATGGTAGCCAGTTGGGGAAAAGAAGTTTGACTGTATTGGCAGAACAGAAGGAATTATGTGTTTGGTCTCCTACTGTGTGAGTGAGTCATTTCATGATTTAGACAACCAATGGATATGATTGCCTCTACAAGGTATGAATCTTTGGGCTATTGTGAAAGAACTGAGTGAAGTTGGTCTCTTGGGAAAGTCTCTGTACTGTCAGGCCTGGAGACAAATTTAGGCATTGGAACAGGCCAAGTGTATCATCTGAATCCAAATCAGATTGCTTCATCTTGTGTTGGAGAGGGTCAGCCCAGAAGAAAACAGGTCCTGGTGTGTGACAACGAAGTCCACCTTATAAAGTATCCCACTGTCAGCAGTCAAATTCAGTATCTTCAGATTTAAAACAAAACAGGGGTAGTTGTGTTAGCTGTAAAACAAGAAATCTGAAAACCATCTTGTGATGATTCATTTATTGCAACAACTAAAAGGTGGCTTGTTGTATTTTGTGCCTTTTGGTTGGCATCACTGCAAGATGGCTTTTGTATGTATTGTTTTTGTTCGTTTTTATGCCCAAAATGGCTACTCCTGCAATAATTAAATTATTTAGGAAATTCATACCCTTCTCTCAGGGCAGCTTGAACAAATAAACAGTACAATTACCTCCAGAAAACAACATCCAAGCCCAACAGAATAGCTGAAAACAAAGGCAAACAAGGAGAACTTAATGTGATGCCTGGAAGAGTGAAACCAAGGCCCTTTCTGCATGGCATTTGCCATGCGAAAGGGTGCCTGGAGTGTCGCGTGATTGTGAGGAGCGATCTGCATGACGCACTCACAATCATGCAACACTCCAGGGGCTGGCAGGCACCAATTGCGCACCTTTTCATTTTCAGCTGGAAGCCGAAAATTGTGTGCGATCGCACATTCCTCCTGGGCCCCGTGTGCACTTACCTGGCATGCAGAGCCTCCGGAGCTGTGTCGGCCACACTTCCTGCCACAGTGCAGCCTGGGAAACTCCCAGGCTGCACTGCGGAAGGATGAGGCGGGGCTCTTGTGGGAGCAGGCAGCTCATGTGGAGCTGAAGCAGCAGAGATGCGAGAGCCTCTTGCTGAAGGCTGCTCATGTGAACCCTGCACCCCAGCGCTGGAAAAAGGTAAGGTGGGGAAGGGGCCCAAGTTGCCTGGGGAAAGTCTCACATACAGAATCCCTCATCCCTATGGGCCAGAACATGCATAAAAGAAGGTTGCACTTTAAACACCTTAACTGAAAACAGGCTCATGTAGGAGAAAGTGTTCCCTTCAGCCTTGTGGTCTCCAACCTGTGTGAGTTTTCCTGGTTAAAACTAGCACTTTGAATTATGCTTAAAACCAAAAGTAGCATAAAGTCTGGAACTTTAAGAAGTGATGTGAAATGGTTGTTCTTCCACCTTTATAACGAGCATAGTGTGAACAAGAAAATATATGAGAAGATCTGAAACTCTGCTGTGTTCCAAAAGAATGGACTAAGGGCTTTGTCACACGAGCTTGTTGTCTCGCAGCAGTTGCGTTGTTTAAGCAAGCAGAAATATACCAGTATGGAAACAATCACTTTCACACCTTCTCTGCAAGAACATAATGGTGCCACTTCGGTGATGCATACCTCTGCAATCAATCTTCTCGATCGTCTTGCTTAACCCCACCTTCCTACCTGTGTCCACTCTACATAGTGTGTGTGCACCATTTATTTTTTCTTTGATTTTCTTGCCACAATTGTGCAATTTGGTTCCTTGATATGTATTTCTTTAGCCATGGTTATGGTATGTTTGCAAACACAATGGCAGCACAATTGAGCAATTATGGCAAAGCAATTTTTTTTTAAAAAAAAAAAGAAATATGTACCGGAGAATGGAATAAAAAAACCTTTGTTCCTATGTAGCATGGTGTTTGTCCAAACACCAGAAGTGGAGTGATTTCACCCTGCTTCGAGAAAGCGGGGGGGGGGACGAGAACCATGCCCACTTCCACCACATGACTGCAGGAATATCAGAAATGCAGCAGAACACAAGATTTGTTCAGCAATGATATTGGAGCCATTAATGTTTCTTCCTGTCAGTGAAAAGATGCGATCCAATGAGGATGGAAATACAATGCAACAATGGGAGAGTCACAGTGTCATATGATAAGGAAAGATAAAACACAGAACTCAAACAGGGCAATTGTGTAACAAAGCTACCTTTTGATAAAGTCCTGAGTTCTGAAGATCTGAGCACACTTGGCCAGTCATAGCTCCTGTGAAATAGAATTAATAATTATAAGAAACCAGAAGAGCACTTTAAGATGACAGGGAAAATAATTCTGAAGGCAAAGAAGGGAAGGTTCCGGAAACTGTTTGAAAAACTGGAGACTGGGAAGGGCTTGTTTTGTAAGTTCTCTTCATTTCAGCTTTTCAACCATGCAGTTTTAGGAGCTGCCATGATTGCTTTTGACAGAGGATACAACCTAGAGCAGTCAGAGGTTGCGCAATGTCTCTTTTGTCCAACAATGTACTAAATTTCTATAACTGTGCATTTACCAGATACCTAGTGCCTTCTTTTTCACAACTTTCCTTTATGTCTTCGCTTCTTTACAACTTCTTTGGAGAAACCAACAGGTAAGGATTACCACAAAAGAGTGCTCTCTGGCTATCTGGCAATTACTGTTTTCCAGCGTGCCAGGAACTGGCACTAAATTTGTGCCCATTGAAAACAGTCATTTCTTTCTTTCCTGAAAACTTTCCAAAGACCAGCACTGGTCCACAATTTGGAATAGCTGTGCTTTAAAAGACATGAAGAGGCATTCAGGATGAGAATCACCATATGTTGGACTGGAACTTGGAAGATGCATGTCCCTACTGATCCATGAAACTCACTGGGTGACCTTGAACCACTCATGTTTGCAGTCATTGTCCTCTCTTAGGATAAAATAGGGAAGGACTATGTGACCTGCCTTGATCTCAAATTGATGAAAGACAAGATATGAATGTAACTAACAGGCAGAACTGATGGATAAAAATGGTCATCTGCCCTGATTAGGCAACAGAAAAATCCCAGTCCTGCTTTATGCAGATGACACAGTGATTCTTTCTAGATCTACATCAGGGTTCAAACGCCTGTTAGGAAAATACTCAAATTATTGCTCCAGGAATGAACTTGAAATCAATGCTGCAAAGTCCAAAATTTTGGTCTTTGAAGACAAATACCATCAACACAGTTGGAGTATAAATGATGGTCCCTTAGAACAAGTTAAAAGCTTCAAATATCTCGGGCTTGTATTCCATCACAATGTTTCCTGGAGCCCACACAGATCATTAGTGCTGAGTGGTTCTTTAGGCTGGAAAACAGCTATTCTAAGATTTTTCTACACAAAAGGGAATCAATTTGCCCCTTTCGCTATAAAGGTATTTAACATAAAGATTACATCCAAATTGCTTTACACAGCGGCCATCTGGATTGACTCTATTAACTCTGAACTAGATAACTTTCAAGTGAAATTCCTCAGGGAACTCCTCTATACTCCTAGATGTGTCCCCAACTCAGTTCTACTACTGGAAACAGAAGAAAGCCCTCTATCTACAAGGGCCTGGATGCTAGCATTCAAATAATCGCTTAAAGTGTTTGTCTTTAAGTGTGGCAAAGGTCTAGTAAGCCACCTTCCATTGGATAACCATGTCAGCAAGTAGTCTAAGTACATAGCCCAAAAAACGGTCACTATAGGCCTCTCTTCATCCTTGCTCTTTAACTTGGGTCATGAGACAGCACTAAAATCTATTAAGCAAAAACTATGGGATATTTCTTTCTGCAGTCTTTGGACAAATTCCATATCATCTTGCTCACCCACTGCTTTAAATATTCAGTATGTAGGATTCTTCCGTCAGACTACTTATTTAAATAACTTAACTGTGCCAAACAAGTTGAAGCTTCTTTCTTTCTTTCTTTCTTTCTTTCTTTCTTTCTTTCTTTCTTTCTTTCTTTCTTTCTTTCTTTCTTTCCTTCCTTCCTTCCTTCCTTCCTTCCTTCCTTCCTTCCTTCCTTCCTTCCAGATGTCATATCTTTATTAAAAAAAAAAGTTTGTGATCTTTTTTGCAAATTTGTGTTAACATATTTGCCACAGATGAGATAGCTATCATGGCATACTCTTGCTTCACTATGTGCAATGTCCTTGAATGTGAGAGTATTTTCAGGAGGCTGCTGGTAGATGGAAGTTGATATAAGAACCAGTATGTTGTATTGTGCTGAGGTACCAGCAGATGTTTAATTTTGCTGAATTACAGAATTACTTCAGAGATAGTTCTGCTTGTACAGCACAGGTGGAAAGACAAATAGGAATGAGTGTATCTGAGCATAACGTAGGTTTATATTTGCTGTGAGGACATCTGTACTGTGCTACCCGTAATGATTTTAAATGGATTTTAGCCTGCCTTCTTATTGGCCAAACATGGGCCATTTCTACACTACACTGTTATAGTGCTATTATTCCACTTTTAACCTCCTGTGGAATTCTGGGGTTTGTAGTTTCCTGAGGCCAAAGGGCTCTCTGGCTGAGACTTCTAAATGACCCTCCTTAAACTGCAAACGCCAGGATTCCATAGGATGTTGAAAGTAGAATAATAGCACTATAACAGCGTAGTGCGGAAATGGTCACGGTCATAGTTGTATTGTTCTGTATAATGTTCACACACATCCAGATTAGGTGACTGTAATGTAATTGTCTCTGTTAGTACTTGGTGCATTGATCTGGTGATTTACAATCCATTCCCAATCAGTTTTGCGTATAAAACTGAAATTCTGAATAATACTCTATGCAACTGATACTGTGAGCTATAAATTACAAAACTATGCAAAGGCATGCTATGATAAGGCTGTTAGTTTTTAAGGTGTCACAGGACTTTTTATTGTTTTTGATGCAATGGACTAGCATGTCTTTATTTTTGGAAACAGGCATGCTTTACAAGACTGCTACTCTGTGCTGGTCCCCACGCCAACAGCTGTTGGTTTGTGGTGAATTTTCATCAGAACACTGCAAATACAATAACACTATGACTCAAATAAGATACTAGGCCCCAGCACAGTGGGGGGAAATTGCCAGTCTGCAATATCAGATAGCTTGAGAAGCACTCCTTTACAATTCTTTCTCATTATTGTGTCTCATAGAAACATTGTATTAAAACAACAATCACATTTTCTGAACCCAGACAGGTAGCTTCTGTGGCGGTGGGGGGGGGGCAGAATGAAGTCCTACCAGATAGTGAAATGATATTGGCCCATATTGCCTACTTAGTTATGTATACCTGCTTATATTTTACCAGGTAGCAACTGCTCCAAGAAATGGAAATCTGTTCTGCTGGCAATCAGGGTGTAGGGAGGAAGATGTTTCTACCACTAGTGAGGAAGGCTATGACAAGGAATTGTGACAGGGGTCCTGCTTCTGATTGTTGCAGCCTCCCTTGGTTGTGGGAATAGGGTGATGCAAACATACTCCTCTTTGTGCCCCCATGGCCAGTAGAACAGACCTCTTTTGCCCAGTGTAGCTGCTAGTTGTTAAAGAGTGGCAGGGAGCTGCTGGCTGTTAAGGGTTGACTGTGACTAGGTAGGATTAGTGAATACAGAGAAGTTTGGGTTCTGTAACTGTAGGTTATTAATACTGAATGCCAGTCATTGCAGTACTGAATGCCAGCCATTGTCTACAATATTAGGACTTTATATATAATTTGACATATGGAATCAGAGCTATCTTGAAGAGAAGCTATTGGGCTTTGCAGGTTACTTGCAGTGTTTGTGTATGTAAAGCTTCAAGTTGCCTATCGACTTATCTGATCTCATGAATGCCATAGGGTTTTCCTAGGCAAGATATAGTTAGAAATGGTTTTCCATTGTCTTCCTGTGAATATAGCCTACGGCTACTGGTATTCCTGGGTAGTCCCTTATTCAAGAACTAGCCAGGCGTGACCTAGCTTAGCTGCTTACTTTCCAAGTTCAAATGGGATCAGGTGCTTTCAGGCTATTTGAAATTTTTTAAGTTGCCACTGAAAAGCTATCCTTTGTTTCTGGAGTTTCCTGGCTCTCTCTTTGTTATTCTTAGCAGCAGAACTACCACCAGCAGCACAGTCATATAGCAGTAGCATTCATGACTAACATTCGTACAGGTGCTCCTGACTCCATTTCCATTGCACAGAACGAATTGTTTTAAGACGACAAAGAAGGCATCTTAAAAATTAATGGAGTATTTATTTTAGTGCATTATGGAATGCAATCTCAAAGTATCTTTCCAGAGCTACTGTACATTGTTTGGCAGAAGCTGCTTGAGGTCTGTAGTTTAGCTTGTGTGATAAAGTAGAAATTATTCTTCCTTTCCTATCCTCCCTGTATTTCTGCAAGCAAAGTCTCTTTACTTATAGTTCCAGTATTCAAATAGTATCTTGATAAACCACTTTTGAGCAGGACCCTCCACTGGAGGAAGAAGATTTCGTACAACCTAAGCTCGACTTCATTCTTACCAGATTAGCAGTATTAGTACCCATTGTAGTTCATCAGAGAGTTCATTGTAATTCCTCAGAGAGTACCACTCTCTGGTATTTCTATATCCATTGAATAACTATGACTGGTGTTTAGTACTTTATTCCATACTGGAAATATCTGACTCTGAATTTGCTCACTTTAGCAACAAATGCATGTGGGTGGGTAGAGAGGGTAAGAAAAACAAGCCCATTTCCAACCACAGGTCTTTTATTTCAGTGCTGAGAGGAGGGCAGATGAAATAATTGTCCCCAAAAATGAAAGAATTTGCCATCCAAATACTTTTCGGCTGATGATGGTGGTAATTTCAGTGTAGTCATCAGTGTTATTCTTTTCTTACGCTTATCTTGGTCTGTCTCCAGTGCAAATGTTATATATGCCTTATAGATAGCTTTAAATCAGCATTAGCCTAAATAAATAACTACTTTGGACACATACAGAAACCCAAACATTTTGTGTTCGATATATACTCATTAACATTTTTATCTCAAATGAAATAATATTTCAATTATGTTTTTAAGCGAGGTTGGTTCTTTGAATTGAATATCCATTTCTTGACCTCAAAATGCTGATCTGGGGTTTTGTCTAGAGAAATATTGGCTTTTTGAGAGATCAGATAGGGCTCACTGAACTAGATCTAATTTCTGGGCAATGAAATAAAATAAAGAAAAGCAGAATTTAAACTTTACTAGTGAATGTATGCTATTGTGCGGAAAATGTAGTTCAGTGACAGAGCATATATTTTCAATACAAAAAGTTCAAAATTGGTTGGGGCCCTGCCCTCTCCAAGCAGTTGCATAGGGACGGGTGATGGGGAAGTGGTTTGCCCCGGGCAGCAATGTTTTTGGGGTGTCCCGGCCCTTAGTCATGCCCCTGTGCCATACACCCGGCACCGCAACCCTGCCCCCACGCACAGTGGCCATTCCCATTGCACTGTAGCCCTTCCCCCTCCCCCCTCCCATACTCCTAGCTCTGCCACTGACTCCAAGTAAAGATAGGAAGACCTGTTTCAAATCCTGAAGATCCAAACCAGTGCAAGTCAGTCCAGATGATAAGATAGTTTCTTGCGTCTTCTCAGAGCCCCCTTTCTTTTCTGGATTCTAGAATCAGATCCAAAAGAACAGGCAGAGTTCTTGATGGCAAATGATCTGCTGGATTCATAGGTATCTGGATTGTGAATCAAGTTTCAGCTTGGAAAATTACTCCTAAGAGGAATTACTGTAATGATATGCTGAAGTTGTCCATAATTGAACAGTGGTAGGATGATACTCCAGATCCTTTTCTCTGGATTCATTCTTTTTAAAAATAATTTTTCACACTCTGGAAAGCTGAGGAAGGGGAATGGAATAAAATGACAGACTTGGAAGGATGAGAAAAAAGAGAAATGCCTCTTTATGTTTACTCAGAAGTAAACATATCACAAGTAAATACTTATGTTTAAGGACTTCATATGTCATTGTTGTACAGACTATTTAACTTCTGATAGTCAGAATAAATACTTGTGGCTCACTGTCCAAGCCTACTAAATACAATTCAACTAGCAGTTCTGGTTGTAGGATATGTAATGGCTTGAATGCCATGTGCTGCTGTTACCTAGCATTTTTTTGTTCCCAGAGGGAATAGCTGTCCGTTCCTTTGTTACATTTGTCGCTCCTGCCAGGCTGATGACTAAGGAGTACATATCACCTTGAAATCCTGTAGTGCTGTTCTTTGGCTGAGATAAGAACAGAAGAGCCCCTCCGGAGCAATGGAGAAAAAGCACAGTGGCTACTTTGAACAATATTAGCATATTCTAAAAATATTTAGACCAACCTGTGCCAACCAAGTGGGGAGTAGCATTCCCTTGACAGACACTAAATTTAGAGAGAACCACTTTGTCACAGCAAGGCAAGAAAGATGGTCCTTATCCATCCTTTTCTGTTTTCTTCTCCAAGTGTGTGCAGGTCTGTTTATGTATTTCATGTGGTACCTTAATCCTCTGGGAAATCTATATGCAATGTTTGTACTTAGCAAATGTTGATAGTTGAACTAACTGTTGTAAGAAACCTAGAGCCAAGGGCAAAGGACAAATGCTGGAATCCTGTTGGTAAATTATGCAGGTGACAGGATTGCTTATATCAGCTGGAGGGGGAACACTGGAGATGTATGGCAGTAGAAGCCTTCTCTTTCTGGAACAATAACTGTCCTGCTAGCTCATAAGCAGCTCTGGAGACAGAAGGACAACTTTCTCTGAGGTGTCTTTCACTGCCAAACACTCCCCTTCCTATGAGAGCACTCCACGTTCTCTTTCTTCTGCTGCTTGTGCCTCCTCTGCCAGTGTAGTTATGCCAGCAAAGAAGATCTTTGCCAAAACTCTGCACCTAACCTAATGTTCACAAATATACCATAGAAGGTAGGACCTTCAACTTTCATTTTTATTTGTGTTATTTATTCTGTCCTGTCCTTAACCCAAAGAACGCAAAGCTACATAACATGCTTGCTGCTATGTTATCCTTAAAACAGCCCTTAGTTAAAATTGAAAGACAGTGACTGACCCAAAATCACCCACTGATATTTCATGGCTAAGTGGGATTTAAACCCGGTATCTTGGGGGCTTAGTCTGAGAGTCTGGGAATGGGGCTACCCTTCATATTTCTCTCAAAAATATTTATTCTATTTACTTAAAATTCTCTAGTTTATAACATATTTAAAGTTAAGAAAAGCACATATATGTCTGATAACATGATACTAAAGTTCTTGGCTTAGATGGGTCCAAAAAGATAATATAGACATTAATTAAGGAGATAGAGGGCTGTCAGAGGGGGAACAAGATGAACTTCCTCAGGCAAAGTAGTAGTTACACCTAATAGCTATAAACTGGTATCCGTTAGGCTACTAGGAATAGTTACAGAAAGCCTTCACTCTCATTCCAGCAGCTGCACCTACAAGAGTGCAGGATGCAAAAACAAAACAAAACCCCCTCTCTTCTTTAGATTTTGAAGAACAGGCAACATTGTTGGATATGCCTTTGTTTCCCATACCTTAAGGCTAGTAGCAAATATTGGCTCTTCTGTAGAGCTGTAGCTTTGCACAAATCTCTGCATTTCATACAAACTTCCTTCAGTCACTGATGGGGACAGTGGGCTTGTATCCAGAGATTATGCCACCCTGCTGGTGATATGACCCACATACCCTGCCAGCTGAATATTCAGCCAGAATGTAACGGAGCATGGTGTGTACCTATGCAAGCCTATGTGCTTGCAGCCTTTCCAAGTGAGCGGAAAGGTATAGGTGCTCTGTTTGTGTAGGCTGGAATGTGCGTAAGCATGTTGTTCAAATGTACAGCTAACAAGGGATATTGTGGTTGTGCCTGTTCAGTGGGGTGTAGCTACTAGGCATGTCCACCCCCTTGCCACATCCTTTATGACAAATGTCAAACAATCAATCTTACAGTTGTACTTTAGCTAGTATAATGCAAACACATTGTTAGTTAAAGGAGCACCCTGTGTTAACCAAGAGCCTTGGAACTTCATCTTGTCACTTCATCCTCTCTTATGTCTATAATTCACCTGCTATGAGAGATTTGCTAGAGAAGCTGGACAGCAGAGGGCAGGTTTAGCATGAAATTGGGAAAGAAATATGTTCTCTTGGAAAGCTGATTGATGGGTTGAATTCCCTCTCCCTTTTCCTATTGCTTATTTTCCCCTCCCTTTTCCTATTGCTTATTTTAGCCATTGGAGACAGGGCATTGGAATGAAAATATATTACAATATGAGTCTGCAGAAACCCTTCTGGAAGCTTCAAAAGCATATAGAGGTTGCGTTAAACTGAGGGACAGTATTTCAAATGTGCCAATTTTACCACACCAGTTTGATGAGGAAGCAGGAACAGATAGGTTTGTGACCGAATTAAAGCACCTTCAGGAATGAATGGTTGCTGTGTAGTAGATACTGAAGACTTAGTGAGAAATCCCCATTAATGCAGGATGTAAGCAAGAATGTGTTCAGCTTTTTTTTTTTGTTTAATCATAGGCTGTCTGATGAGTATCTGTGGGTTTGGAAAATCTGCTTAAGAACTGTTTGTTGATCAGTCAAGGTTCCATAGATATAGTTTGAATGCCGTACAAGCTGGCCTTTTTGATCAAGTGCCTTTTGCCCATTTTCCTGTCCCCACACACTCTTATCTTGCTCAGAGAAGCCATTCAGGATAATAGTTGTTTCTGCACTGATACTGGGAAAAGGAGAGACACCAGCGCTGAAACAAGAACAGGTCCCCAAACTTAGCCTATTTGCATGCTGTAGGCAGGGGCAGGATGAAGCAGAGAAAAGATGTACTGCTTCCTGATAGTATGCTGGGAGCCAGTGTGGTTTTGCAAGCTTTCCTGAGGCAGGGAGCTTCTGGCTAGTCAGGCAAGTGATTTATCAGTTTGGGATGCAAACTTATTCAGGTGAATTGGCAGAGGATATCTCCTGCCTGGTCTACAGGGTGGACATAAAACTGTTCCCCTAGGTACCTAAATTCATTCTGTTCTGGATCGTCCTCATCCTGTCCCTCCCTTAGTATTAGTGGCTACGGAAATCATTCTGCTCCACGGAGATTACCAGTTATATTACACTGCCTTTTTGTTTATCACAGCCTTGGTAGTTTAGGTAAGCATTTGAATCCAGTTTGGGAAAAATGCTGAATTCCATCATCCTAGTTTCCCAGTTTTACTCATCATCCCAGATTCCAGGCTGTTATGTGACCTTGGAGTGATGCTTCAAGTCCAGCTTGGGCTTGTGGATCTGACTCATTCCCAGGTGATAGGGAACCACAGAGCGGCATTTGCGTATGTTGAATTCCAAGCCAGTCACTTCAATTTCTCTCCATCATTCAGGCTAGTGGGATGGCGTTGCCAATAGTCTGTGTGTGGGTTGCCCAATGTATGCATCCTTGTCCATGCTAGACTTTTCAGTTGTAACCAAGAAAGTTGTGCCCAAATAATTTTGTTGTTGTTTTGCTACTGCTACTTTCCAGCTTTCTGCTGGGGCTGCAAGGGGGCATTGGTCTCTTGAATGAAATAATGCTATATTTTTAAAATTTAGCTACAGGACAATAAAAAACAGCCAAAGGAAGATGCTTCTTAGCCTTAGTCATATTCTATTGTAGTTAGAAGTTGTCAGTAATATCACTTGTATATCAGTTATATTTTGTGCTTTGTGTAAACAAGAGTACACCGGTCAGTTTTATGAAGAAGCATACATCTTAATTCTTACACAGTTGAAAAACTTGTGGTTTGTACTTTAGGAGGCTGAAGACAAAAGGCTGAAGGTCCTTGACCTTAATTGCTTTTCCTGCATTACACTGAAGCTAACAATATGAACAACCATTTAAAATTCCTTCTGTCTTCTAACTTAATTGAATAGTTTTTTCAAATTAGCGGTGGCTATTACTTTCAATTACAAGTTTAATGTGTGCCATCTACATCTTCTCAGATTTTAGTACCTTGATTTATTTGAACTACATCGGTGTGAGCACCAGCCAAACATTAAAAAACAAGACAGAATGAATTCAGTTCTAGTTCATCTTCATCAGTGTTTTCTGTCTTTCTACTTCAAGTTCTACTCAGATATTTTAAGAAAATCTTTCTATCACTAGTTTAACCACTTCAAAATGGTTTTGATACAGTTTATGCAGATGAATGTCACCAGCATTTATTCTTATCAAGTGTACACCTCCTACAGAATAAATACAGTGAAAAGCTTTTGATCTGGAAAAAATAAGCCTTTTTAAAATATATGGTAAGAATCCAAAGAACAATGCAGAAAGTTTCTGCACATTCACAAGGATTTCTGAATCCCTGTTATGAAATCTGGTCCCTCTGGTCATTCAGTATCTGCACCTAAAAGTCAGAGTATATATCTGTGGTCAGTTGTTCCATATCAGTCAGTTTGAAAAACACTTTGCCGGTACTCAGACAGGTAGCAGAATGGCAATGCACCTTTTTACACCATCACTGCACTTGCGCTTCAGTGGTATTCCTGCGTTTGCTTTCTCACACTTGAAATACATCAGTGTCCTTAACACACCCTGTTTGCTCTGCCTTCTGCTCCATGATTCTGTTTTTCAAAAAAACAACAGGAAACCATAATTGTGGAATTATTCAATAGCCCAATTATGCAATTAGGTAATGATGCTGTTATGGAATCATGCCCACTCCCTGCCTTGATCAGGAAGATGAGCACATACCACACTACTGCCACCATTTTTTTCCTGTGCTTTTTCTCTACAAACCAACAATTGACCAGTTATGTTTTTGTAAATTACTCTTTAAATTTTTGTATATTTACTTTGCAAACTTTTCCTGGAACCCATGTTTCTCTAGGTGTTAATCCTTAATAAGATCACATTGGAATTCCACTATTGCACTATTCCTCTTATTTACATTTTTTTAAAGAAAACAATAATGTAAGAAAACATGCAGGAGAATGGAGAATGAATATACAGCAGTTTTCCTGGAAATACCAGCATGCTTCCAGCACAGCTACCAGAGGTAGTATGATGCTTCTCTGTGGGAAATCCATTGGGAACCCCTATGGGAGGAACAATAAAAATACAATCATATTGTGCTCGCTATGTTCCCAATATCACCATGAAGTGGAATTAGATTTTCACTTGCAAAGTGGGATATGGGGTCATTTCAAGTGGGAAAAGAATCAATTTCTAAACAACCCAGCACTGGTACAACACTGGGAGAGCTATGACATTGTGTGATAAGCCACAGGCAAAGATCAAACTAATGCGGTACAGTTGGGGAATAGCAGTGATGTGTGATAATCTCCTCTGAGAACCTGTAGTTCCAAGGGGAAACTGTGGGAGCCAATGTACTTAAATTGCCAGAGTACTTAAATTGCTGTCTTCCGTCTTCTGATTATGTGCCCAAATGCTACATCTTGCAGAATTCTATCAGTTACAGTTGATCATTTGAATTATATTTGAATTATACCACATAGTAATCCTCACTGATGTCACTCTTTCTCATTTTGCATCTAGTCTAGAAGATTAAGCCTTTCAATCAGCACAGTATGAGAGAGATATCTTCTGCTGAATTCTCTCAGCGTGGATTATTGGGGCAAACCTCAATTTTTGCCCTATGTTAATGGTTGTCATAAAGCCCACTATCTCATTTAGTATAAATTCTAATTCTTTCCATTGTCCTCCATAAAGAATAGAAGAGAGGGTAGCCAGCAACAATATTTCCTTTGTGTGTTGAACGTGAGGAGGCTTAAATATGGCTTCTTGACTTTAGGAAAAGAAGGGATGATTTCACACACAGTGTGCAGCTAGATCACTGGCTGCATTTCTCTCCCTGGCTGTATTATAATACATGTCTACTAAAGGAATTGCTAGGAAGTCAAAAATCACAATTTGTTGGAATTTCAAAGTATTCAAGAACAATAGAAAAAAACTCTGTTTTATTCCTGTAGTCATGCAAGTGATACTTTTAAGTGAATTTACCATCTGAAAATACTTATACACAGTATATCTCTTGATAGGGTTGTGATAAGGCTGGCTCAGCTAGAAGACAGAGAACCACAAATTGTATTTTTTATTAATTTTTTTTTGTTTTATCATTTCGGCAATGTGATGGCAATTGTAAAGCGTGGAGTGCTAGTGGAAAGAAGAGAGATGTTAATTGTGTGCTTCACAACTAAAAGCAGTGTAAAATCACCTAGCTGCCTCACTACTTGAAAGGTGGAGCACAACACTGAGATTAATGCTTATGATAAAAAACTGAATGACCCATTTGTTCTAAGTATGGTGCTGTCCAGGGGAGAAACAAAAACAAAACAGAACAGATGGCTACATGCAGAGCAGCATGCATGATGAATCAACCATCATTATAATATAATTTGAGAAGTCTGATATGGAGGGAATGTCCATAATTATTGTTAATAAAATAAATGGGAAAAGTACTGGCCTAATGATTAGGAGCTGGAATGCAGGATATAGGGGTTCAGTTTGAAAAAACAAAGTAGATTATTTACATAGTGGGAGAAAAGCTACTGGTTTCTGCCATCCAAGAATTTTTTCCCCCAATTCCTTTTGGAATACCCATAATTTGATAGAGATCATTGAAATAAAATAAGATTAATTTATCTTGATTTTGTCAAGAACTTATTGAAAAGGCTTCTTTTTACTGTCTTGCTTAGTAGCATGTTCTTGCAGTTCCCTCTGTTGTATATTTGTGCCTTAGACAATGTATGACTGCACTGTTTATAGCAGACTTAGGAATATCGACAAAGCGCAGACATAAAGACAAGACCCTAGCTTCTGATCCCAAGGACATGGGTATCTACAAGAAAACAGACTAGCTGTTTAAAATTAGGCCACCATTTCCCATATAAAACATACTTGATCCTTGATGGTTCCAGGATACCCCGCCTTATCTGTTTTAGATAATACATTTTAAAAATATTATTCTGCAGTGTTCCAGGTACTGTAAAACTGTTCTGAGGGGAAAAAACAGACCTTGGGTTTAAATTTCTTCCATTAGTATACTGAAAGTCAATATTATTTCTTTGTGCAGGCCATTATAAGAGTTATATCTCAACACTGAAAAAAATCAAGAATGAATGCCCGGTAGCTCAGCAACATCTTTATTATGATCAGCAAAAATGTCACAAGAATGTGCAAGCGGGTGAGTTCTCCAGAACTCTTCACTAGGTTAGGGAGCCTTCCACACTAGACTGTTACAGTGCTACTATTCCACTTTCAACATCCTATGGAATCCTGGGGTTTGCAGTTTAGCAAGGGGCCAGGATTCCATAGGATGTTGAAAGTGGAATAATAACAGTCTAGTGCAGAAAGTGGCTAGGTGATAGGCAAAGTGGGAGGTGAAAGAAGGAACAAAAGAAGTCAGATTTAGGCCAGATTTTGTGTTCTTACATATGTTCTAATGGCTTTTGTTCTTACTTGATTTTATCACTGTTTGCTGCCTTAAAGTCCATTTTTGGAATAAAGGCATTTTATACTTTAATTATATAAATAATAAACACTTATGCTTGGTTTAATCAAACCTGATCTCCTTTGTGTAGACAGGTATCATGATTTTAGTAATGCTTAATGTCATTGCACCAAATATGTAATTTGCCTGCTGCTTATCAAACCAATTCTAATTCCTTTTTGATCCCTATCACTCTGTGCCTTTGGAGTCCAGTGTGTCATCAGATTTCAATCTGGCAGAGCAATTGCTGACATTAGAAAATGAGAAACTGCATGACTGAAATGCATATATGTTAAATTTCCATCCTCTCTTAGGAAATCTGACAAAAAAAAAACATGGAAACATTGTACATTGATAGATGAAGAATTTTCAAGACGATTAGAAAACATTCTGATTTTTATTTCAGATTATTTGCACTTTTATGGGTAACAGGGAATCAACAAGTAGTTTGTTATGTGTTTTCTGGGCTTTGAGGCCGTGTTCTATTAGTATTTTCTCCTGATGTTTCGCGTACATCTGTGGCTGGCATCTTCAGAGGATCCTCTAAAGATGCCAGCCACAGATGCAGGCAGAATGTCAGGTGAAAATACTAATAGAATACGGCCTCTAAGCCTGGAAAACCCACAACAACCTATGGATTCCAGCTGTGAAAGCCTTCAATTTCAAATCAACAAGCAGTCTGGAATCTGTACTCAATTGGAACTCAATGTGGCTTATTTCTGAGTAGACATGGATAAGAATGTGGGTGATAGATTGTGATTCCCTAGCTTTGCTTTGTTGTTAGGCATGAGTAGGGAAATACAGCACATGTAACGGTTGTGAGGTCATGTGCACAGTTTCCATTCTTAACTTCCTGGCCCCAGCTTTTCTGTCTTGAGGAAGAAGATCTGAAGGGAGCTTCTCTGTACATCTGGCTGAACATGCCTGGAAGTTCCCCTGTTTTGTCATGGTTCCCAATTGCAGGTAGAAATCCTTTTCAGACCTTCCCAGTCAATACAACAAGGCTGAATATAGAAAGGCAGAGCCAGCATATAAAGAAATGTTGGAGCTGGGGTCACTATAAACATCTCTGCACCATCTACATTGGTTGAAATTCCCTGTTCAGATGTTATACCTGGGTAGTACTAGAATAAGCTGAGAAACCTAATACCTTTGGCTAACAAAGTAAATATGGGTTGGGCATCACTTGTTTAGCATACCATTTTGTACCAGAGGAACTAAAAGCATGGAAAGTATAGAGATAGGTTCTTACCAAAATGCTTCATGAAATGCTGACCAAATGCTTACCATGCTTCATGAAATTTTAGTTCAAAACTAAAATATGCACACGTGGAGTGAAAAATTTTGAACCCCCTAGATGCTTTCCTCCCAAGTGCATTCAGGCATGATTTTTCTTCTTTTACCAACCTTCTTTCCCCCCCTTCCCGATTTTCATTTTGGTAACCAAATGTATAAATCTATGTTTGTTTTTCAATATGCAGACATCTGTTTTCTCGTTTTCTCTCTGTTTTGCTGTTCATATTGCTCAGTAAGGGATTCTGGAGGCAGCTGATGTTTACTTGCTTATTGTAGGAAGGCAGGCACAGCTACAATAGGATTGGCTAGAGCAGAATCCCATCCTTTCCTAGCTTGTGCTTTGTGGCATTGTTTAGTGCAGACATATTGGTGTGACATAGTTTCACAAGTCTATTTACATACATCCCTCCTGCATCAACATTCCAGTGCTGATGCCACTAAAATCTTTCAGCTAGATGAAGATGAAGAGGAAAAGGAATTGCTGGGTGATCAATAATAAAGAATTTGTAAAAAGGGACTTCTTTGTTGAAAGCTTTGTTAATTACAGTATGCCTATGTCTCTGAAACTGAGATAGGCCAGATCAAGATTAATCTTTGGAACAATCTATGAGGATTAGTTCAGTTTTTGCAAAACTGTTGGAATTATCCATTTTGGTTGACCTGAATATAGAATAACATTTGTTAGTATTTGCTTTATAAGGCTGAAGAGAGAGTATAGATGGGATCCTTTTAGATATATCTTTGTTGAAGTATAACATTTATAACACAGGACATTAGAGTGTGTTCATTTTTGGTTTTTATCTTTTATTTAGTTCTTGTCCTGCCTTTCTACCAACATGGAACCAAAGGTGGTTTACAGCACAGATTAAAATGGATTACAACTAAAACATAATTTATATTTTAAAAGTTCTAAAAATTTGAACAGGCCTTCCAGTATAAAATAGCACTAATTTTAACATGTTTAAGAACATTGAAAATACAAATATGAGGATAAAAGTGCAGCATCCCCATTAAAAGACCATTCTACAACAATTGCTAACAACCAAAGCCCTGTTTCAGTAAAAAAGTCTTTGCCTGCCAGTGGAAAGAATGCTCAGAGGGGGCTGTCCTAGCCTCCCATGGGAGGGAATTCCACACTGTGAGAGCACCCACTGAGAAGACCCTCTTATGTGTCCTTACCAACCATGACTGGAGTGGTGGTCGGATCAAGAGAAAGATCCCTTCACAATCTTAAAACTAGGACAAGTGCAGATAAAAAAAATACAGGTTTTTAGAGAGTCTGGACCCAAGCCATACAAAATGTAGAGTCCTAAGAGATTATTATAATTTCCCTCATTGTTCCTGACTTAACCTGTAAATTAGGTAGGTAGTTGCTTATGGATAAGGGGCCAATTTTCCCCTCCCCCCAATGTGGGTCTTTACCACCCCCAGCACACCAAAATATTGTACTTTCTTTTTCCTTCTGCTTTGTTTCCAAAATGGTGACCAGAAGTGATGCAGCATCACTTTCAATGACATTTTAGAGGAGGAAGAGAGGAAATAGAGAGTGGTGGGTTCTAAGTGGGTTGGGGATGAGGTTTATGCATGTTTTCATGTATTTGAGACAGCTTTGGGTGCAATTTCTGGGCATTTTTACCCCAAAATTATGAGGGGCTTGGGGGAAATGGGGGCTACAAAAGAGGGTCTAGGAGCCCAGTCCCTGCTCTAAATGGTATTGTGATTCCTGCATGTTGATTTGTGACTCAGTCAAGGTATGAAAAATCTTTGACTAGTCCATTGTTATTACCATCCACTTTAAAGGTATGTAAATCACCTATAGTCATTAGTTTTGTTGTCTTAATGTGCATCTTAATGCTTTTGCACTTTCTTCCCTGACTTTTCTCAATAGTCTTTCCAAGTCTTTGCTATTTTCTGCTAATAGTATGGTATTATCTATCAAAAATAGTTGAGGTTCTTTCCTTCAATATTCATGCCTCTTTCATTTGACCCTAATCCAGCATTCTGTATATGACAAATTAAACAGATAGGCGTATCTGACTCTCTTGTCAATTGGGAACCATTCTGTTTCTCCATACTTCTGTCCTGACAGTGGCCTCTCATCCTGAGTATAGGTAACACACCAAGACAATAAAGTGTTGTGGTGCATCTATTTCTTTAAGAGCAATCTATAGTTTTTCATGAATTACGTGATCAAAGGCTTTCCAGTGATTTCCCAAACTCTAGTCCTGCAGGTGTTTTGAACTTCAACACCCAAAAGTCCTAGCTGCCTTGGCCAATGATCAGTGATTCTGGAAGCTGAAGTGCAAAACACCTGGAAGACCAGAGTTTGGGAAACACTGCTAAAATCTATAAAGCATAAGCTAATTTTTTTCTGGAATTCTTTAATGTGTTCCATTATCCAATATATGTTTGCAATATTCCTCTACCTTTTCTGAATGCAGCTTAGGCATGTGGCATTCTTATTTCCAATGTCATAAAAGTCATTGCTGTAAAGTGTTGAGCATCACTTTGCTTGCATGGGAGATTAATACAATGGTCCAATGGTTACTGCAATTCTGATGACCTCTCTTTCACGGGGACTGGAATGTATATTGCGTATCTCCTTTACAGGGTTTCTTTAACAGTTGCTTATTGGGTAGGAGCCCAGGAACTTAAATGTTCCTCATCTGTAGAAAGGGGAAAAAGTCAACTTCATCTTCCATGTTTCAGCTGCAGATAGCTCCCTAGTCACAGCCACACTTTATGTGCCAGGTACCTCTTGGAGATTTCCTGCAGCCATCTTCCGGTACGCCACTCTATCTGGAGTAGCACTGTACTTTGCAAGCCAGCCCTCCCTGGTGCCTTACCTTTCCTGCTGCTAATGGAGGGGGGGAGTTTTCAAGAGCAAAGGGAAGGGAGATCTATGCTCTGTAGTCTCTCTTTGAAACACAAGACTTGAAAAGAAGAAACGTCCCTGATCTTGCCCCCTGGTTAGAGTCCATCTTTATTTATGTGTGAAATTTTAAAGGAAATCTAATTATTGCAGAGGGCTGTCTCATGATTTTATGAATGTGTGCCTTTGTAGTGCTGCAGTGTGTACCATAGGCAATTGATTAAATTTCATCTTCAGAGAGTATGAAGACAGAGTCAGCTCTATAATGTACAATTTATTAACACTCATATGTGAAAGAGAATTAAATATTTCTTCTGAATTTCTGGTTGTCAACCATCAGTCTATATCTGTCTTATGATTGTTGATCTTTTGGAAGATTTCAAACTGGACTTGGGTCAGGAGTCAGTGTTGATTAATAAGTCCCTCTAGAACAGATTTGTTATTTACATCTTTTTGGGGTTTTTTTTTTAGGGGTGAACATATGTATTTCAATTTAAATGCATGTGACACACAATAGATTTCCTCTGGAAAAAACACTAACTACTGCTCAATAAAATAGATTGGGAATTAATCTTTAATCATAATCACAAGGGCTAAGAAGCAGAATCCATACATTTGATGGCAATGAGGTTCAGTCTGCAATAACTGTGCAGAAATAGAGATAACTGTGTAGCAAATGATTCCTGTTTATAGAGAATCCATAAGAAATTCCCATCCACATACCTAATCCAGTCTGTGAGGTTCTTCAGTCTGACTCATATGGACTTTTCCATGAGAAAGCCTTCTTGTCCAAGCCATAGTCCTTTTACCTTTTATCTGAGATTTTTCCTCATGGAAGTACTCTTTGAGCCACTGATTTAGAGGTTTTTGCCTGAAGCTCTTTTGGCCCAATCAAGAATGGTGTTGTGATATTGGGAGTATATGGGCATGATATGGGTGTTCTTTCATTGCTTCTTCATGGGGATTCTCCAGGGATTTCCTACAAGGAACCCCTAGACTTCTGGTGGTCAGGCTGGGAGGACACTGGGATTCCCGGAGTTCCCAAGAGAACTGATGAACATTTGTTCTCTGTCTCTTAAAAAAAATAAAAAATCACACACACACCCACACACACACCCACACCCACACACATGCATGTTTGTGTGTCAGAGAGAGCCAGCATGCCGTAGTGGTTTGAGTGTGGGACTACAACCCTGGAGACCAGGCTTTGATTCCCTGCAGGGCTACCTTGGAGGCATCACACACTCTCAGCCCCAGAAAAACTCATGATAAGTTCACCTTAGGGTTACCATAATTTAGAAATGACTTGAAGGCACACAACAATGGCAACATGTATGTGCATGTGTGTATTATATACATGGAGAGTAGTGCAATAACATAATTCTGATGTAATCCTAATAAGGATTAATGCCCAGAGAAACCAAAGGAAAAGTTTGAAGAGTAACTAATGAGCAAATATACAAAAGTTTAAAGTGTAAAACAGCGTGTCCTCTGTATATGCAAGCGTTCCATTCCAGGAACCCTCATGTAAAACAAAAAATGCAAAGCAACACATCCTATTATTGTCAATGGATGTGACATGCAAACACCTGCAGCACTGTGGTTGCTCACCCACTGTGTCCATTGACTATAATGGGACATAACACTTCGCACAATCGCATATTTGTGTGTGGGAAGGTCGTGGTAGGGGAGTGGCCACTGTATACAAAAACAGAACTGGGCAAATGTTGCTATGGGGGGGGGGAAGCATAGAAAAAATGGTAAAAATTATGGAAGTGGTGTGGTGTGTGCGTTTCTTCCCTTTCTGGGAAGGGGAATTGTATTTGCACAACTGTACAATTATGTTTTATTTTTGTTTTAAAAAACACTAGTTGTATAGCAGGAAGCAGAGCAAACAGGCTGGTATAAATGGTATTGTCATATTTCAAGTGTGAGGAAGCAAACATGGGAACTAACAGCATTGAAGTGCAAATGCAGTGATGGTGCAAAAGACCGCCATTCCACTGCCCTTCCACATATGGGAGAAGTGGTTTTCAAGTGGAATGACCCAAAACAAATTACTAGTGTGATGAGGACCCATGTGAAGGGGCTTCTTCCACTGTTTGTGTTCTCTGATTGGGGATGGTGGATAGCAGAAGACATTAGCTCAGTGCTGACTGACAAGACCAATCAAGGAAGGTGAGCAGTTGGCAGTGCTGAGTGCACGTGTGATTTCAGGAAGACGGCTATCGGGGATTGTATGGTAGTGGTGGGGTTGGTCCTACCCACTTTGGGTTGTGGCCACACATGATACTGGAATGCAACCTACAATGTGCTTGTCGAGAGCAATTTGCCCCTTCAAACAGAATAAGTTTTTAATTGCTATCACAGATGCCTAATGTGGCATGTGATCTGACATCTCTTTTTCAAGAAGGATCCTATGGGACCCTACTGTATCAACAAGTTTTCTTCTGATCAAAGTGACTTGAACAAAAAACACTGTATTGCCTTCTTCATTTTCCCAAACACTCAGTAGTACAGACTTCACATAACTTTTAAAATTAATATTCCCCTTAAGCTAGGAGTTATTGTATGTTCACTTCTTTGCCTTGTTTATCCTCACAAGCCAGTTTATCCTGACAAGCCAGTCAGGAAGGTTAGCCTGAAAGGTCATGAATCTTCTACTTTCATGCTAATTCCTCTGTAAATCTAGATAATGTGCCATGATGAACAGCACAAGAAATTAATGTGATACAGCCTTTGAAAACCTGGCCATTTCAGCCAAACCTATAAAATAATGCCTCCGTTCAGACATGATATAAAAGTGTGGTTTAATGTTTTGTGAGACCCAGTTTCTATACTCTCTCTTTCCTCTCCTTCTCTGATATAACTAGATGTTATTCCTTCCTTTTATACTAATCATGTGTTGACATTTTGTCCAAACTCAAGAAATTGTGGTTAGTCTTATAGTATTTTTTAATACTATAAGCTAGGAGTTATTGTGTGTTCACTTCTTTGCCTTTTTTATCCTCACAAGCCAGTTTATCCTCACAAGCCAGTCAGGAAGGTTAGCCTGAAAGATCATGAATCTTCTACTTTCATGCTAATTCCTCTGTAAATCTAGATAATGTGCCATGATGAACAGCACAAGAAATTAATGTGATACAGCCTAGATGTTATTCCTTCCTTTTATACTACTCATGTGTTGACATTTTGTCCAAACTCAAGAAATTGTGGTTAGTCTTATAGTATTTTTTAAAAAAGCAAGCAAACTTCAGAGTGTAGTTTATGAAGTTTTCTTGTTCCAATAAACTATAGTTAAGTTATTTGACAGTTTAGGGTTAGCCATAATGCTAAATTGTGGTTACTTTAAAACGGAAAGGAAAGCTTTTGATTTCCTCTTTGTGGCTGCACAACAGGAGAGATGGGAGTACACAAGCTCAAGAGTTGTGCGTGTGATATTAAACCGTAATTTAGTGTTATGACCAGATGTAGGGCAATGTGGCCCATGCATCTCCATCAATTAATACTGTTGTGAGCAGGAACTGAAGGATAGTATTCATACAGTGTCACATTTCTTGGTTGTATAAATATCTGTAGGTACAGAGTAAAGGAGAAGCTGCTGTAACTTTCAGGTAGTCTATCCTTGTTAGTGCAGATCTCACGAAATTTACTGAACCTAGATTAGTAGTTAGCCATCTTTTGTCACAAATAACTGGCACCGTTGCAATTGCTGTATGCCTTCAAGTCCTTTCCAACTTACGGCAACCCTAAGGCAAACCTGCCATGGGGTTTTTTGGGAGCGTGTGATGCACCCAAGGTCACCCAGTGGGTTCCCATGGCCAAGCTGGGAATTGAACCTTGGTCTCCAGTGTCATAGTCAAATGCTCAAACTACTACACCATGCTGACAGTACTGGATCCTGTCTGATCTTGGAAGCTAAGTAGGGTCAGCTCTGGTTAGTACTTTGATGGAAGACCATCATCAAATAGCAGGTGCAGTATGCTATCTTTTAGAGGAAGAAGCTAGCAAAATCACCTCTGAGTATTCCTTGCCTAAGAAAATGCCATAAAGTGTGGCCAAGTGCAATGATGAAACTGCAGATCTTACAATAGTTATTCTCATATTATGAAGTTTATGAAACTGTCAGAAAAACTTAATTTCTTTTGCATAGACATGCCATGCAAATCAAGTCTTGTTACCAGTCTGATAAGTGGCATAGAGATAGTTTCTGTACTTTGCATTTTAAGTAGCGAAGTGGCTGAAGTCATTACTCAATTTCACTGAGTTACTGCTGAGGCTGCATGACAAAGGATTCTAATAACATAGTGATTTGGTGACTTGTAAATTCTGACTTTTGGGTTGGAGCTAAATGGGGAGTGAGATGACTTATATAGTACTAGAGAGTTTGTGCATCTAAAAATATATTATTATAAATTCATACCGAATTTCAGGCTCTCATTTTATTTAATTAATAAAGCAAGGTAAAAAAAATCCATCCATTCATGAATTAAACTATGGCTGCAGTTTAATTAGATTATTAGTTTAGGCATTATTTGATTTATTTATTAGGATTTTCTCTGCACTGTTACTGCAGTTTGATCCCAGCAGTTTTCCTCCTTTACGGTTAAATGCTGAGGTTCACAGTGTCTTTCTTTCTGCTGTTTGTTGTATAGTATGCAACATTCTGACAATAAATCAAAGAAGTTGCAAAATTGTTTATAATGCAAGTCCTCCATCTGTCCCAATATGCAGCTACTGTGCAAATACACAACTTAGAGAGCGCGCCACAAATTAAACAGAGGACTAGTTTCCAGGCCAGGAATGATTTCCATTAAAAGAATGTGCAGTGGGTGCTTTTGCAGGAGTGACTGGGGCAGCAAAGGCTTTTCACTGGTAGAATAAGACAGTTGCTCGTCTCTTGCTTTCTTGAGGGCTCAGTTATGTATTGTATTGTTTTTGCTCCAGGAAAAAAAAATTGTTTTGTGGAGAGATTTTGCGTACAACAAAACACTGGCATAACTCCTTTAGCTTTCTCTGTAATGTCTGTGGCTTATGGATGCATCTGAAATCTGAACATATTCAAGTCTTCTGTGTGATGTACATCTTTCTTCTACTCCTCTATTTTATCTCTCATTCACTTTTTCTGCTTCTTTCCATTCAGATCGTATTTTCCTTAGTATGACTCTGGCTTCTTCTTTTATTTCTGCTCCATCTTTCTTTTACCCATCTTTAGGTCATTTCCACACTAGCCTGTTATAGCGCTATGATTCCACTTTCAACATCCTATGGAGTCCTGGGGTTTGCAGTTTTGCAGGCCCTCCTGAAACTGCAAACCCCAGGATTCCATAGGATGTTGAAAGTGGAATCATAGTGCTATAACAGGCTAGTGCGGAAATGGCCGTAGTCTATCTTCTTGTTTTTTCCCCTTTGTCTTGTTCTGACCCTTCTGCCTCCTATTTACACTATGAATGTGAAACATTATAGTATATGTTGAAAGCCTTCCTGTCATATATTTCATATGTATGTCAAAAGATTTACTGGGTTTTGGATATAACTTCCTCTAAGTCAGCATCCCACCTTCACCCCTCTGATATAATATATAAGGAGTTTAAGAAAATATTGGTTACATTTTGGGGGGGCATTTGCAGTTTTCTGTATGTGCATTTTTAGGGCTGGATACTTTTGAGATTCATTAGTTTGCAGTAATTCTTAGTATCTTTAAAATAGTTTGCAGAGTTTAGTTCTCTTTTTAGTGGATTCACTCACATCCGTCTAGTCATAGTCTCTTTATCAAAATGTTATCAAACAATAATAGAATCTCAGAGTTGGAAGAGACCAAAGGGGCCATCCAGTCCAACCCCCCACCTTGCAGGAACACACATCAAAGCACTCCCAACAGACGACCATCCAGCCTCTTTTTAAAAACCTCCAAAGAAAGAGACTCCACCACATGCTGAGGCAGCATATTTCACTTGCAGACAGCTCTGACCATCAGAAGTTCTTCCTGAGGTTCAGGTGGAATCTCTTTTCCTGTAGCTTGAATTCATTGCTCCTTGTCCTAGTTTCTGGAGCAGTGGAAAACAAGCCTATTCCCTCTTTGATATGACAACTTTTCAAATATTTGAACAAGGCTATCATGTCCCTTCTTAATCTTTTCTGCAGACTAAACATACCCAGCTCCCTAAGCTGCTCCTCATAGAGATTGCTTTCCAGACCCTCCACCATTTTGGTTGCTTTCCTCTGGACATGTTCCAGCTTGTCAATATTCTTCTTGAAATGAGGTGCCCAGAACTGGACACAGTATTCCAGATGAGGTCTGACATTCCAGATGAGGTCTTATCAATGGTTAGAACATCTGAATGTAACAGTATAGTTATAGAAGCATTTTCTGTTATACACAGTTATTTACAGAGTATTTTTACAGATAAGTATAATCTTAATTGGCTAAAGATGAAATTGGAACAGGTCGGAGGAAGCTGGAAGGACAGGAAAACTTATGGTAGAACACTTAATATATTACTGTGTCAGATGGGATACCAGCTGCCCTGTACAGCTGCCTCTGTTGCCTCTGATAAGAAATATTTCCATTCCTATGTTTGTAAGGTTAATATATAGGACTGGTAAGCCTGTTCAGTAAGTATTGTTGATAGTATCTATAACCTTTTGAAGTCAAAAGCAAATCAAATGTTTGCTCTTTAACATTGGCTGTAAGTGGGTAGAGACAGTAAAAGTGACAGACAATTCATTTTATAGGATCAACATTTATTAGGCAATTGATTGATCATTTTGTTCATTAAATTCTCTTTAATTTGGTAAAAGAACACCTCTGCTGTTTTCTGTTGTTCATATATACATTTTTCTTATTGCATTCAGTACAGGACCACTTTTACAGACTTGCATTTACTAATATTGTATTGAGGGGTCACACACCCTCTCAAAGGTGGTAGCTGGTTCTTAAAATTCACCTACTGTCTTTCGTCTCATTGCCAAATCTTTTGACATCTTCTTGAAAGAGTATTGATATGAGTGAACAATAATGCTATAAGACAGAGATGGTCTTTCTTCCTTTTGTCATCTAACTTCTCTTCTCCTTTGTGGCCTTACTCTTTCAGTTGCAGTGCATGAATTGTGCTTTCTCTTCTCCAAATACCTTGATGAACTTTGACTTGAATCCACTCTACTCCACTAAAATGTCTGTTACCAAATTTCTAGCCACCTTGTTATTCCTGACAAAATCTATTTTTCATCCTATTTCCCTTCTATTTGTATGCTGTCTTTTATATCTCTGATATCCTGTTCTTGACTATTCCTATTCCTCATCCTCTTTTGACATTTCTGTTTCTGTGTAACACATAGTGTGTATGGATCTCTGTGTTTTTCCAGGTTAGAGAACTGGATAAGATACAGCCACACACTGCATTCCTGCAAGAAGATTTTTCAGCTGTGTGCTGTTGAGCCAGTGAGCACAGCTGACAAGACTCATTAGAAGTCCAGTGTGGAGACTGTGAAGTTTTCCGTAGCTGGCTTTTTGTTCTGAATGAAAGTATTCCAAGGGGGAAGAAAAGACTTCTTCACCTGAAGATTCCTTAGACAAAGCAGTTTCAAATCTGTAATACAATCATTCGGGTTTTGGTACTGTATGAAAATTAACACCTCAAAATAGGCAAGGAGACCAGCTGAACAAATGTCCTACTTTGATACACAACGATGTTGTTGTCTCTCTTTGTACTAAGAAGGGTGCTGAGATTTTATCCTCCGTCTCATTTTTCTTCTTGAAAAGACATACTGTACTTACTTATTTTATACTTTGTGTAATCTAAACTAAAAATCACAATGGCTATAACTTTTCATATTTGTTATATACTTTGTCTTATCCATATGTGCTTTTATTATTTGTTTTTCATGTATTCATCTTTGTAAAAATAGCTTTTGGAAGGACTTTGTTGATTCTCTAACTCTGTTTTGCATTTTCTCTTCTGTAACCAGATAATGTCCTCCTCTCATAGGCCATTTACACACTACATTCTTATAGCACGATTATTCCACTTTCAACATCCTATGGAATCCTGGGGTTTGCAGTTTCAGGATGGCTCCTCCCGAAACTGCAAACCCCAGGATTCCATAGGATGTTGAAAGTGGAATAATCGCGCTATAAGAGTGTAGTGTGGAAATGGGCATATTCTTCCCTTCAAGCTTCTGTACTGGCCTCCTGTGGATTTCTCTGTCACTTTCAAACTAGTAGTTTCCAAGACTTTTCTTCCCTCGTAGCCCTTTCTTGCCTTTCTTGCTACTACCCTCTTCTGACATTATAAGCAATCCTATTCTGGCCTACTCAGAGGTAAGCTCATTCAGAATCTCGTACTTGTTTATCAATACATTTCCATTGTGTGGATCATATTCCCTAGTAAAGATATGATCTTATTTCTTTGCAGCCCAGGAAAGTGTTCCATTAGCTATGTAGCCAAATTTCTCTTAGTTTATGTAGTTCCATAATATCTACTTTGTTTTGCAAAGTGTTCTCAGAACCATTGCAGATTTTTCTGTTCTTCACCATGGCATCTAATCTTTGCCTTCCTTGTTTAATTTATAGCATTTGTTCTCATTGATTTAACACAGATTAACTACTCTTTCAGCATATATATTGGTACAGATAATCAAGCTTGAAAAAGACTGGTGTCGTAGAGGTGTTCTACCCACTGTTTAAATTCTTTTGATATTTGTTCTGAGCTTTATGAATATAAAGAAGAAGGACAGTAGCCATTCCACACTAATTAATCCACAGGGAGAATATTAAATCCTGTGTATGGGTATGTATGTATGTATGTATCCTGCGTATGAGTGCAGGTCATTTTGTAAGAATTGTTTCCACATTTTCAACAAGACTGTAGAATAATGCAAATTACTATTAATATAAATGCAAATGCAGAAATATGGGTTTTGTTGTAAATGACTAATGGGTTGTACATAAAAATGTTCTGTAGTCATTTGATTGATCTGTTAGCAAGCGCAGATTTTCAGAAAACAAGCTCAGATTCAGCCGCAGATATCCACTTGTATTTTTTGTCTGCACTTTTTGCCTTTTTGGAAGTGTCATCTACATGTCCTTGAGTGTACACCATGTACACACATCCATTTCAATCTGATTTGAACGTTGGGAGCTATTAATGGACAGGAAAAGGATTGATTGTCCAGGAATGTGACTCCTAACCCAATCCAGATGGTCTGATGATGTGTTAACCATTGAGAGCCCTGGGGCATTTTCACAAGTGAAGCTGAGAATGCTTTTCAGTCAGGGAGTTATCACTTCTGAGCATTATTAATGCAGGAGGGAGCTAGGTTATTTTTTAAATGGAACATTCATTCTAGCCAGATTAGATTTTACATTCTGATCACAGAGGTGGAAAATGAAAAACAAAACAAACAGCTATTTGTGAAGCCATCCAGAAGAAGAGTTGACGCAGTGTGCCTGTCACAGTGTACCAACTGGAATGGGGCAGTTGGTACACGAGAACTAACCCTTGGTGCAGGGAGCTGTTTGGACTTGGCCTGTTTGCAAATTGTACAGTCAAGAAAAACACTACAAGGCTTCAGTGTACACCCTTTACAACAACCAGCAAGCTTCCTTAACACAGGAAAGCTTGCATGTGCCGCGCGCCGGTGGAGGAGATGATGGCACGCATTATGTTGTGGGATATTACCATACACATTACACACAGTGTGTCGTGGCTCAAGGAAGAACAGCCTCCCTTCTCTAATCTATTGATAGAGTTCCCATAGAACTCAACCTTGAACCCAGACTCTGTCAGTTGCCCCACAGAAAGCAAACAGAAATCAAGAGAGGGAACAAACAAAACATTTTTCAAACCCATGTCCAGTGCAGGGACAAAAGCTACAAAAGCCTTAGAGGAAGGCGATGGCAAACCTCCTCTGAACAAATGTGCAAACAAAGCCCTATGAAACAGTCATAATAAATTGGAGTTGACTTGAAGGCATATAAGAACAACACTGACATAAACCAGACTGAAGTCAGTTGTGACTTGTGGCATTGATTTCAATAGGTCAGCATGGCTAAGTATGAATCCAAGCTAAAAACCTGAATGCAGTTGCTCATTACACCTAGGGTAGGTCTGTTGAATCTGAGGAAGTTACCTAAGCCTTGATTTACCATTCAGAAACTGATTCAATGGGTCTACTGTGTGCTGGCTTGAGTGACGAACTAGGACCCTGGCAATCAGGGTTTGAGTCCCACTTGGTTGGCCATGGAAACCCACTGGGTGACCTTGGGTGAGTCACATACCCCAGAAACCCGCCATGATAGATTTGCCTTAAGGTTGCCATAAATCAGAATTGACTGGAAGGCACACAACTCCAGTTGGGAGTGGCGATTGGACACAGGCCAATGCATTTAATTATTGTACTCTAGTCCCAAGAAAGAGACCAGACATAGGATACTGTATGCAAGGAAAGGGTAACTAATTCTGCCTTTCCCAAATGAAATGCCCTCCACATTTGTGGGTTTCACTTTTGCAGATTTGATTATTCATAAGATTATTTACTGTCACCTCTGCTGCCTCCCTATGCCATTTTTAACAGGGACTGCAAACCTCAGGAGACCGAGAAACTGCAAACAAGGCTTGTAAGTCCCTATTAAAAACGGTGTGGGGCAGCAGTGGAGGTGGCAGTCAACCCCACCAGTCACTCACTTCTGCCTTGTGAAGGAATCCTGATGCCTCAAAGGAATCCATGGTGGGTTGAATATGGTGATCATACTTCTTGGTGTGTTAAATACGGTTTGGGAGGGCCTAGAGTTATTCACGGTTTTTCCACTTTCACGGGTGGGGAGGTCCCGTGCCCCTGGAGGAATGACTGTAATCCGTTGCTTCGTTGCAGGGGGCTGTGTGGTTGAATGTAACCGAAAAGGGACTCTGAAAGCAACGCGGGCGCTCGCCCAAGCCGGGTAAGACTGCCCTACAGAGATCGGCTTCTCCCTCCTTCCACCCCCCCACCCCCTTGTAGTGTGTTTGATCCGCCGGAGGGGGTGCTGAGCGGTTGCCCAATCTGAGCGGCTCTGGTCCGACTGACCGACGCCGGGGCCGGCCGGCGGCTTCTGCTATGCGCGAGGCGGACGCACGTGCCCTGAAACGGCCGGGTGGCGCGCTCCCCTCTCCCCGGACTTCCACAGGCGCTCCCGCCGCCACAGCGCCTCACCTAGCATTGGGCGGCGGCGGCGGCGGCGGCGGCGGCGAGGAGGGAAGGAGAGCGGGGGCCGCCGGAGCCGGGCTCTCTGCTTCTCGCAAAGGCGGCGGCCGTCTCGGGGAAGCGGGAAGGGCCGGGAAATCGCTACCTCTGCGGCCACCGCAAGAGCCGGAGGACCCCGGCTGTCTCCCGTCACCTTGCTGGGGAGGTGTGTATTCTTGGGCGGAGGCGAGAGGCTGAAGGGAGACACCGGGACTTGCGGAGGGAGGGGACTGGGAGGCGGCGCGGGAGAGAACCGGCGAAGGAGACCCGCCCGCAGCGTGGGGAGGTGTTGTGCGATCGGAGGGCGCGATTTGAGGGACTCGCAGGCTGCGAGAAGTTCCCCTGAGTGGTGGGAAGGCGATGCAGCCTGGAAACCAGAGAGTGGGGTCGGGGGCGCGCGTGGGGAAGGAGGCGCGCTCTCGCCCCTGCTGGTGAGGAGAAGCAAACTCGAAAGGGTAGGAGCGCTTGCAAATCTTGACACTTGAGCGCCCCTGATGCCGGAGGAGGCTAGCGCCGGGAGAGGAGGAGGAGGAAGAGGAGAAGCAGGGGGCATGCTCAGTTCATTTGTTGCCACCGAGAGAGGTGTGTGAACGTTTGTAATGAAACCAGAGCGGGGGAAAGGCGTGTGTGGCTTTCGCGCGCGCCTCGCCTCGCCTCGCCTCTGAGCGGGGGCGGAAGGGAGAGCGCCTGGTCAGAGGGGAGCCTTTCTGGGCCGCCACTGCAGTGCCGCCGGGACGCACACACTCCGGCGAGGGGAGCGCACACAAACGGGAGGGGGGCGCTCTTCTCTCCCTCGTTAATTGTAACGTGAAGGAGTGGAAGATACAAACACCCTTCCGCCCAAATGATTCAGGAAACGCCCTATTGCTTCCTATTGAGATTTTTCCTCTGTTAACCACCCACCCCCCAGCCCCGGCAGACAATGCAAAAATGATTTCCGCCCCTTGAACCTGCTAACGTGCTTGTAGCGGCGGCGGCGGTGGCAGCAGCATTTTAACCTCTTGCCGTTGGACACAACGCGCCAGTCGCTGGTGTCTCGCAGGGGGCTGAGTTCTGGTGGTCTCCTCGGTGCCTTTTCTCTCCCTCCTTCCCTCGTAGGGGGGCGGCTTTGTTGTGTCACCTTCCCGTGTCTCTCTCTCTCTCTCTCTCTCTGCGTGTGGCAGGCATTTCCTCTCCTTGCCCCCTTCACCTCGTCCTCGGTGCATGGGGGACATAGTTCTGTTTTCGTCGTTCGAACATTACTTGTTCGCGAGCCGTATTCGAGAGCGGGCAAACTGTCACGTTTCCTTCTTTCTCCTTGCCTCCCTCCTTCCCCTTCTCCGGCCCCCTCCCCTCTTTTAATCCCAGGTGCTGAAACGCTGCGTTGGTGCTGGCAGAACCGAGATCGTTCCGGCACCTTTTACAGCCTTGGCCCTTCGACTAGAGGCCGGAGAAAGGGCAGTTCTACAGCCGGCCCCTCGGCGTGTGTGTGTGTGTGTATTTGTTTATCGAGGGGGAAGAAAAAGCGGAAGAAGAGAGCGACGGAGCCGCCGCCGTTGCTGAAGCGCCAGCATCCCTGCCGAGCTGCACCCGGCGGAGGAAGGAGGAGCGGAGGAGGGACGGCAGTCTTTTTGCTTCTCCGGAACCGGCGAGGCTGATGGCGGAGTTTGGCAGCAGAGGGGGTGGCCTCCCCGGCCGTGGTGGGATAACCTCCCCTCCAAGCCCTGCACGTGGGAAAGTGGCGTTCAAAGCAGGCGATGGGGAAGGGGGCGGCGGCGGCGGCGGAGGAGGTGGCGGGGTGCCAAGAACCCATTTGGACAGTGCTGGCAATGGAGTCTCCAACGGAGACTGTACTCTTTTGGGAACCAGAGAAGACACAGAGGCCGTCCAGCCTGGCAGCCCTGGCATAGAGAGAGGATATTCTACATTGCATCCAGAAGGCAAATCTGGTATCCCCAGGAAAACCAGCATCATCAAGGTAGGAAGATAGTGTGACCTGAGATTCTCGTTTGGAATGCATGCTGAGAGGAGGGGTTCAGAAATACCACCCTCAGGTTGAGATGATTTCTGCGGGTGGATGCACAGGCGATCTCATATGAACTGTGGGCCTTTGTGTGGTTTTACAATAGGAAGGAGCAAGACAAGGGGACATACAATCCAGACATTTGAGTTTTGGTTATAAGAATGCAAAGATGTGCATGAGAAAGGAAGGCTGTTTGCTGGCAAAATTGGGAATGTTGGGGTGAGGGAAGTGGTTCTGAAATGGCAACAAAGTATGATTGCTCCCCTGGAAAGTGGAATCAGCCCACTATGCAGTACTTCAAGATTGCGTGGGTTTTTGCTGATTCTGAGGGATGGTGAACGCACCTGTGCAGAGCAGTTTTGTACCCTGTTGACAGATGTATAGCAGAGGAGGCAGAAACCAAGGATGAATGACGTGAATGAGGGGAAGGTGACAGCACATCAATCAGAGGCTGCTCCTGACAGCTTTGCCTGCAGTCCCAGCCTTTTAGAATTGTTGCCTAGGTATTGATGTTTGGGGTTCACGCTGAACAGGCAGAGGAGATGAGATAGTTCTTGATAGTTAATCTAATAAGAATGAAGGCTTATGTCTTGTTAAATGCTGAAAAGGCAGTTGATTTGTTTAAAAAAAGACAGAAAAAATTACTGTATTTCGTAACTACCAAGGATAGGATTCAAAGTAGCTAGATTGCCTGTAAGCCTTACTGATAATTTTAAGCAGAGATGAGCTGCACCAAAAGTTACATAAAACAGTGGAATTGCTATACATATGTGGATGCATTCAGCAGTTCCATGGACAATGTTACATGCCTGCTAGCATGAGAAGAGCCATTTTCAGTAGCTTTTCAAGAGTGAAATTGTTCTACAATGACTAGTCCATTAGCGGCAGATCTCAAGTTTTGCAACAAACTGCAGGATCTTGTTTTGAGAACCAAGGGGAGAGCAAGGACAGGCAGTGATATAATGTACTTGACTAAAAACAGGCACCCACCCTTCCTGCCAAGGAGAGGTGATGCAGGTTGTTAATGGCTCGTAGCAGTGTGCCTGCTGGACTAGGAAAACTGCAGTACAGTGGCAAATGTCTGTTGCTTCTTGGGCAGGTATAATTTAATATTCATTTAGTCTGCCAAACAACTTTTGACCTGGATCCAGAGTTAATGTCTGCCAGTGTGATTTTGGTGTCTGGTAGTCCAAAAGAGGAAACTGTGTTTGCCAGTGTATTATTGGAATTCCTTAAATGGATCTTCAATATGTTGTTTGTTTATGTAGTAGTTTATTCTTCACAAGGGGATTGTCTCAGGCTATAGCTTTTTTTATGTTAGGGTGGGGACCTAGAGTGCAGTGATATGAAAATGGACTTTGCCTTCCACACATATTGTGACTTTTTATGCAGTTAATCTGTCTAACTGTTAAGTGTAAAACAGCAGATTTGAGTACTCACAGTTTTTTATATTATACAAGTTTGTTTTATTGTAATTTGTTTAGTTTTGTTACTGCCACTAGTTCTGAGCCCATTTTAATGCTATTTTATTCTGCTGGTTCATGTTTATTTCTGATTAGAGTGTCAGGCACATTTATAGCCGGAACCAGTGGCTTTGTACTTGGGAGTAAGCTCTATTATGTTCACTGGGTTCATTTAGAATTACAGGTATAGGAGTTTTATAAGGATTTGAGTTTTGAAATTCAGTGGACATGCTCAAGGGCACCTCACTGTGAATCTGACACGGTGTAAAAACTGGGAGTGTGCAATTGTAAACATGCTCTTGATTATGAACCTTTTACGCACATGCAGACCTCATGATCAAATACACATGTACTACTACAGAGGTGACCAAAGTGCAGCCCTGGGGCCACGTGCCACCCTGTCTCTTTTGTGGCTCTTGATCCCTCTTGTCTTTACTGGCTAGCCAAAAGGGTGAGTTACCTTTCCTGAAAGCCTTCAAGAGCACCAATTCAGTTTTGAAATAATTTATATCCCCTAGCATGGCTTAACATAACCCCCCTGCTATTTTTCAAAACCAGAAGTGGACTTCTAGCAATTTCCTGCAGGTGCTGGTTGTGCAGTCCATGTGGTCCCAGAGAATCCCAGGGCAGAAGATTGTACCTTAGATCCCTTGAAATTGCTTATCCATCTTCTGGATAATAAAATAGGCCAATAATATGCAGATTAAAGTCTATGTACTATTTTCAGAATGTGTGGCAGCTTGGTAAATTGTTTAACAAGTTAGAGATACTAAAATTGCTGTAGTTTTCAAAGAAGTAGCCGTGTTAGCTTGTTGGAGCAGAAAAAGGAGAGGAAAAAGGAATCTAGCAGCACCTTTAACTGCTTTTTATTTCAGCATGAACTACTTCAAGGTGGAATACAAGGTGATATTAAAGCCTCAGGTTATTAAGCATATTTATACAGTTGTTATACAGTTGTTAAATGTCATAGGTTCCAGAAAGAAGAAAATCATGACCCTTGCCCTAAATCTTGTAAATTACTGTACCTTCTATAACTTTTAGCACCCACCAAACCACACCAGCATAGTTGTTTAAAATAACATGTATGATAAATCTATCTGCCAATGATACATGAAATTTCTTGTTAGTTGCAAATAATATACGTCAGTGGTTCTTAACCCTTTCATTACTAGGGAACCCTTGTAAATATAATTTTGTTGCTGAGGATCTGCAAAACTTAATGCAGTGTTTAAATTTAGATTTAAATATTGAAATATTTATTTATTTATTGAAGGCCTCTGGAGACTAGAATTCAAATCCCCACTCAGACACTGGGTGACCTTGGGCAAGTTGAATTCTCTCAGCCTCAGAGGAAGGCAAAGGCAAAGGCAAATTCCCTCTGGACAAATCTTGCCAAAAAGCCCTGTGATTGTTTCGCTTTAGGGTTGCTGTAAGTCAGATATGACTTGAAGGCACACAACAACAAAGTGTTGCTGACAAGAGAAGATTCTTTCTAGCCATCATATCTCTCCCCTTTGATAACTGACTTATGGCAATCCTAAGGCAAACCTGTGGTGAGGTGTTCTTGGCAAGATTTGTTATCTCTGGCTTTCTCTGAGGCTGAGAGAATGTGACTTGCTTGAGGTCACCCAATGAGAGGTTCCCCAGACCCCAGGTTAAGAACCACTGATATACTGCTTTTAGTCATATAAGTAGTAACCACTGTAACAGCAGTAAAAATGGCCTTCTGCAGGTTTTCCGCCAGTGTATTTTATTTCTCTGGGTTTTTCTTGCTATCCTAAGGTGGACACATGGTGTCTTACATCATCCAAGACTGTGGCTGTGTTTATTAGCTGCTCTGCTTTAGTAGTAGGCTGTGGTTCAGTTGTAGGGTTTCAGAAGTGCTTATATCCCTTGTATCAGCACAGTGCTAGCCTTGGCTGCTTGTGTAAAATCTGAACTGTGCCATCACTTCTTGGGGACTCTCTGCCTTGTTCAGGTCATACAGTTAGGGAAGTTCTTGCTGTAAAGTGCTAGTCTAAGTACTGCTTCCCTCTGGTAAACCACTGAGGTGTTTACGTTGTCTATGCCGTGTATGTAACCCTTTGGATCCTCCTTATTGCTGCAAGAGCACTAAATGAAATGAAATGTGATGCAGTGCTGGATGTTCCTTTCCTCACTTGGGTCATTCTTGGGATGCTGCTTTTAGATACAATTATGTAAACCATCGCCCTTTTCCCTGAAGCTAATGTAGCAGTTTCAAATGAGTTGTTGCACTCATAAGTCCCGTCTGTTGTTTTTCATTGTGAGTATTGTATTGTGTATTACTGTATTTATTTTGTACAGTGTCTTTTTCACAGAGAAGTTCTTTCAGGTTCTATTCTGCTATAAGATGCTTTAGCTGTACACCAATTCCCTATTTGTATCATTGTTTTGGTAAAACATGATAGTTCGCCTGGCTAGATACAGTTACCCAGTTAGAAAGTTCTGGGATTTTTTTTCTAACCTGTCAGCAGCCTACAGTAGTCTCTCTAATCCACCCACACTTTGTCCCCTCCACCCCCAATATGGTATGGACATGTACAATGTAGTTCCAGCATATTTTACTAGATAAGGCAAGTAGCACTTCTTCATGGTGATTCTGAATGGAAATTCTAAATGCCCAGGCATACTGAAGAGTGGTTGAGCCAGTGTGATATAGTGGTATAAGTGCTGGAGTATGATTCTGGAGACCAGGGTTTAAATTCCTGCTCAGCCTTGGAAATGAACTGGGTGACCTTGGGCAAAGTCATTTTAGGTTTGCCTTAGGGTTTCCGTAAGTCAGAAATGACTTGAAGGTGCACAATAGCTGAGGAGCAGTAGCAACCATTTTTCTTTCCGTTTGCTCTTTTTTTCTAAACTTAAGACAAGTGCTGCAAAGGTAATTTTATGATAAAAGTTTTACTTTCTAATTATTTATACCAGAGCTTTCAAACTTTTTGTGTTGGTGACACACTTTTTAGACACGCATCATTTCGTGATACAGTAGTTCAGCTGAGCCTGGCCTGCCACTGCCACCACCCTCGCCAGGGTCTTCCTCAGACTGGGGTAGCTGTGGCAGCAGCGGGAAAGGCAGAGCCTCCACCCGAGCCTGGACCACTGCTGCCACCCTCACTGGAGTCTTCCTCAGCCTGGGGTGGAACTGGCAACAGGCAGCCCCTTCACCCAGGCCTGGTCTGTCACAGCAGCAGAAGAGGCAGCCCTTCCGTTCATTATGTTTGCGTGACACACCTACACACTGCAGCCAACACACTAACATGTTGCAACACACAGTTTGGAAAGCTCTGATTTATACCTTTGCCAGTTTTCTGAGATGCTGTACTATTCTTAGACACTAAAAACAAATAGCCTAAACTTGAAATGTACCCCAGTGTTATACGTTGTTCTCTCCTTCATTGATCCAATTACGTCAACAACAACAATCCTGTGAAATAAGACAGTTGATAGATAGCAACTAATTCAAGGTAACTGGCTGAATATTATGGCTGAGTAAGTATTCAGACCTGGGCCTTATTCATTTATCATTTTATTTGTATCCCACCTTTCTCCCAGCCTGGGACTCAAGGCAGCTTACAAAAATGCTGAAAAAAGAAAAAGCTAAAAACCTGATAATTAACAAGTTAAAACACAATTAAACAAGTTATATTAAAATGCCATTAAGTGTCAAAAATTGTAAAATCATTAAAAAAACAAAGTGAAGAATATAGCACCCACACCGAAAAATGATTCTGTATGACAATTAAATGCCTGTTTGAATACAGTTGGTCCTCCACATCTGTGGGTTTGACTTTCATGGATTTGATTATGTGTAAGTTTCTTCAACCCGTGTCCCCCACCTCAGGTGCTTCTTTTCTGGGGGAAACTTTCCTTATGAGCAGCTCTGATTGACCACCAGTCACTGCCTGGCCAACTAAGGATGGCTCACAGCCCAATTTCTCAGCACTACAAACCCTCCCCTGATGCCTCCACCCCACACCCAAGAAGGAGATGGGTGAGACAGAAGTATAGGGCCACTGTGCCTCAGTCCCGTTTCCTTCTACTTTCCCTGACCTGTTTTGGATTCTGGCAGCCCATTCTCTCCACCATGCCTCAGTCCTCTTCTCACAGACATGCACATTTTGATATTTGTGATTTTTTCACTTTTGAGAGGGCACATACCCTGGGAATAAATATCAAGAAGGCTATCACCCATGTCCTGTTTTCTTAGTAGGCAGGCCTGTGATACTGGTGGGACTGAAGGAAAGCCCTCCAGCAAGACTCCTAACACTCTCTCAGGCTCATATAGGGAGTTGCTATCTTTCAAATAGTTTGGATAGTAAAGATAGTTTTAACCAGTCCTGGATACTCAGATAGTTTTCCCAGTCCTTCCTTTTGTGTGCCTTCAAGTCATTTCCGACTTTGGCAACCCTGTCATGGGGTTTTCTGGGGCTTGTGTGACGTGCCTAAGGTCACCCAGTGAGTTTCCCTGGTCTCCAAGGTTTAGTCCAATGCTCAAACCACTCTACCATTAGATATTTTAGCTGCTGTGTTGCTTTCTCTCCATTGATAACTTCTGTTCTCTTCTTTTTCCTCCCATCATGGATTTAAATATTATGGATCAAGATTTTGATCGGCTAAGAACATATATACATGCCATCTAGAAAGACACTTCAAATAAGTGTTAAGAAATTCTAATCACTCATGAAATACTACTACTAAAGATAGTAATATAAGAACTATAGAAATTAAATAGTGTCATTGCCAAACCACACATACGGGTACAAGATAACATATTTTAAGATTGCCTTTTGTGTATAT
Source organism: Iguana delicatissima (assembly GCA_948472985.1). Lineage (NCBI taxonomy): Eukaryota > Metazoa > Chordata > Lepidosauria > Squamata > Iguanidae > Iguana > Iguana delicatissima. Next base: position 202,059 of record CAOKZL010000976.1, read on the forward strand.
GTGTGTGGAGTGCTTAAATAGAAAGAAACCCTTTTCAGAAGAGATGCACTGCTCTTTCTTCTGTTCTTATCTTAAAACAAACAAATGAAAAACCCCCATCATGGTGATTCTTCTGTGGCTTAAGGGTTGGTGAACAGAGAACTCCAGGACACAAAGGTATGTGTACAGAGGTGAGGAGAACAGAAGAACATGGGAATAATAAAAACAAGAGTTCTTATTGCTGAGAATTACTTCTCCCTGCCCTTTGTTTCAAATTCTTCGAATTTCTGGAACAATAATTTCTTGTAGTATATGAAGATGGCTTTGTTCTAACTCTGTTAGAAGAACATTGGGAGATGAATGACTCAAAACTATTATCTATTTGTCTGAAGAGAAATTGTTTAGTCTGTGCAACAAATATAATGCTATAACAAAGGACAGGAATTTTTTTAGTTGGTAAGAAGCCTCTGTTTAGACTGGACTTGGCCCTCCACTAGGCTTAGCTGTTGTTACTGGAGACCCTGTTTACATGGCAGCTACCTAAAACTCAGGAAGTATTTTCCAAATTGTACACTTTTGGAAGCAGTGAATACAGTCCATATATAGCAAGGTAAGCATTTTATGTTAGCAGTACACCTAGATTTTAGGAACAAAATGAATGCAGTATGACTAATGTGTATGTTTCTTCCAAGTTGCTTGTCGACTTATGGCATCCCCATGAATTATATAGGGTTTTCTTAGGCAAGAAATACTCAGAGCTGGTTTTGCCAGTTCTTTCCTCTGACATGTAGCCTACAACACCTGGTATTTGTGAGTGGTCTACCATCCAAATACTAACCAGGATTTTACCCTGCTTAGCTTCCAAGAACAGATGGAATCTGGTACCTTTAAGGTTTGTAGGCCCTAGTAAGACTGATCCTAAATCTATATCTATATCTTTATACTATAGAAGACAAAATTTAGTTTGTTAACTGAAACCTGCTGTTAAACAAGATTGATGTTCCATGACATTTCATAAGTACTTGAGAAGAATATAATTCCTACACCTATGTACAGTGCTCTTCTTATTAATTGACAGTCCTAATAATTCTTATTTGGTAGGGGACAGTTCTTGTTTATGAATCAAACTACAGTTTAAACAATACACTTATGGATTCTTACTGCACATAAATCGAATTAAGATATTGAGATGGAATCTGATGCAAATTTAGCACTGAGCACAGTGGAGCTTATTTCTGATTATAGGATTGTACTGTTAGGATCTGAGTAACTTTGAGGAAAGTACTGTATGTACACAGGCATCTCTGAATGTACTGTTAATTACTGCACAAACAAAATGACAGTGCAGTTCCAGTATATAATAGTGCTGGGTTGAGTATGATGGGAGGCAACAATTTGCGGTAAGTTTCTCAAAGAGGGCATGTTCTCTTATGAAATGGGATACTTTAATAGGTCTCTTAGAGCTTTTCTTGAAATGGCTGATCATCCATGGCTTGGCTAGAGATATATGCAATGTGCACAGGTTTTCTAAGTGAAATAATTCTTACTGAATTCATTTGGACTTACTTTTGAGCAATCATGTCATGCTGGTAGAGAACTACACACTGTTTCCTGTTTGGGGTTCCTTAAATTATGTTCAGCTATTGCTGTGCTTTGTGCTTTTTTAATTTTCTCCCTTTGTTTTCCTCTGTTCACTATGGCACTTGGTCTTTTGAAGGTATTGTGGTTTCCGGGTGGCTGTGCACTTCCGATTACCATCTGGCTTTGTTACACACAGTGTATGTTCTTTTGCTTTTTGCAGGACAAGATTGAAATTTCCTGTTACGCATGTGTGTATGTGTGGAGGTATCATTCCGTTAGTAGGTGATGGGCCAGATTAAATGTATGTAGGTAGCTACAGTATAATATTAGAAAATATTACACATTTACTATAAGAATCCAGATTATCTATGAACATTTTCAAAGACTTTTCATAGTGTTGCTGCTTAAAACAAAACAAAAATCTGAATTGTAAACTTAGTTTTCAGACATGGTTAGGTAGATTCATTTACATATAGCCAAAATGAGTTGAAAAGAAGTTTCATTAGTTTGTCCTTTGTAATACCAGTAGAGAAATAATATTTTTTTCTACATTTTAGGTCACTGTTCTGCAGCTTGTCTCATAAAAAGAGAAAGATAAGATCTTACAAAGATATGCCTGTTAGCCTTGAATTGTTTTAAAACTACTGAGTATTTTAATTCTGTTTTAGTGCTCAATTTTTGTATGTTTTTAATTGTACTGTTCCTTTAAATTGTAAGCCACTTTGAGTCCCAAACGATGAGGGCTACACTAGCATTCCTCTCTGTCTCTTATACTAGACTAGCTAATCAGCCAGTACGAATTTCTGATTAGTTGGTTGTCTTAAACAGTCATCCTCCAACATTTGCAAATTTGATTATTTGCAGATTATGTGCTGCTGCTTCTGCTTCCCTTGCACATTCACTCATACACATGGGGGAGCACACAGAAGAAAGGCATGAGTGTGTGTTCCCTTGCTTGCATGGGTGGGTGGAGGGGAGATGAGATGGGACAGGGGAGTGGAAGGAAGGAAAGTGTCTGTGTGTGCGTCCCCCCCGCCTGCCTGTGTGGGTGGGAGCGGGACAAGGGGGAGAAATGGGGAGCAGGACAAGGGGAGATATGCACATGCATTCCCTTGCACTCAGGCGGCTGGGCAGGGCACAAAGATACGAGACGAGGAAGTGGGCAGGGGACAGGAGAGGGAAGGCACATGTACATGCAGGGGGATGCCAGGGGATGGGATGGGGGAGTGGGAAGAGGGAAGTGCATGTGCATATGCATATGCTCCCTTGTTCTCTCACTCAGGCAGGCGAGGGGGAAGATGTTTGTGTTTTGTCTACTTTTGTGAGGGCCTTGCACTCTTTACCATTGTGAATGTGGAGGGACAATGGCAGCAATTTTACCTGAGTTGTGACTGCTGTTTCGAGTTCTTACAGTGCCGTCTTATCCATATTTACTTGGAAGCAAATCCCACTATTTTCAGTGGAGTTTACTCCTTCTTAAATTGATATTTAGAATTATGACTCAAATGTGCCTTCCATCAAAAGTATCCTCTTAAAATTGTTAAAATTTAGAGGAATCCTGAACTTGTCTTTTGAAAAGCAAATTTTCTTGAGTGTAATAGGATATCATTGTAAATAAATGAAAGTTGGGTTGCAGTCTTATTTTTCTCTACTGAAATATGGCAGAATTTGAACATGAGTTTTTCCAGTCTTGCTTATTAATGATAACATCACATTACTTTCAGGTAGACTATCCAGTACAATAGTGGCTTTTAAAAAATTACAGCAAAAGCTTGTGTTTTTGCTCTTCATAGTTGGAAAAAACATGTTCAAAATATAAAAAACTGTGTGCACTCTAAGCAGCAGTTTCTCCAAATTAACTACTGTGGCTGATCCTGGTACATAACCCTTTAAAAGTTCAAGCTCTCTTTCCTTGCCGATTGTTTGAGGCCAGGTTTGAAGTACAACTCCAAAAGCTATGTAGTCATAATAGCTAAACAGTGGCTTGTGGCTAACTTGTGAATGACAGCAGTGTATATTCTGCAAGACACGTTTGACCTCTGTTATTTTGGTCCCCTCTCCTCTACCTTTCCTTCTTATAACTGAAACAGCTTAGATAAGTTTCTCTTAGAATAGACACGGCTGCTTTTACATTCTGTTCTCTAATAGGATACAAACCATGCTTCCTTAGATCACGTAGTTTTTGTGTTCCTAGCTAAGATGCACTCCATGCATACAATCTCAGGATGGCATTCAACAGCTGGGGTCAGAAAAATATACATGTAACCAATTTCCAGTGTGAATGGCTCTGTATACTCTAAGCATGTGGCTTTACTGACTCATATATATTGGTCAAAATCAAAACTGCATTTAGTACTTGGAGAAAAAAAGTAGAACCATGTTTCCATATTGTGTGTGTGGTTTTAACAGCATTGCAGGTTATTCTTTTATAATTATGTAGTTGGCCTTCCATATCTATGGATTTTATATCCACAGATTCAACCAACCATGGCTTGAAAATATTTTTAAAAAATCTCAAAAACAAGCCTTTGAGTTGTTCACCATTCTCTATGAGGGACCATTTTATATAAGGGATGTAAGATGTTATTACAGTATTGTACATGATGGGACTTGAGCATCCACAGATTTTGGTATTCATAGGAGATCCTGGAACCAAACCCCAGCAGATACTGAGGGCCTACTGTATTTCTGAAGAGGTGGCAGCAGTTGGATGTGAGTCAAGCTTCTGTTCGCTTGAAAATCACGGAAACAGACTTGCAGTACCTATTTGTATTCTTCGCATACACAGAGGCCCCTTTTCCTACCTAACTTGTCGGTGCTATTCTAAATGCCTAAAATGTAAATCTGTAGAATGCAAAGATTTAGACAAAAAAGACTGAAAGTAGACTGTTTGGCTTCCTTTATAAGAATTATGAATGGATAAACTTGAGGCATTGTGGAAGCAGATTTTTCTTTAATTTTTGCCTGAAGCCAGTATGGACCTAAGGTGAAGAGAAAACCTGCAGTTCAGCCTTCTTCTGTTCTTTAATTGTGTTTAATTCCTTACTGTGGTGCTGTTTTTATTTTTTATTTTTTTGCATGAAGCTTGGCTAACTTATCCTCTGAATCAGTCTGATTTCCTTCCTCATGTACTTAGATGTGGCACCGCAGAATTTTTTCTTTGTAGGACAGTGTTATCTCTGCTGTATGTGTTGATTGTGGAAGCAGGTAAAGCTAGGAGTTTCAACCAGGAATCTGTTTTTCAGTGTCAGCTCCAGTTCATTCTGAGACCATTAAAGTGATAACAGGAACACAAGCTCATCTCTCCATGTGAAAGGTTTCTTAGTACATCTATTCTGAGTGTAGAGTAATAGCAGTTATGTCAGCAATCTCAGTTAAGACAAATGGACCTGTTTAGATATTATTCCCACTCTCTGTATGGTCATCTGTTACATATCAGACTTCAGGCTCATAAGCAGATATCACTTCAGCTTCCAGGGATGAGGAGAGAACTGAGTAGGTTAAGTCAAGCTGGCCAGCCCTTAAAAAAAAACAATACTTCTGGTCCTCTTTCTCCTACACCAGCTGCTACCTGGTCAGCTAAGGATAGATACAGCCCAGTTTCTCAGCACCACAAACTCTTTCCCCGTGTTCCCTCCACACACATCCAAAGAAGGAAATGAGTGAGAGAGAGAGGAAGTTTAGGGCCAATATGTTGACTCACTCCTTTCCCCTCTCTTTTCCCTGGCCTTGGGTGTCCGTTCTCCCCACCATGCTTCAGCCCCCTTCCCATGGACACACATATATTTTGATATTTGTGATTTTCCCATTTTTGTGGGAGTCCTGTGCCCCTAACCCTAGTGAATGTGAAGAGCTGATTGTAGTTGCAGTTAGTTATGTGCAGTCTGTTCTTTTTCCAGTATTGAAAGTATGACTAAATTACATTATAATTGTGCCTTAACAAGGAAAAAATGTTTTTAATGGAGATCTTCTTGTGGTATAATTTTAATGCCTTTGTTACTTTTGCAACTTCTATTATTTTTACAGTTGTGTGTGTATGGACATAATAAAAAGTTCAGGATGGCTATCATGTGGTCAAGTGTTAGATTGTGTTAGACCTCTTGTTTTTGCCTTGTGCTCCATTGTGGGCGCTGAGGCAGGGATGAGGTGAGTGGAAGGAGTGTGCCTTTTTGTACCCTAGAGAGTAATTTATAGCATTTAGATTTTTAAAAGGTGACTAAAAGCAGAGATAAGTGGGAAATTAAAGCGTAACTTTTAAAATATGGTGACAATAATAGTCACCTATCCTTGAGGCATGCATGTGGACTTGGTATGGTAACTGTAGCCAATTAACTGTTTAACAGTAACTTTCTAAGCTCTGGTTAAAAACCTTGCTTAATTGTCATAATTGACATAGCAACATAGCATCACTGGGGATTGAGTTCAGAGCGCTATGTCTGATCTGCGTATTCTTTGTACAGCATGATTGCAGAACTCTTGCAGAAGAATTAATTCCTTGTGTTCCAGTGCAAAGAACACCCCTAATCACACAATCCCCCTCTCACTTTAATTTGAAATAAATTGTGTAATCGTTTAGATATCAAATCTACGTAACTTTGCGTATAGGCATGAATGAATGTGGCTGTCCCTAAGCCTTTTTAGGATTAGGGATTTACTCTATTGAAAATCTTCTCTCTATTTAATGTTGTGGCAGATTATAGCTAGGTTATGCCCAGCTTCAATATAACCAAGTAGCTCCTTGGAAATAAAGCCGTTTCCTTCAGTTTCAAATGTTGAGTGAATGAATGAATGAATGAATGAATAAATAAATAAATACATGAACTTCTTCATTGCATCTGCAAATGTGCTTACTTGAAACTAAATCTCACTTACTAAAATGGAACTTTTCCTAGAAATTATGCTTATATTTCACCTAAGGTGGTAATTATTTTAACCTGCAAGGAAGCTTATATTTTAATATATTTTGTTCCATTGCTGGGAAAGATCATAATGTTCTTACACAAATGTTTACTGGTATCTTTTGAAAATCGCTCCTAGAACTCAGAGTAAATTAGCATTAAAGTATAAATATAACTGTCAGAAATCCTTTTCTTAAAAGTACAGAACACTATCAAGTGAAGTAACTTGATATACACAACTGAGATTTCAACATTGCTTCTTCTTCTTAAGTATATAGTTCTATGTATGTGTATTATACTTTAATGCTTGTATAATGTCATATGCATGATACATTTATGGTTGCCAGATTCAGAAGAGGCAGAACTCCTGAAATCTTCAGTACTGATGTTGTCTGTAGACCAAAACATCTGAGGGGTGTGAAGTTGAAGAATGCTGTCTTAGATATTCAGAGCCTTAATTCTACACATAACTTCTAGTCACTAAATCAGAAGTGTGAGTAACAGTGATGTTCCCATTGTTTCTCAAGCAACCATGAGTTCTTGAAGGTTTATCCCTATGAAGTAGCCAGTGGTGTCTCAGGGAGGTTTTCCTTCTTTGTACTCTGGCATCCATAATGGTCACATGCAGAGCCAGTGTTAACTAACTCCTTAAGTGTCTAATCTCTGTCGCTTAAAACTAACCTGCAATAAAAGTAAACCAGTGGATAGTTTGGATGCTATCATCTACTGAATAAACAGTACTACTCTCTAATGCAGTGGTTCTCAACCTGTGGGTCCCCAGATGTTTGTGGACTTCAGCTCCCAGAAGCCCCAGCCACTATGGTCAATGCTCAGGGCTTCTGGGAGCTGAAGTCCAAGAACACCTGGGGACCCACAGGTTGAGAACCACTGCTCTAATGCATGGGTGGAAATCATGGAGCCCTTCAGGGGATGTTGATCTATAAGTCCCAACAGCCTTAGTCAGCACAATCAATGTTGAGGAATGCTAATATTTGCATTTCTGAATCTGAGGGGCTGTATGTTTTGCACCCTTGTTGTCATAATTTGGCTGTAATAATTGGAGATCTGCAAATTCAGAGAGCTGGCTGTTGAGTTTCTTAATTAGAGAGTTGAGCATTCTTTATGAGACTCTCAGATATTTTCAAGGTGCATCATAATTTATCTTGAAACTGAGCTATAATTTGCCCATTAAGCAGACAACCATATAGTGCAATATTAGCAAGAAGTGATCCCCTTCCTCCTGTGGCTTTGTCAGTGCCTGATTGAGATACAGGGCCCCCAGAGACCCCTCGGAGCATTTTGAGAAGGTATCAGAGGCAAGAAGGTCAACTCTGACCATTTCCTTCCCAAGAAAATATTTTCCTGTATTTTTACAGTGTAAAAAGGCATGCTTTATTAAATACAGATAAGATGCTATAAGAAAGAGAAGAAAGTTTAATTTCTACTTTAAAAAAAATCGTTTAATGTCCCACCCTCACTTTAAGGAACTGAAAGTTATCTTATTTTTTCCTGATGCTTTAAGTATTTTGGTTTATAGTGCATGCACTCTCTGACTGTTGCCGCGCTATCTTTGGTTTAACAGAAATTGTAATCTAAAGCAGAGGGGTGCCACAGGGTTCTGTCCTGGGCCCAGTGCTATTCAACATCTTCATCGATGACTTGAATGAAGGAGTGGAGGACATGCTGATCAAATTTGCAGATGACACCAATTGGGAAGGGTTGCTAATACCCAAGAAGACAGGATCAGATTTCAAAATGACCTTGACAGATTGGAGTTCTGGGCCAAAGCTAACAAAATGAATTTCAACAGAGAGAAATGTAAAGTCCTACACTTAGGCAGAAAAAAAATGGAATGCACAAATATAGGATAGGGGACACATGACTGGATAACAGTACATGTGAAAGAGATGTAGGAGTCTTGGTGGACCACAAGCTGAACATGAGTCAGCAATCTGATGCGGCAGCCAAGAAAGCCAACAGATTCTTGGTTGCATCGATAGGAGTATGGTTTCTAGATCAAGGAAAGTAATAGTGCCGCTTTCTTCTGCTTTGGTTAGACCTCATCTGGAATACTGTGTCCAGTTCTGGGTGCCTCACTTCAAGAAGGATATCGACAAGCTAGAATGTGTCCTGAGGAGGCTGACCGAAATGGTGAAGGGTATGGAAGCCATGTCCTATGAGGAGCAGCTTAGGGAGCTGAGTATGTTTAGTCTGCAGAACAGAAGGTTAGGAGGGGACATGATAACTATGTTTAAATATTTGAAGGGATGTCATGCCTAGGAGGGAGCAGGATTGTTTTCTGTTGTTCCAGAGACTAGGACAAGGAGCAATGGATTCAAACTACAAGAAAAGAGATTTGACTTAAACCTCAGGAAGAACTTCCTGATGGGCAGAGCTGTTTGGCAGTGGAATATGTTGTCTCAGAGAGTGATGGAGTCTCCTTCTTTGGAGGTTTCTAAGCAGAGACTGGATGGCCATCTGTGAGAAGTAGTGATGTATCTAAGTCTTTTATTCCAGGTTTCAAGTCAGGTTTCAGGTCCTTGAAGATATTTTCAAATCAGTTCTCAAGTCTGGAAGCCAATTTTATACCCCAACCAAAATTTCAGTGTTATTGGATAGAGTGAAATAAATTCAGTTTTAACAACTTAAGCAGAATCAGCTCTCCATATGCAATTTGCAGTTTTGCCATCTGCAGCTTTGGAAGTGGGGAATAGGATCGTATCTTACTCCTCATTACTGAAGATTCAAAAGATTTAGAAGGAAGGATCCTTTTCCTTAAGCTCATTGCCTAACACATTTGGTGTTTTCTTCTGAGAAATGCCCCCTCGCTCTGGAGGTGAGTCTTGTCTTTTGCTCTTAGGAAAAGTTTTAGAAGGCTCCTCCGATATGCAGTGGGGACAGGCTGCTGAGCAGACCTCAAGCTTGCCTTAAGCCCATTGCCTAACCTGCTTGCTGTTCCCCTCTGAGAAATGCACCCACACTTTGGGCTTGAGAGAGATTGTCATGTGACTAGCAGGCAAAAAGAGATAGAGGCATTGTTCAAAGTCTTAAGGTTTCTGGATGAATGTGTTATGTTACTGAGCCAGGGGCATCAAGTTGGTCACTAAAGATATACAAATCTCGAGCCGAGTTGAGTCAGTGCATCATTTATGGCCAAGTCGAGTCCTAGTTGAGTCACCAAAGTGACTTAAGTCCGACTTGAGTCTGAGTCTATCGACTTCAGTCTACATCACTGGTTAGGAGTACTTTGAGATGGGTTCCTGCGTGGCCGGGGGTTGGACTGGATGGCCCCTGTGGTTTCTTCCAACTCTATCATTCTGTAAAAAACAATAACTCAAAAAGGTAAATTCCCAGCAGTTCTGCTGCATTACAGATGTACTTATAATTGGTTGATTTATATGTTTATTTTGTGTGTCTAAAGTTTTCGTTTCTATGACTGACAGAAAGGTTGAATACATAGAAGCACTAGCTCTAGGGTTAATTGCTATTATTGCTGTTAATGCATCTGAGGATATTGCACCAAACCGAGAGCTGCAGATTTTTCACCCTCAGAAGTATCTCTTAACTGTGAGAAGCTCTGATGTAACTTCTTGTGGTCACTCCTTTCCCTGAAGGAAGTGGTGAAAAAAGAGATCATGTTGCCACTTTTGTGAAGAATGTGTGTTCTTATGATTTGTAAGGGTAGTCCTGCAGTAAACAAATTTAAGATCCCCTAAGATTTTTAGTTCTACAGATTCCTGGTTATATATGAAATTCAGTAGTTTGCAAATGATTTTGTACTGGTTTTGTTGTACGGAGGTTACAAGAAGATGTATAGGTGTAATCGGTGTGTCATAAAGAGGCTCGTCTCTAATTGATCACCCTCTTATACTGTTTCTTTTTATTATTTTATTTTATTTTAATTTAATTTTTTTGGTGAATTCTGAAAAATGCTCCTCTTCCTTTTGGAGCTTAGCACAGAGTGAGTTACTTGACAATCAGCCCCAACAGAGCTTTTTCTCCTCCATTATAGATATCATTTAAGTAGAGCATGCCTCTTAGAGTGTGTGTGAGTTGCAAGCTGCAGTTTTGTGGCAGTCATTCTCTCTGGTTGTGCTTTCTAGCACACACATGTTCACCTTCAAATTATTAGTCACTTGTTATTAGTGCTACATGGCCATCTAGGGCCATGGAATTGATATTGAATGTGTACATCTATTAAGACTATTGAAGAGCATTTAGAGGCAGAAAAACAGGGTAGTAAAAACAGAGAGATAACAAAATATATGGAAACTCTGCAGGCCATTCAGAAAAGAAGCGAAAGGATAAAATTATGATGATCTTCTTTATTATGGCTTTATACTTTTGCTGGCTTGCTGAGCTGCTTCTTGCCTTTGAAAGTTTTTAAGATAAGGATTAGCATTAGTATACTTAAAACTGGATCAGAATGAAATGGAGCATTGATAAATTTGAATGTCCTCTGTCTCCATAAAAGTTCCCACTTCCAAATGAATGCTTTTAGGGGTGAAATTTAGCCTTTGGAATTTTGGTCAACCAGATCTGGACATTAGACTCAGTGTCACTTGCAGATTTTGAATTAACCAATGTGATGTTATCTTTAAAGCTGGTCCCCTCATTCAGTAGAATGGAACATGAGTCTCTGATAAGAGACTTTCCTTCCCGTTTGTGAGTTAGCTTTGCATTTGTCTGTTTCGAAGCAAATGTACAGTGACTAGAATAAATGGGGATTACTTGAAAGGTAGTGTTCTTTCATGGAAATCTTGGTCCATTTTAAGACAGCTTGGATAACAAATCATAACAAAAGACTTTTTTTTTTAACCAGTGAGCAAATTGCTATGTGAATGTGATTTAGATAGGTATGCAGATTTAATTATGTTTGTACATCTCTGTTTCTTAAAACACAAGTATTTTTCAGAACATATCCAGGAAAATAGATCTGGAAGACTATCCTTTCAGGGAGTCTGTAGACTTGGAAAACTCTTCTTCCTATCTCTTGAAGACAGCAGTCCTAAACACACTTACTAAGAAGTCCTAGTAAGTCCTACTGAACCTCGGAACACTGAACATGTTTTCTACATACATATGCATAGCATTGCTCTGCAATTAAGTGTTTAATCCTGTTTTCTTTTTTGATGCCAAGAGCACCTGCAGTGGCCCATTAGCCCAGATTCTGAAAAAAAAAAGTTTTATACTATTTATCAGTGAAGTGTTGATAGTTAAGAGGGAATCAGACACTAGCATCTTTTGGTGCCAATGTTATGTTAGTAGGTTTATGTTTCTTTCCCCCCATCCACAATGCTTCTTGTTTAATAGTCTGTCAGTGGCTTCCCAAATCATTTAACTATAGATAAAGTCAGTAAAGACTGGTTAGGTTTCTTAGAAAACGTGGTATATGTCATGCTATGAAAGATGCACCAAAAAAAAAAAAAATCCCTCCTCTTATTCATCCAGGAAGCGTGTTTATTCTGTACAAGTTAAAACAACTTTTCTAATTCCTTGGGGAATAAAATGAAAGGAAAACATAACATCCTACCCATCGTCATTTCTTCACAAAAGCAAGAAACCAAATGAGGAAGATGTGGTGAGTATGTCCTCAATAAGATATATGACTTCTGTGGCATCTGCTTATTGGCAAAAGAATTTGAAGTCTGCTATGATTCTATCACTTCACCTGCCAAAGACAATGAGTGGTGTCAGGACAGCTGTGGACTTCTTTGTAGGAGTTCTGTTGGTTTAGAATGCTCTCTTGGTTTATTGATTTGAGACTGAGTATACAGTTGTAGGTGGTGGTCAACCTTTCACCTGTGGAAGAATGGCTGTATTCATTCTGCTGAACTATTTGGTTATGATTTGTGACTGGGGATACCAGTCATTGTGAGTACTCATTTTTGCCAGCAAGAACAAATAACAATGTTATCCGTGGTGTGAGAGAACTCCTTGAAAACTGCATATTTTTTTGAGGTCCATTTGCAATTCAGGGCTTCTCCTGTGGAGAAATGTTGTTGTTTTTTTTGCACAGGAAACCTGTTGTTTTTTTTCCTGCACAGAGAACAAGTTTCCTGTCTGGAGAATTCTGTTGTCTGTGCAAACACCTGACATGCTTTATCACTGCCAACTTTCCCAAGCATCTTGCTGTGTCCACGTTTATGTTGGTGGGGTTTTCCTATAGTTGGGGAATGCCTGTTGTTGTTGTTGTTGTTGAGGATTAGATGATCTCAGGCTTTTTGCTTCAGAATTTCAGTCTGTACCTATTCTGGGACTTGGATTAACATCTTGTAGTCCATTTTGGCTTGTCATGCCCTGCCATTGTGGTTGCTTCCTTTCTCCCTGTCATTGCTAACAGCCCTAGCTATACAAATTGGAGTGCTTACTGAAAAAAGAAGGTATATGGGGGCAACTGAGCCAATCCATTTATCAGTGTAAGAAATGTCAAGGGAATGCTTTTCTTTTTTGGAACAGCTGTGCCAAATGAAGATCCTTTCTTTTCCTCAGAGAGGCAGCAATCTTTACTGGTAAGCAAACAGTTGTACCCTATCAGCCATGTAATTGAGTGGGTGGATTCCAGATGACTGGCAGAGGGTTAGGATTGGAACTAGGATAAGTGGTTCTGAATGCTAGGAATACTTCAGTGTTAGAACAGAGTCTCTAGGTCTACGTTGCTAAATATAGTTAATGCACATTTTGTTCATACAGATTTGGAGGTTAAATTTTATGTAAATGTATGATACTCCAGCACATCAGTTTTCAGTTTGTTAAAAATTGAATTTGGCAGCTCCCACAGTCACCAGCCCCCAGCAATTTCAATTGCCTGCTGTTTGACAGCTCTCGGGATGAGAGGGTCTCTGTATGTGGGTTGAATTTCATCCAGCAGTGAACAGAAGGCCATGGCACTGTATTTTAGAACAGGAATATTGCATTCCTTATGGCTTATGCTGTCTTGAAGTCATACTTTTTTCTCAGCAGTTGCAAAAAGGCCGTTGGTATCATAGTTGTTGCTGTTGTTGCAAAACAAATTTCTTGTGCCTTCGGTTTGGGAGACAAAGGATAATGCAGACATATTGACAAGGGAATGCTGCTAGATTAGGCAGAAAGTATTCGAGGGAGCCTTTTGTTAAAACTTGGGAAGTATTTTACTGTTCACAAGGTTGTCAAGGGCACAGCTGAAAAGCAACTGCCTTGTATTGTTTGTGGCTCTAGGAACTGAACTCAGTTCTCATTCTAGATATGTTTGGGTTGTTATGTAGGTTAAACTTTGGTACAATTAAATTTACTCAGGGTAAAGCTCAATTTCCGGTTATGTATTTGAGCAGTATGTCACAGCTGGATGTGGGACCACTCAATTCTGTTACAGATTGCCAAATGTTAATGTCAGAAAGGCAGTATTTATCAGATTTTTTCTCAATGAGATTCATAAATTAAGAAGAAAATATTGAAGGATGCTTGTAAATAATTTTATGTTTTTAAATTTATGTAAAATAAACAGCCAAAATATTTTCAATCAACAAGTTGTCTTGTGTCTTACTTTACTGTATTTCAGAAAATGTATTGGTTATATACTTTCTTTACTGGGATGTATCCTTCAGAATACATCTGTATATTTCTGTTAGTTTTTTAATATCAGACTTTTTAATACTATCTTTGAACATAGCCACGTTAGTCTGGGTAAGTATATAAAGTTTTGTGTGTAGGCATTTTGCTTCAGGTGTCTGCTGAAGTAGACTTAAGTCTGTGAAAGCTTATGCTACCAATTTCTTTTTGTCCATCTCAAAGGTGCTGCAAGATCCCTTTGTGTACTGCTTTTGAACTTGACATCTACAGTATCTTCTATATAAAATGTGTTGCTGTGATTATTTTTGTGAAGCTCCGTTTTGATGTACTTTAGACTAGAGAAGAGATTTATTTATGTCACTAATCATGTCCTGTCTGTAAAATTCCCTGATACGAAAGGAACTTTGTGATATTTTTACTTTTAAAAATTGTTCCACAGGCATGCATGTGTATATACATGTTGGAGCAGTTCAGCCAGTAGAGTATGACTGATATGGGTAATTCTTTTTAAAAAGTGAACACCTATTTAAAAAATACAGAAATCAGGGTCTTCCTTTATTGCAGCATATTTTGTTATTTATGAAGAAACAAAATAACTGAGTTCAGTGGTGTTGACTCCCAAGACTGTGCTCATATGATTATATCCAAACCCCCAGTGACAGTATAATGTCTGATGATTTTATTAAACAATGGAGAATGGCTACATAGGCATATAAAAATTTGCCTCTGTCTTCTCTGTCCTTCCAAGCTTTCGACAAAGATTGCATCTGCCAGAAAGGAATTCCCAGAAGAGGAAACGACGTGCTGTTTTCTCTCCTGAATCCAGTGGGAAAACAAAAGAAGTTGCTGTTCTGCACCTGCTCCACAACATGAGGAGGAGATGCACTGTGTTGCACTTCCTTTGTTTTTCATTTTTTCTTTTTAAAATTGTGAAGACATTGGCATTAGTTAGTATATTTGGTTAATATATGTATATAGTATGGGAGATAACACAAAGAGAAGCAGAAGAGGGAGAGGAGAAAGACATCAAGATAGCAAGATAAGGAAGTTTCAGAGAGAGAGATAGAAGGAGGATATTGTGGAAGGAATATATGTAAGGAAAAAGGAGTGTGAAGGCTGGAGAGCAAACTTGATACTTAGTTGGCATATAATTTTAGCAAGGATTTTATTTTGCATTGAGCAAGGGGTGAATGCCAGCAATATTGATTTTTTTTCTTGTTTCACTCCAACGTGAGCCAAGACAGAGCTAGACTGCTCTTTAACGTACAGATTATTGTTGTTGTTTTTGTGCCTTCAAGTCATTTCGGACTTATGACAGACCTCAGGCAAACCTATCGTGGGGTATTCTTGGCAAGATTTGTTCTGAGGCTGAGAGAATGTGACTTGCCCAAGAAGATCCATTTAGAAAGAAAAGGAGAGTTGGCAACATATTCAGGAGTTTCAGGATTTGCAGAAGTAGGTGTTAAAACAACAACAATAATCACACCAAGAGTAGCTATGAAGACAAGATGGGGTAGCAGAAAAGAAAATGGAAATGTTTATGGGGGCTTTATATCTAATGGTTGGCTTGATTTCCCTGCAGCTCATAGTATCCTTGAGTAGGCCACAACTGGCTGGTGGTTGTTGTATGCCTGCAAGTCATTTCTGACTTAAGGCAATCCTAAGGGGAACCTATTAAAGTGTTTTCTGGGCCGGAGTGTGTGTGATGCACCCAAGGTCACCCACCTAGTGTGTTTCCATAGCCTAGCAGGAAATCACACCCTGGTCTCCAGGGACACAGTCCAGCTCTCAAACCACTAAACCATACTGGCTGGTACCCTGAATAAAAACACTGCTCTTTAGGAAGCAACAATTGTAATACAGTACATCATTTCTATGTAGATCCTAATTATAAGGGTAAGATGATGCCAGTCCATGAAAAGGATAGTATACAAATCCAGAGGTATTAGAGGAGGAAGACTATATTCTGAAACAGAAGTAGGTAGTAATTCAGCATATGCAAGATGGGAATAAGGAAATCTTTGATGCAAAGTGATCTGACAAGGTAGCACAATTGTAAGCCTGAGTTAAGGAGGTTTGAGAAATGCAGTCTTCTCAAGTTAAGCCTCTTCACCTAACATCCCAATGAAGAAGGCAAAGCAGAACTTGGGCAGTTTTTTCCTGTGGTGAAATTAATGAACTCCAGAGTTTAAATACATGTCTGTGTCAGAGTTCTGATTGTTGAAGATTGGCAGAAGGCTACTTACAACTCTTATATAGCTTAGGTCCGGGTGATATGATAGACTTTACTACTCCGTATGAATAGGCACTGAGATCCTCAGGAGACGCTCTTCTTTCAAACCCATTGCATTGACAGGCATGATTAGTGGGGAGATGTGATAGGGCCTGGAACTCTAGAATGGTCCCCTGCTTTCTGTCTGTCCATCAATAGGCAAAGTTTCTGAGAACTGACTGATTTTTTTTTTTAAAAAATGAAGGGCTTTTAAGACTGTATTCTACTGTTGCAACTGTTGCTGTTTTTTTTTTAACCTTTTAAAGATTTTAGTTCTGTGCTTTAAATTGTTTCTAGCATTGTTAATGGTTTAATTTTAATTTTGATCTTTTATATTTTTGCACTGTTTTGTAATTGTTTTAATTCATAAGCTACCTTCAGTCTCAGTCTTGGGGAAAAGGAAAAGTATATGTAATGATATTGGTATAAAGATATGGATAATGAAGATCATCTAGTTTTTCAGAGTGTTTGAACTGTCTGTCACCTACAAGGACATTCTTGTCTTAAGTGGTAGGAAATTTTGCTCCCCAAAGACATCAGGCGTAATTGGATTTCAATGAAACTCTTTGCTTCTTAAGTTTCTCACTTTTGTAGGTTTCCTCACAGCCTGTTGTAATAGGAAAGGTGTTATGCATATTGTTAGGCAGATACTAGCACTCCAGGGGTCTTTGTCCAGTTGTCAGTCTGTGCTGATGTACAGGTAAGCCACATGTTGGAGCTGCCACTGGAATTATTCTTGGAATGTGATGCTAACCAATAAGGAATCTTGAATGGAGAAAGCTCAAGGCATTCCTACTTACACTTAGTCTGCTTCTATAGTAAGATGCTGAAGGTATCATCCAGACTGCTGGAATTCTTTGGGAATTTGATTGCTTAAGTTATACATGTCAAGTTTTCTTAACCAATCTGGGTTCAGTAGTTTTTTTTGTTTTTGTTTTAATGATTGGATTCAAACAGCTGGTGGTACTTCTCAGACCTTCAGTTTGGGTCGCCCTCTTCTAGTCTGCTTACATAACTGTTCTTTCTAAATAAAGAGATTAGCCTGGTCTGTTCTTACTCTGTTCTCATCGAACCGTTACACAACAAGGCTTTCTCTAATTTGAGTCTAACTTCTAACTCTTTGATTCCTGCACAAGCAAATTTTGACTATAGTTCACTAGTTGTTCTGTGTCGTGCTTACTTAACTGCTGCTTCAGATGATCTCTTTGTTTACTTGCCATATTTGTAACCATCTTTTTGCAAGGCTTTCCACCATTCTGTAAGTCTAGGAAGATGAACCTCTAGCTCTGGCCTGGATAACAACTTGAGTGTTCCCTCTCTGATCTACAAGCTTCTTCTGTTATTATCAATCAAATGATTGGACAGAAGAAGTATTTAAAACCTGAGAGCTTACTGACTGGAACTGAGCTGTGGTTTGCATGGGTATTGTTCCTGAGTAAGCATGCATTGAATTGGACTGTGCTTGGTGGGAAAAAGTTAAACTATGTAAACTTACATTTGTGTGCATAAATGCGGGCGCACACACACACATCTACCTTCTAGTTTCTCAGTGGTGCTCTGTAAAGCATGTATGTAATGGTACCTGTGGCTGTGTAAACATCATAGAGAATTTATGTGGGTCAGTGAACATGCAAAATAGCAAGGAAGAAACTTCTGTTCCTATTACAATTTTAGACAAAGCAGTCCAAATTTCTTTCTTGGCGCATCCTCCAGTTTAAGTTGCATACAACCTTGAGTGGGTTGATGATGCAAGATAAAAGATATAGCCATAACCAACATAATTTATAACTATGTTCTTGAAATTTTTACTCTTAAAATGAGTGAGTTGTTGGCTCAAAAAATAATTCAAGGCACAGCTCTAGATGTGAAGATGCAACTGAGAATTTTGTTATCAGGATTCTGAGAATAAGAAAACATCCCTTTGTTCTATTAGGATCCTCGCTACCTTAATCCACATAGTCAAGACCATAACTTTTATGACACAGTGAGAAAAGGGGATCAAGCAAAGCGTACTGCACTGTGATTTTTTTGGAAGCAGACCACTTTGCGTGATTTAAAGCAGAATTTTATGCATGTCTACTCAAAAGTAAGCCTTAATTGGTAGTAAGGATGTTCTAGGATTGCAGCATTTAGAAAGCTAGCTCTATGGGTTATTTATCTGTCTATTTTGATGGGGGAAGGGAATTTTGCTTCCATGCCAAATGCATTTTGATGTAGATTTAACTGGTCTTGTCTGTAGTTACAGTATGGAATAGCAAGAAAGCTGCCAGAAGGCTTAGAAATGTCAATCTGGGAAAGCAGCCACAAACAATTGTTGCTGCTGGGAAAGGGGGGGGGGAGGAACCACTCTTGAACTGGACAGCTGATCTCCCAGCTGCCAAAGGGACCCTTGAATGGTCATTACTGAAGTACATTGAATGATAAAGGCTGAAAAGAAATGTGATTGAAACTAACATAAGGAGGACACATTGCCAATACAGTATTGAACTTTATGTGCTAAATAATGGGGTCAATTTGCTTTCATATTACAGTATTGAAGAAAACAAAATCTGAGTGACAAATGGTGTTTCATTCAGCTGAGAACTCACATTCAGAAGAGGGAGAAGAATATGAATGTATGTTGGAATTTGTCAATGTACTAGGAACCAAAAAAGACCTTCTTTACCTTCTATTCTCTGGAGTTAAACCTCAGATGGGTTCGTTTGTACTTTGCCAATAATTGCACTCTCTTAGTAGAAGATATACTCAGTATAATCCTGAATTGTTATGTCAGTCTGGTGCACATTGTAGACACCCAGGTGGATGAGGCATGTGGGCTTATCTTGAACCATGTTTTGCCATCTGCATACTCAAAACAGTGCTATATTTTGTAAGTAGGGAAGTGCAGTTGTTGTGATCCATGAGAGCACAGTTTCCTTGGTTAGGTATCTTTTCTCAGCTATGACTATTCAAATATGTATTGAACCAAAGGCATATTGTGTATTGTGACCCAAAGTTGTTCTGTTAGTACAGGAGTGGGGAGCTTTTGTGGAAAAAATAATTAGTAACCAACATGTGTTGGGCATTGCTAGCTGTTAGGCAGGCTCCCCTTGGTGTGTCTGTGACACAGTCTGTAAAATCTTCTTTCATCTTCTGTTTACCTGTATGAACTGAACTTGGAGGGAATTACATCTGAGTTGGCAGGGATAGGATTGCATTCTTAGTGCAACTAAGTGATTTTATCACTACTTCCCAGAGCACAAATTCTATTCTATTATTTTCTGAATGCCAGACTTGTGTTGTCCAAAAAGGGCTTTCTTTTCCTTTCCTCGCTTTCCTTTTCCTCTTTTAAGTAGATGGTAAAAGTTTATTAAGTTAACCAGATGCCTTCATAGAAAGAGACCGGGATCTTCACTTTTTGCACACATCTCCATGTTAAGCACATTTACCATAGAAAAAGGTCCAACTGATGATAGTGAAATTTGCTTGCAAGTAAATAAGCTTATGTTCTGTGTGTTAGCATTAAGCACAATGGCATGTCAGTCAGAGGAAAAGCAGAGGATTAATATCTGTGGCTTACGTAAAGGATACTACTTAAATTAAGACTGCAACATAAGCAAATGATAATTCATGCAAATTCTAAATAACATTAGAGATGTTATTTACAGATGCATGTAAAGAATACAATAAATTCATTATTTCATTCATGTTACTTGTGTTTAAGTAAAACAACATTTAATTCTTTGTTTCCACTATTTCTTAGTTTTTGTTGTTGTCGTCTTTGCTTCTGCATTTAGTCTTAACATTGCTCCATGATCTTTGTATATTATATAATATGAAATAATCATGCACTTTCTTTCCCCCATGGCTCGGAAACACCATATTTCCACATGTTCTTTTATGTGTACCTAGAGATAGAGAAAGGATGAGTCTTCTTGAGGTGGTGTACTGTGGATCTTGATACATCATTTTTCTCAAGACATTGGGAATGTGATCAAGGGATTAGTCCGCCAAATACAGAAGTCAGTAGATCTTGGTTGCTGCTCATACTTTGGTTCTGAAGACATTAACTTTACTTTCTTTAAAGTGAAGAAAATGGCAAAGAATTACATATTGGACTGAGGTGCTGCAAACTTGGTAATTATTCTAGGAATGTTAACCACTGTGGTCACACAGTACTCTCCGTATTGTGGTGTCTCATAAATGTCAGTGTACAAGGGTGAGAGGATGCCTCCCTTGTTTTATTGCCCTGGAAGAAATGACTAAATCTGTACAAACAGTTATAAATTTTTTTCTCTCTGCATGATATATTGACTGTCATAAGATTTTATTGGTGGTTACCATCTGCATGTCTGCTCTTACAGTTAGCTTTTGCTTCAGATGAAAAAAGGTAAAAAAAAAAGAGGGCAGAGTGAACAAAGAGAAGCCTAAATCAGTGATCAAGTGTAATTATTCTTGTGACATAAAAGAAAGTGTATGAAAGTGCTACTAAAAAACGTGTTGATTCACCAAGATCAAAATGTAGGGATGAAATAAGTTACACTCTAACTCCCATTAGTAATGCTAGGATAGGTTTCGGAATCACAAAGTGGAAGAATGTCATCAAATTAACCGTGCTTACATGTATCATACGTGATCCTTACCTTCTTCCTTGAGAGTAAAATCTGGTGTCCATTTGAATATTTGAGGTCCCAATACTGCTTTGCAATCCAACGAACGTGTCACCTTAAAGACACAATAAGCAGTTGTGTCTTTTTGACTTGAGAGAAAATACAAGGCCAGTGATCTAGATTGAGAAGACAGCATGGGAAGAGGCTTTCACCCTTTCCCTGCTGATCCAGATTGGGCTATTCATAGTTGTGCTGATATACTGTATGCAGCACAACAATGTTCCAAACACATTACTTGCATCCTTTTCATAAAACTAGGTAGGAGAGAAGGTGAAGTGTGCTCTGAGATACTTGAATTTGGGTCACCTCCTGGGAGTACTCCTGCTCCCCTGATATTCTTCATATGCTGATGAGTTTTTAGCAGATCAGTCCCTCTTTCCTGCCATCCTTCTTCCCTTCTTGTTTTTGCTTCTAAACTGGTATCTGTTACATTATGTGTCTCAACTGCTCTCAGTTCTCAATTGTAGCTTAAATTGATGGAACCAATTTCCACCAATTTAGGGAGATTTCGTTACTGGCTGGAGCACTCTGGGAGTTGTATTCGAGCATATCTGGAGTGTACCATGGTAGAAAAAACTAGATGAAAGCATCCAGTCTGTCAGTGTCTATTCTTTTAGATGACGGATGGGGAAATGGTAGGCCAGTCCTTTTTATTTTGCAGTCCCAAGCCTCCCGCCTTCCAAATCCCCCGTTGTGTGGATAAACATTGTCCTTGAAATTCTCAAAAGCGTTAGGCTTCAAGACCTCCCCAGCCTCCCAGAAACCCAAAATTTACCCAAAAAATGAGCAGAAATTGGCTAAAAATCAGTTGAAAAACAAGGAGTGGGAATTGGAATTAGACTTCTCATCACTTTCAGGTTTCACATTTCAATTTCAGCTCCACATTTGGTTTGCATGCAGTGAAGGCTGTTGCTCACAGAAAACAATGGAGAAAGCTTAATATAGCTGTGATTGGACAGTGACAAGAAAACAGCATCAAAATTAAGAAGGTTCCTGTCTGTAATGATCATTGTAAATTTGTGTCTTCAGTTGCCAGACAATTAGATGAATTATTTTAGAACAGTGGTTCTTAAACAGTAGTCCACCAAATATTTGGGATTTCAGCTTCCAAAATTCTTAACTGTGATGCATGCTGACTGGGACTTCTAGAGACTGAAGTCCAAAAACATGTGAAGGACCAAACATTGGTTCTTAAAAACCCATTTTGAATTTTAAAATCTTACTTTAATCTGTGGTCGTTTGTATATATCCTTGTGTGACTGTATTCTCTCCATCGTGCTGCCCTCTGAGACGTGTTTGTTGAGTGCATGAGGGCTTTCTCCGGGGACCTACCCAGGCTGTAGAGCTCCCTTTTGTTGAGGTTAAGTTTTTTCCTTATGTTGCCTTTCCACTGGCAGGCGAATACCTTTCAATTCAGGCAGTTTTTTTTTTATCAGTTAACTGGTTTCTGAGGAAGAGGCTTTTGAGATGTCCTGTACTTTATCAATGGACTTTTAAATTGCTCTTAACTCATTTGTGTTTTAATATTGTCTGCTTATGCTTTAATACAGCTTTTTCCATGGTGTGTGATCAGGAGTTCAGGTAACAGGTGTTTCTGGAGAGACAACTAGGACAAACATAGACTTCTGTTTGAACTCTTCCTGTAACCAAATAACTGTTAGATTCCTTCCTATAAAACATTTTATTGTTACTTGCGAAATCTTCACTGTGAATTCCTATGTCTTCAGTTAAAATGGAGCTAGATCCAGTGAGGCAGTGTATGGACTGTGCATAGCACAGTGTAAATGACTGAAAGTTTATGGTCAAAGCTGGCATCCATTCAGATATTGCTTGGGTCCTCACGAAGTCCATGTGCAGATGGGGGCAGTGTGTTTTGTCATTTGCAGCTAGATATGGAAAAGGGAAGAGATGTCAGAAATCTTCTTGTTTGACATAAAAGACTACTGCTTCTTATCTATTCTCATACCCTCACACACAAATGAGAGTTTGGGGGATGTTGTCTGTTGACCAGAAGGACAGGGGATTGTGCCTTGTTGAGCTGGAAGTTGGATTTGTGAAAGCCTTATCACAGTGGATAATGTTATCAGGGTGCACAGAGAGAACAGGTCTGATTATATAGCAGAGCAGTTTCTATAAAAGAACACACTTGTGGAAAACATTTATAATTACTCATGTGTATTGCTGAAGTCTGAATGGATGAATGAGAAATTGTGTCTTAACAGGCAAGAAAGCCAGAATGTTAAATCATAGGCTTATGTGCATTTATTTAGTTAATTTATATCCCACTTTTCTCCTAGCTTGGGATGCAAGAAAGTGTACAAAGTTTTTAAAAACACAATACAATGAAAAAAAACTCTTAGTACAGAAGTTAAAACACAATTAAACTGAACTTTGGTTTTAAAAAAAATGGAAGTTAAGAACAGCATTTAAAACATAACAAAACAAAAGAGCTATACCTAGCCATTAAAAAATATCTGCTGCAACTAAAAGCAAGTCTTCTTTAAATTTATTTTCAAGTGCTAGTGCAGTGGATGCCTTTTTCCACTTTAAAAAAACTTTAATCTGTGTACTACATGGTGGTAAGGAGCAATAAGGCAGTAGCTGCAGTTATAGCAGGCAGTTATATATGGAGCAAGAAGATGAAATATATATGAGATAGCAGGAAACTTTAGTAGATCAGGAGCTCTTGATTCGCACATGTGGGTTTCAGATTCTAACTGTGAAGTTGATTAAATTTCTACAATTCTGGTTGACAGTGGTTGAGAGTCCTTCCTTAGATTTGTTTGACCAGCTGTAACAATCACTATAAGGTGCAGTGTTCTTTCAACTGTTTCCCCTATTTGTATCAGAGGATGAAACGCCAAATTTTTGCAGTTCAGACATGTGCCCTCCATGCTGAAGTGGCTATGTTGATGACCAGGAAGAAAAGCCAGTGAGAAACAGCTGAAAGCAGAGAGAAGAAGGGCCTGTGGTAGAAACCAGTAAACAGTCCACAGGCAATAGCACAGAGCTGAACTGGATGAAGATCAAGTTAAGATACTTAGGTGCGATATGAACAGGAACTAAGGAATAGCACAAGGTTAAAGATAAGTAATGGAGAACTGGGAAACTTAAAAAAAGATTTTGAATAACTGTTCAAAATAGTTTCCCAAGCAAAGATTTGAGGCTGACCGAAAAAGATTATTGCCAGATGGATCACTAATTAAAATCCCGGTTCTGTTTTTTTTTTGTCTTTCATTATGGACAAGGAAGATGAGACAAGGAAGTGAGAATTTCATTATTAGGGAGGAAACCAAAGTTTCTTTCTGCTTTCTTTGAGCAGGTCTGTGTTTTCACGTGATGGGGAAAGCATGAGTTCATGAGAGTAGCTTCTTCTTTGCAAACCATGGTTAAATACCTGGAGTAAATTTAGCACAGTCCAATGTTATCAACCAAACATATTAACCTTGTGCTTATCACCCATTTTGATTTCATGTGTGGTCATAACTCACTCCATTATCATAACATGTTACTTTATATAATAACACTTATTTTACATGCTCAGATCCTAGCAACTCCAGACAAGGTATTTTTATAGACAAATACATTGAAGAGTGATAGTTAAATTCATTATTTTAACTGATTGCAAATCAAATTCATATTACAGCAGTAATTAAAGTAGTCATAGAAATAGATATTTAGCTATCATTTTACGCCAAGAGAGCTTTAGAATAGTTTTATTATCTTGGATTGATAAAGTACAAAAGCTATCTTTTCATCTTAGGTTGTAATGAAATTCTCTGTAGTTTTTCAGTCACAAAATACATCTTCTCTTTCCATGTGATTGAGAAATCATTTTCATTTTGGAAAGAGTTCTAGTTATTGTAATTTTCAATTTTTGATGACCTGAAATAACTATAAAACACTGGGGGAACTTAACTTCAGTGTTTTTTTTCTGAAACATACAATGTTGGCTGACCAAATAATGTGAAAAATTGAAGTAATTGGATATTTAAGATCAAGATAAGAATTTAATCCACTATTACTACAATGTTCTATTCTCCATTTAATCTGGAAGTCAGCTGTGATTATGTAATACAGTTTGGTTATTGAAGAGAAAGGAATTGGGACAGAGTAACACAAGCACATGCTCAGTGAGCCATTTCCATTCCTGGCTCAGTGCTCTTGTCTTCGTGAGTCACCTCGTTCAGGTGGTGGTAGGAAAAAATCCACATCAGAGTTGAATTGCAGCAGGTGAATTTAATCCTAGTGTGAAAACATTCAGAGTGATCATCTGAGCACTTTACAGATCTGGAATGTCTTACATTATACGCATCTATGCATGTGTAAATCATGTTGAATTCAGTGGGACTTACTTGAAAACAAGTATGTATAGAAATGCAGCCCCTATTTAATACCATCAAAATACTGAAAAATTATCCTATGGGGAACTTATTTGATAGACAGAGAGTGGTAGGAGGCTGCATACTAACTTTGTACTTTTAGAACAATAAACTGGATGTTAGATAAGGGGTGTTTGTACCAGTTATGAGAGCAGAATCTATTTGCACAAAATGGAGCTGTAGAAGTAACTTGCAAACATTTGTTATATATGAAGTTGGCTTATAATGAATCTGCTCCTAGCTTAGGAATGATTTATCTGGCTATGAAAGATTTTCTAGGGTTCAAGACAGAGAAAGCTGCCTTATCCTTTTAACTGGAGGTGCTGGGGCTTGAAGTTGGAATGTTTTGCAAGCAATGTTAAGTATATTATTGCTATTTCTTAAATTTAGCAGGTTCAGTGTATCTCATCCAGAAATCATTTTTGAGAGAGTATTTGAAGTCAGATCATGGTTCCTGAATTTTTTATTATTTCATAACAAGACCAAGAATGATATGTGAGAAAGCATCTTAAACTCATATCATTCCTATTTATTACCATATTGACTTTTTAGGACATGTAGTGTCAAGTAAGTATATTCTGACCTCAGGAGAAGCTAGGGTATAAATATTTGCCTGTTGAAGCAATGCAAAAATGAATAAAAGAGAAGCACAAATAACCGTTTTCTAACATGCATGACTGAATGTGATTTGAAGAGACAGCTCTTATGATTGGATGCATCATTTTTTTAGCAATTCAGATTTTACTGGCTGTGATAGAGAACTCTTCATGACCAGAAAGCACACGAGAATCTGTGTCCGAGCAAGTGCTGCAGTTTAATCTTTAGGGAAAAAAACACTCTGAGGGTAAAGCCAACTCATTGATAATATATAGGGGCTCTCTATGTATATGAGGAATGTATCTGTACATAGAGTTGGTTTGGGTCAGTTCTCTTTAGGAATTGTTCCAGTATGCTGGTATGTAGCTCTTATTGCCTGAGAATTTCAAGTTGACATAAAGTCAATGCTTTCAAATCAAGGTTGTTTTTAATATTAAATTAGTTTTCTAACACATTTCATCTCCAGGTAAATGCTTCCTAGATGTTTCATGGATGAAATAATAACTTCTTGCTATACATAGGTTGTTGTGGGTTTTCCGGGCTTTGAGGCCATGTTCTATTAGTACCGGTATTAGTGTTTTCTCCTGACGTTTCGCCTGCATTTCACCTTCAGATGAAGATGCCAGCCACAGATGCAGGTGAAACGTCAGGAGAAAATACTAATAGAACACAGCCTCAAAGCCCGGAAAACCCACAACAACCTATGGATTCCGGCCATGAAAGCCTTCGACTTTATATCCCCATACATATAAACAAAACTTGCAGTAATCAACAAAGTGTTGTAAAATATGAAAACATGGGAGGCTGCTGTATTCTAGGTCAAATTATTTGTCATCTAGCCCAATAATATCTCTTCTGATTAGAAGCGTGTATGACATTGAAGACTCAGTCTTACCTCTATTCCTTATAACATACCAGTTGCATGCTTTCTTTCCTCAGTTCTATGCTCAGTTTATGGAGCTAAGCTTTCAAATAAATTAATACATTTTTTTCATTTTGAGTAGTGCTTTATGGATTGTTTAAAAGCAATTTGTTTTAAATGTGAAGCCTAATTCATTTTTAACATTCAGACAAAGCCTTCCTTACTTTTATATCAATTTTATGCCTGCTGTTAAAATGCAACACTCAGTATAATAACAATTGTTAATTCATTGCTAATGGCTTTCTGCTAATTGCTCAGATAAAGGGAACTTTAATTCACCTGCCAAGGGTACAGTATTTCTTACAGTGGACGATTATAAGTTTGGGGAAAATAATTACAGACATTTACTGACTTCTTCGTACAATAATAAAAATAAGTTACAGTAAAATAATATACTATTTGTAGGAATGTATAAAGATGAGGAATAATCTTTGATGGTTTTATTTTTGACCTACATTCAACAGTGGGCACAGAAAACCTAACCCACTACAAGGGCAATCCACTCCAGCATTACTGTTGCATCCAAAGCTCTGCTGGCATCCATGTGTCCAGCGCAGAAAGAGTGTGTGGTAGGGGAGATAGTTCCCTGGTTATCTGCCAGAAGATCTGCCAGAAGTATGTATTGTTGTATATACTTCACTGTGTACCTTGGAGAGTTTTTTTAATGTGTGCTTTTTCATCATTGCAACTTAGACTTCATGCTGCCTGCTGCTTGCTTTGGTGGGGGATGTCAACTCAAGGGAAAAGGTAGGACTGTTAGACATCAACTCAAGGGAAAAGTGACGAAGGAGAACTTGGCCCAGAAACTTTCTTGAGCCATGGGCTTAAATTGACAGTATAAGCACTCTTTGAATACAGTAGACCATGCCTTGCAAAAGAGGTAAGAAATCAGGGTTGATCGCTAAATTATTGATATGGTATACTTTGTTAGGATAGCTTTCCCTATGTTTCAAGGAGAGCTGTGGAAATCATTAGCATTTTAGATGCCTCAGGGTTTGATGGCATCTTGAATTTTGATTCCACTTTGCTTACAAGATGCTTCCAGAATGTTTTTTGGTTTTATCAGCCCTGAAAGTGTGAGCATATTAACTTGCCTGCTTTCCTGGAAGAGACAGGAGGAGTGAAAGAAGATGAAGGTGATTTTTCTTTTTTCTTTTTAAAGCAAGGCAAAAATTAATATTACAATTGTGTGAATTTTGATTATACTTGAAGCAATAAATGAAAATTATGCTTATCAATACCATCATTGGTTTTAGAAATTTAAAAAAGGAATTTTCAGAGGAGTAGCCGTCTGAATTTGTTGTACCAAAACAACAAAGTGCCTGTGGCACTTAAAAAACTAAAACGTTTTGCTTACCATACAGGGAGCCCCCACCTTTTGACAACCCATTATCTGCTGACTCCCAAGTGAGCCTCTGTAAGTCCTTTGTGCTCCCTATACTATAGTACATAGGTTTCCCTCTTCAACCAATTCCATTTTCTGACAGTGCTTCAGTCCCTTACTATCAGGTAAGTGGGGGAAGCCTGTAATCATTTTTGGACTCCAGCCGCCTTCTTCAGATGCAAGTGAATTCAGACTCTACCTGAAGAAGTTGGCTGGGGTTTATGAAAACATCTGGCAGATGAAATTTATGAGTATTTAAGGTTCCACAAGACTCTTTGTTGATTTTGCTAAACCAGAGTTTGGGGAGAAAAGAAAATGCTTGCTACAATTTTTGTTTGTTTCACAGAACAGGGAAAAAGAGATGTGAATGTGAGCTTTGCACCGAGGATATTTACAAGTGTGGAGCGTAGCTAAGTAACACCTCTCCAAGTATAGTTATATGAGTAACAGTACTAAAGTGAGATTCAAAGTCATTTCAGTTCAGTGGGGGAAGTGTGTGCAGCAAACCAGGCTTTCTTACATGAGTTCCTCCCAGGACTCAGACCCCAGTGCGATATAGCTGTGCAAGTGCTTTCCCTTTTGGAGGCAGAAACCTGCATCAGCTGTGCAGGTCTGGACATGTATTTCTCAAGTCATGTAATGACCAGGTCTATAAGCCTTGATAAAGATTAGATAAGTGGGATTTGGGTCCCATGCTTTCACTGAGTGGAGCTTTTAAGTTAGTAAAATCACTCTTTATCATCTATATTTCATCAGTAGAAGTTGATGGGCATACCCACATACCCATTAGATTGCCAGGGTGAGTACCACAAGATGTAGTCCTACTCCTCTAGGAACTCATCTACATGTTCATGAGGCCTTTTCTATTCTCCCATATATACAGGATCTTTGCTTGTTTGGAAAGTAGGAAAGAAGCATATAGTGTGGAAGGGATTGAGGCATCCTTCCATCTAAAAAAGCTCCCCCTGTATTCTTAGATTTGTGCTCATGTCAAGTGCATTTGTGCCTCCTTAGAATTTCAGGAGTTCAACTGTCATGATGGCTTGTTTTTCATTTTTCAGTTCTGCATTATTTAACGTCATTATTATTTCCAAGTATAAATGGCAAAATACTCTGTGATAGAACAAAAGGATTAGAATACAAATTCATCTGTCTATGTACTATCTAATACTTCGTGCCACGTCTGATTTAAAACATACCAGATGGTTGGCAAGGGACTACCCCAGAAGCTCAAAGTAAATTACCTGGGGATAATTTAACATCTGCAATTCTGTTCTCATCAATTACATACAGTAAATGCCTTATATATTGCTTCCTACCATCAAGTAAATTTGTCTATAAAAGATTTCATGGCTTTAGAAAACTGGAAGGAGATCGTTAAGATAATCTGTTCCAAATTTCCAATGCATTGACTCCTCCTCCACTCCAGCTTTAGCTAAACTGTATATTTTTAGAAGACATACAGTTTATTAGTTAACATTATTACTAGATTTTTAATCACTAAGAACATTCTCAATAACTGGTGTTGTCAGTGTTGAGAAAAGTATATTCAGCACAAGTCTTGGCTGCCTACAGAAATGGGAATATCAAGTTAAAGACCTGCTTGTGTGCAGAAGTCTCCTGTTTTTATACAGGTGTGATTACTGTCACCATGTGTCAACATCTGGAGAGGGTGTTACAGTACTAAACCTTTATTTTCCCTTTATTTAGAGGCAACAGGTACTCCAGGGAATTACTTCAATATTTAACATAATGTGATTTGCCTACTGTTGCAACACAAAAAACTTAATACATCATCCTACCCAAGGAACTATCACTACACGCTTAGTATTGATGTACTGTATATGCTTTCTTGCAAGCCCATGCTGTGTTTGTTGTATGTATCAGGGAAGCTTGCTGCTCCAGACAACCAAATACTTTAGGGCTAGAGACCAAAAATACTATCTTTTTAGTTACTTGAAATATTTTTATCCAGATTTTCAGCTGCAAAAACATTCTTCAAGTTGCCAATAAATAAATGAATTTTTTAAAAAATCAATGAGAGTTCCTGCCTTTTTGTTAAGAACTGAAAAGGCAAAACACACACAGCAGTGGACTGTGGTGGAGGAGGGAAGAACAAATTCAAGTAGAAATTATTAATTATAGAGTTCTTATAAGAACTACCAACGATGGAAATAGTTCAGCTCATGGCTGAGCTGGTGGAATGGAACTGCTTCCCATCTCTCCTTACTGTAATTTGATGGAAAGGCAGCTGCTTTGATGGAGAGAGAAGTCTGATAGAGCTGATTTCTTTGCAGAGCAGCACAGGGAGCTGGACTAGAAACAGAGGGTAGTAAAACTAGTAATTATTTTTTTCCCCACCTCCTAACATACCTGCCTTCTTTATTTTGTCCTTGAACAAAAGTTTTGAAAAAATTACCTCTTGCAGAATTAGCATGAAGAGTGGGAAAGGGTTCCTGACATAAATAACGGCCTTCCCAACTGTTGCTACTACTACTACTAGAAAGTCTGAACCAACTAATTGATTCTACTTTAGATCGTGGTTGCCTTCTCCTCTAATTTTGTCAGCAGGGCTCTCCGTTCATATTTGCTATCACTTTTAGTTATCTAGATGAACAAAACAGACAGATGTTCTTGATTGTTTTTCTGGTAAAACACTTTTCCAGAACTCATGGTTCTGGTAGCTTTTAAATGAATTTTTTGATAGGAATTTCATTTGGAATCTTGTTTAGCTATCTCAGTGTTTTAACAGTTGTTCTAAAAGCTTGAACAGATAACTTGATTTTCTGAATGAAAGTCAACAAAACTTAATGCATAAGCTGATGAAGAAAGGCATAAAAGGATATACTGAAGAAACAACCCAAAGACATAAGAACATCCTGTATCTTATTTTTATTATAGAATCATAGAGTTGGAAGCGACCCCAGGGGCCATCGAGTCCAACTCCCTGCTATGCAGGAACACCCGTCAAAGCACTCCCAACAGATGGCCATCCAGCCTCTGCTTAAAAACCTCCAAAGAAGGAGACTTGTACCACACTCTGAGGCAGCATATTCCACTGCTGGACAGCTCTGATCATCAAAAAGTTCTTCCTGAGGTTCAAGTGGTATCTCCTTTCTTGCAGCTTGAATCCGTGGCTCCTGGTCCTAGTCTTTGGAGCAGCAGAAAACAAGCCCGCTCCCTCTTCGACATGCCATGCCTTTAGATATTTAAACATGGCTGTCATGTCCCCTCTTAACCTTCTCTTCTGCAGACTAAACATACCCAGCTCCCTAAGCTGTTCTTCATAGGGCATGGCTTCCAGACCCTTCACCATTTTGGTCGCCCTTCTCTGGACACGTTCCAGTTTGTCAATATCCATCTTGAATTGACGTGCCCAGAACTGGATGCAGTATTCCAAATGGGGCCTAACCAATGCAGAGTAGAGTGGTACCATGACCTCCCTCAATCTAGACACCATACTCCTATTGATGCAACCAAAGATCACGTTGGCTTTCTTGGCTGCCGCATCACACTGTTGACTCATGTTCAACTTGTGATCTACCAAGACTCCTAGATCCTTTTCACATGTACTGCTATCCAGCCACGCATCCCCTATCCTATATTTGTGCATTCCATTTTTTCTGCCTAAATGTAGGACTTTACATTTCTCTCTGTTGAAATTCATTTTGTTAGCTTTGGCCCAGATCTCCAATCTGTCAAGGTCATTTTGAAATTTTATCCTGTCCTCTGGTGTATTAGCAACCCCTCCCAATTTGGTGTCATCTGCAGATTTGATCAGCATGCCCTCCACTCCTTCAAGTCATTGATGAAGATGTTGAATAGCACTGCACCCAGGACAGAACTCTGTGGCACTCCGCTAGTCACATTTCTCCACGATGAAAAGCAGCCGTTGGTGAGCACCCTTTGGGTTCGGTCGGTCAACCAGTTACCAATCCACCTAACAGAAGTCCTGTCCAGCTCGCATTTTACTAGCTTCTTTGCAAGGATGTCATGGGGAACTTTGTCAAAGGCCTTACTGAAATCAAGATAGGCTACATCTGCAGCATTCCCTTCATATATCAAACTTGTAGCTCTATCCTAAAAAGAGATAAGATTAGTCTGGCATGATGTATTTCTGAGAAGTCCATGTTGACTTTTAGTGATTACGGCATTGCTTTGTAAGTAATTACAAATGACTGTTTAATGATCTGCTCTAGGATCTTTCCTGGTATTGATGTCAGGCTGACTGGGCGGTAATTATTTGGGTCCTTTTTTTCCCCCTTCTTGGAGATGGGGACGACATTTGCACTCCTCCAGTCTGCTGGGACTTCCCCTGTTCTACCAGATATCTCAAAGATTATTGCAAGTGGTTCAGAAATGACTTCTGCCAGTTCTTTTAATATCCTTGGATGTAATTCATCTGGCCCTGGAGACTTGAATTCATCCGGTATTGTTCTTGTTTGTTGAAGATGAGCATCAGGGTTTCAGTTAAGGATAGCCAAAATGTTAAAATGTGTTCTTATTCTGTGGAGTAATTTTATGTACAAATGTAGTTGAGAAGAATTGCCATATATTTTTATTAAGCTGCCTAATGGAATATTGTAGAATACAAAACAACACTTTCAGAGAGCCATGGCTAAAGTCTTGTTTCTTTAATACATTTACAAAATCACAAGAAGTTGTGTCTTCAAGCATGGACAAAAGGACCTTTATGAACATTAATCTTTCTAAAACCATGCAGTTCTATAATTAAAACAAAATCAGTAAATATGATCAGTTAGTTAATCGGTGCCACTCTAGCACAATTTTTTTTTTATTAGTTAACAAGGCAGCTATGCTTTGTTTGCATCGGAAAAGAAAATCTTCTTGTTAATCATTTACAAGTTTCATTCATCTTTTTAATCTGTCAAAAAATCCCAATCAATTGCATTTATTTATATTTTTTATTAGTTTTATGTGAAATTTTCACAGTAGATGTCAGTAAGAGACAATTTCAACTGGAATTACACAAAGAAAATCTTTAAAAATCCTCTAATCTATTTCTCTACCTCCCTACGCATATGACACACACGTAAAATGTTTTGTTCATTAATAAATGAGCACCCATTGTTTCTGCATAGATGCACAAACAGAAATTATTTGTTGAAGGATATGCTCACTGATCAGTTCTTTTACCTCCTTATCTGCACAGGCCTATTAATTAAGCATTTGCTGAATGCCCCCTTCCTCTGATATATACTGAAGCATTAAAAAAACCCTCACTATTAGCTTCTCAGCCCAGAAAATCCTGTGATAGTTTGCCTCAGGGTCTCTATGAGTTAGAAGGCACATAATCACAACAGGAAGTTAGCTTCTGAATATAATGAATTTTCCTTAGGCGTTATCTTCTTTTTAATTGGTATTTATTTATTAAATTTATATCCTGGTTTTCTCCCCAAAACAGAGGTAGTAAAAGTAAATTTGACAGCCAGTATGATATAGTGGTTTGAGCAGAAAATAGGAAAGATTTGAAATGAGTATTGAAGAATGTTAATAAAGAAAGTGCAAACTCAGGTGAACCTTGAGAAAACAAAAAATAACCACAGATGAGTAATGTAACTTTAGAAGAAGAAGACACTGAAGTAAAGATGTTCCATACTTAGCCTTAGTCATTAATTAGAATGGAGAATGTAATCAAGAAATTAGAATAAGATATGGATGTGCAGCTAAGAAAGCACTAGACAATATCCTCAAGAGTGTGTGTGTGTGTGTATATATATATATATATAAAGTGTATATATATAATTCAATACTAAAGTCAAGGTTATTCATGCTGTCATGTTTCCGATTTCTACGTATGGTTGTGAAAACTGAACAGTGAAGAAAGCCCATAAGAAGAGAATCAACTCATCTAAATTGTGGTGCTGGGAAAAAGTTCTGTGGATGTCACAGACAGCCAAAAAGACAAATAAATTCCTTGGAAACCAAGATGACTAAGCTGAGACTGTGATACTTTAGACATGTCAAGAGAAGATATGACTCACTCCAAAAAGCACTAATGCTTGGTAAGGTAGAAGGCTGTAGGAAGAGAGGAATACTGCATTACAGGTGGATAAAATCAAGCCATGACCTTGAATTTGTAAGACCTGCGCAGGGCTGTTGATAATAGAGTGACTTGGAGGTCTCCCATTTGTAGGGTTGGTATAAGATGAAGTTGATTTAACAGCAATGAATAACAGCAGTTACTGTTCCATGAAACTTTCTGCATTGACAATTTACTGAAGGTCAGTGATGTGGGCAGCAGTTGCTCATGTGAGCAATTGCTATAATCTATACTCTACTGTGAGCCAGCGTAGTATAGTGGTTTGAACATTGGACTATGATCCCTGGAGGCCAGGGTTTGATTCCTTGCTCAGCAGTGGAAACCCACTGGCTGGCTTTGGGCACATCACACATTCTCAACCCCCAGAAAACCATGTGATAGGTTTGTCTTAGGGCCACCATAAATCAGGGGCGATAGACTACCAGCATCTATGATGAGTGAAAGAACACTCTTTAGATTAGGAGTGAGCATAGTTTCAGATATCTAGGTATTACGTGATTGCAGTTCCCAGTCAACAGCTATACTGGCTAGGCCTGATAGAAGTTGCAGTTATCAACCAGGGGGACGGGGGCTGCATTTTGGCCTCCCTTGCTTTTGATGCAGGGAAGGAACCTGGAAATTGTTCACACAATGATTAATCATGTTGATATATTGGTGACAATCACGCTGTCAGTGCTCATCATTTGGTGGCTGTATTTGCTCAGTGCTGAATTATAACTCTTATACATCTACAGAAAGAGTACTGGATATCTCTCTTCCCATATGGTGATAATGGTGACCTGTGGAAATCTCATTAACTGGGTTTCTTCAGAGAAGTATATATATTTGGGTCTTGCACCAGAGTTCCACTTGTATGGCTGAGATCCAAAGAACTGCTTAAAGTTTGTGCTAGCCCAACATATTTCCTCTGCCTCCGTGTCCCCTTTGAACAGCTGACCCAGGGACATAATCAGAAACTGCTTTTGAAAGTATTGCTCCCCAACAAATTGCAAAAGCAGTTTCCTATGTCATTCATTGAATTACTGCCATAGGTTGGGATCCAAAGATTATTATGCTGTTAACTTGTGTGTGCCCAAGTTCTGATGTTCTTCTGAATCTGGCTTAATTTTACAAACAGCTTTGGAACATTTTAGTTGCAATATGACATTTCATTTTGGACAGTTCTTTGACAGGACAATGTCTTCTTGAGCAGAATTCTTTAAATCCCGGTTATAGTACTCTGAGCCTTCTCCTTATAGAAACTGATTCGTCTCTTTACCTGTTCCGTTTGGAAAAGTGTTTCACTAACGCAACTGGACTAATCTTTGTACCCAACTTTGAACCAACTGTACAAAGTCTGGGAGGCTACAGATTGTTTGCGTAAATGTCAAGTGAAAATATTTGATCAGGGCTTAACTTTATGCCTCCTGTTATGTACAGAACTTCTAAGGTAAGAGCTACCATTTGCTTTTTTGTTATAGTTTTTTTTTAAAAAAAAAACTAGTAATTCATTTACCCAAAGGGACGGAAATTGTTCAGCAGCACTGTAATGAAAGCCCAGCTTTAAGTCTGCAACAGTCAAGAAAATTTGAAGCAGCATTACAACATGTTAGCAGGAAATTGTGTGATAGGAAGGAAAAATGTACAAATTGATGCTTAAATGGCATGTTTTCATCTTGATCTAGCAGAGAGAGAAAGCTCACATTTTAAAGCCATTTTTCTGTTCTGTAACAGAACATTTGTCAGTAATGTCAAAGGAAAATTCAGCACTGAATTCTCCAAGACACTTGGATCATTTGTATTAATTTGTGTCAAGGGAAAATTAATACTTCTGGAAGCAGTCAATAGAAAGTATACATCATTGTACAACAGAAAACAGGGACTGCAACTGTTCATCCAGTTCCTTCCATTATTTGTGTGCTCTCCAAGGCTAATAACAATGAGATAATGTGTTGCCTTCATGTTAATTTTGAAGTGGTATAATAGCAACTTGTTTGATAGATCCATGGACATAACAAAATAAAAGAAGAAAGTTTCA
Organism: Iguana delicatissima; assembly: GCA_948472985.1. Lineage (NCBI taxonomy): Eukaryota > Metazoa > Chordata > Lepidosauria > Squamata > Iguanidae > Iguana > Iguana delicatissima. Next base: position 238,352 of record CAOKZL010000976.1, read on the forward strand.
AAGCAGCAAATTTCATTTTAACGTTTTTAAATAGTTCTTTTGTTTAGAACTTAAAACTTTTATCTTTTACTGAGAAAAAGAAAGCTTGATTCATTTTTTTTTGTGTTGCTTATCAATTAATCTATTCAAATAGATCATGGACTGCATTATTCTTCATTTACATCTGCCTCAACTATTTAGTTTTACATCTAAATCATTCTAACTTAAAACAAAAACAAAGTATACATACAAATGGTTCTCTTAATTCTTTTATATTGACCTATCAGTGAGGTACATTTTAATTAAACTGATGTGTGTAACCAAACTTGCATATGTAGCATCATGGTAGTCACTAGAGATCATTTACATAAATAATATGCCTGGTAATTTGTCAAAACTTGGGAAAGTTGCTTCTTTGAACTGCAACTTCTAGAATCCATCTGCCAAAATGAGATGTGGCCATGCTGGCTGATGGACTCTGAACGTTATATGGTGGGCTCTCCACATTTGCTGGTTTCCCTTTCGCTAATTTGATGTTTCATGGATTTGCTTAATATGTTCTGTCTAAGAATCTCCAAGTCATTCAGCATGACTCTATGAGCAGTTTCTGCCAGAGGTTGACTGTAGAGTTGTGTTGGAAGACCTAGAGATTCCTAGAGAGAACATTTCCAGCAGAAGTTGACCATTGAGTGGCACTGGAGAAACCTAGAGGTTCCTGGAGAAGTTGTTCTCTCAGGAAAAATATACATAAATACATGCATACATATAAACAGAGAGGAGAGAGAGGTTGGTGATTTTTATTTATATTCCCATTTTTCCCCACTTTCAGGAGGATCTTGCTTCCCTAGCCCCACAAAAATGGAGGATCCACTGTAGTCCCCATCCTGTGGAATTATGGGTCACATCCTGTGCTCTTATCTTTTGGAATTCCTTCCAAGGGAGTCTAGGTTGTCCCTCTCCCTGCTGTCTTGCTGGCAGGGAAGACCTTTTTGTTCAAGTAGGGTTTTGTTGAGTAATTGCTTGAGCAGAGCTTTTCTTATCAGGGGACGTGAGTTTTAGTTTTAACTTATGCATGCTTTTAAATGGTTTCATATTATTCGTAAGCTGTTGTTTCAGTGTCCTGGTTTGTAATTGTCTTCACTTTTTTGTTGTTGTTGTTCTTGTTGTTTTGTGAGCCACCTTATATCCCACTCAGGGAGAAAGGTGGCATATGAATGCATTAAATAAGTAAATAAATAAAATGCACCCTTGTTTCTTTGTAAAGCTGTTTTGTAGTTGTTTTCCCATTCCAAAAAATTTCAAGGTATAAAGGGAAAGTAAAAAGGAATCATACCTCAGTGGCAGAGGTACGTACCAGACAGCTTGCACGCAAAAGATCTCAGGCTCACTCCTTGGCAGCTGCAGGTTGAACTGGGCACGGCTAATTAAAACCTGGATTGTTGTAGCCAGTCATTGTAGCTGTACTGGGCTGGATATGGATCTAATGGTTTGATTTGGAATAAGGCAGATGGCTCAGTAGGAATCATCTTTTGTGTAGATGACCATAGACCTGTTTATGCAGTTCACTTATTCTTGATTAGCTGCCTTGACTTCCACGTGAATCATTGTTTTATACTTTTAAAGACAGCATTGAGCCCTGGGGCTATGAGATAGCACATTAATTTGTTGAAGGAGGCATGTTAATTAAGTCTATATTGTATTGTGCTCATGGCTGAGCTGATATGGAAGCACAGAGTGTTCAATGAATGGCACATACCACTTAAAAGTGTGTTGTGCAACCTTTGTGAAGGGAGAGAAATTTACCAGTTTTTCTAATAAACATTTACACAAAATGTAGGAAATCTCAGGAATTGAGATCCTAAAAGCTGAAGAATATGGGTGCGGACTAGAGAATGGAATTATCCTGGAGGAAGAAGGGTAGCTGTATGAAGAAACGGTCCAAGGATGCGGGGTACTAAAGCAAAAGGCAGGATTATGAAGAAAACTTCCAGTGCTTAAAATAAGGAAAGGCTGGCTTGGTATGTCAGGAAGCGCAATAGGATTGCTAAATGAGAACTGATCAGGCAGTGAAGAATAGTGGGAGCTTAAGTCTTACAATATCTGGAAGACCAGAATTGCCTATTGCTTGCCTGAAGTCTACATGTTGCCAAGACAGTGTAGCCATTTAGTATCTCTAAGGCACAATGTAGGTTCAGGAGCAGTAGTGGGGTTTTTTGTTGTTGTTTGTCATCGGGTTGACTTTGACATATGGCAAACTATGTCTGAGAGATCCCCAAAAGCTGCAGTCATTAACAGCCTTACTCAGATCTTACGCACTCAGAGCCATGGCTTCCTTGTTTGACTTCATCCACCTGTTATGTGGCCTCTGTCCTTTCCTACTCCTTTTTCACTTTTCCCAGCATAATTGTCTTTTCCAATGAGTTATGTTGCCTCATGATATGTCCAAAATACAATAGCATCAGTTTCAATGTACATTCAGGAGCTGTAGTAGTGGTAGGGGTACTGAATGTATCAAACAGATTATTTGGTTGGTAATTTCTAATCGTCTTAGGGCTGGTGTAAGAATCATAAAGCCTGCCAGATGTTGCTGAACTAAAATACCCAACGTCTTTTAACACTAGCCATGCTGGCTAGGGCTGCTCGGACTTGCAGTCCAACTACTTCTGCAGGACTGCATAATTCCCAACTCTATCCTAGCATAACATTCAACGGTGTAAGGAAAGCTTGTAGTTGATGTTAATAAACTATTATTATTGTGTAATCTGTTAGCATTATGAATGCTCCCTGTCATATAGGTATTCTGGAGAAATAGCCTCCTGTGACATTGTTTCTGTTATTAAAATACTGCTTCTCTCTGGATGTCTGCAGCAGATCACTCCAGTTAAAACAGAAACAGCAACCTTATCCTTGACAACCTGATTTTGCTTTATATTGTTCTGCTCTCAGCACCTGAATTTTGAATGGTGAGAATACTACCAACAGAAACATCTCACTCAGGGTGTGATTTTTTTTTCTTAATTTTTGGAATGCAGTTAAATGAAATTGAGCTGCAACTTTGTGGTACATGGCTTATTTGTATATATTGATCACAGTTTATACAAGCTGTTCATAAGAGGAGTCTGAGAGGCTAAGTCTTAATAGATTCTGCTCCAGAGTTCTAGCCCAAGATGAAATTCTGACCATTCTTTTATCTGATCATGCCTCATTCTCCCAAAGCTTCCAACTTCTTCACAGATCAAAGCTTACTTTTAAAAATCAACTTAATGCTGTTACTGTACTCATTATGGTGTTGTTGTGTTTCAATTTAATTTGTGGTCCTTGAAAATTCTTAAGATGTTTCAAAAATAACTTATTCTGTTGGACTAGGGCTGTTACCTGTAGCATCATTCCATACATTGTGTGTTGGTCTTTGGTACTTTTTATTTACTTTTTAAAAAGGGTATTAGGATTCATAGCATGGAAAAAATGAACTAAAGTGCCATTTAAAAGTGACTAGAAGTATTAACTAGAAAACCTTGTTGTCCACGCACAACATGTCACGCATGAAGTATGTTACATTATCTCTGAAATCTGTTGTCATTATATCCTTGTCATAAAAGAGAGACTAACTCATTATAGTGGATTGTGTTTGTAACCCTTCATTTTTAAGTTGTGTCACGCACACCTTGGTGACCTTATCCCCAGAACAAGGAGAAAAGGCAAGATACACTTAAGGAAGCAAAATAGATTCCCTTCTAGACAGAGTCTTTATGAAACAGGTGTGGTCCTTGCCACTTGTCAGCTAATTCTGTCTGGGGTCACCTTTTGTCACTAATGTTCCCAACTCGTGATAGTGGTTAAACCAGACAGGTCAATTTAATATCAGCATTCCACTTAAATATTTTCAAGTCTTGGAGTTTCAAGATATTTGCATGGGAAGGAGCAGACTTTTTGTACTGTTTCAGGCTATTTATCTTAAGTATTCATTGATATATATATATATATATATGCATAAACATAGGTGTATTACACAACATGCTGTGTGAGGCATTATTATTCCATTATATTACATACAAGGGATCTAATGTTAAGTCGTACTCTTTGTACATCACATCATATTCATCAGGACATTCGTGAGGACTTTATCCCTCTATTCAGCTCTTTAACAGTCTGGGCAATAAGTAATACATGTAAGAACATCAGCCTTCTGAACTAGTTAACATTTATCATCGTAATCAGGTTCTCCCTAATCATACAGTTTTCTGTAGTGTCTGCTAGTCATTATACAGACAATTCCGATAGGCTTTTACATAGTCACAGTCTTGTCCTTTATATTCTTAGCCATTTTATACTTAACCAGTTACGTGTGACAATCTCATCTGTTTGAGGAATTTTACAACTCCAGCAGGCTTCTGCATGTTGCAGATATTCAAGAGTTAAACCTTAAACACTTTTAAAGCACATCTTAACTGCAGTTAATAACATGTAAGGATATATCTCCTAGCCTTACCAGAATCAGCATTTTAGGGTGGCACGTCAGGGCTGATCAGGAACTTTTCTTGGGAAGATTATATTTAGCTTTCTCTTCACACAGTGGAGATATGCTGAATAGCAGCCTAGGCTCTTTCCACACCGGCCTATTAAATCGGTGCAGAGCGACCTCTAGCGGAGGTCTTCTGCACCGTGGAGTGGACTGGGGCAGACTACTTTTTGTAGTTCCACACCTCAGTCCGCTCCGGAGCGACCGGAACCTCTTTTAAGAGGTTTTTAAAAAGTACGGTGTGCGCAACCCCGTGTCGCTCCATCGCCACGCTCCCGTGCAGATTTGCAGGTGCACACTAGTGCGTGCCTGCAGATCTGCCGGGGCGGGCTCTAGGCTGGCGAGCTTCTCTGGTTGGTGGAGAGCCTCCATCAACCGGAAGCTGCCATTTTGGACGCTGGAGCAGTGCGGAGCGACGAGCTTGCACTGCTCCTCGTCCCGACGGACTTGCCTGGACCCACCAAAAAGCTGGTGAGTAGCGGCAAGGAGTGTTTCCCTCGCCGTGTGCGGAAAGGGCCCTAGTTATGTAGCTCTAACTTAGGTCTTTTATTCTCTCCCAACACCCACTCAATGTATCACTTATCCAATCAAAGGTTCACTGTCTTATCTTTTTGTTTTGTACACTTGAGCCTAGTGCACAGCCCACTTCTAGTGTACTCCCTACTGTCTGTTGTCAGGCATCTCTAATGTACTAAGCCTCAGGTGAGCTGAGGTCATTCTTTGCGGTTTTGTTTACATTATTTAAAGGAGCATCAGGCATTCTCCCCAGATGTGAAATCTAAACAAGCATTTTTCTTTGTTTTGTTACGAGACAGACAATGGGCAGACACTGTTATCAGTTGTAGTTGCTATATTCTACCATCAATAAGTTTTACCAGGCTATATGTCCCCATTTTATAATACATAAACATTTTAATAATATATGCACATGCTGAGGAGTTGCCAACTAAAATTCATCTGGGCTGTAACACTTAGTTTAAAGGTGTATATGTGCGAGTGTATATTTAAAATGTTTCTGAATTTTGCATCCGCTAAATGAGGCCTGGAGGAAATTTATGGTGTATTCCACTTATTTAAAGAGGACAGGCACAACCTAGGACTTGTTTGTCTACATGAACTTTTTTTGAGGAGTTAATTTTTCAGCTATGAATAGAGATGGATAATCACATCTTTTATTTTATTTTATTTCGTGAGCAATGTAAGAGACCTCTCTGACTGTTACTGAAGATGAATGAGAACTATTCAGATGAGTACTTGTTATATTGTGCCCTTGGTTGTCAGTCAGATCATTAGCATATCACAGAGCCCTGGCTATGCAGTGTACATCTGTTGTGAATACTTCTTAGACACTTCTCTGATGGGAGAAAGAGCTAAAATTAAGAATCATAGGAAGCTGCCTTATGTAAGTTGCTGTTCAGTTTTATGGTGAAGAGAAAAGATAGTGTGTTCTATCACTGAGCTATTCCCTTCTCCAGATTCTTGAGGAATAGGAAATTTTTGTGAAATATTTGAACACGTCTTAAATGAACTTGTTCAAGACTAAGTTGATCACATCTATGACTAACTTTTGATAATTAACTTTTCGTGTTGTTTTCAGTGAGATCTACCTAAGTTAGATTTATTTAGGCTGGATTGGATTGTTTAGGAATGTCTCTTTTAGTGCCATGCACTCACAGTTAATTTAAGAGGTGAGCACAGTGTTTTGAGTTTAATGGGACCCCACTACACACTACAGATCAGTCTATTGAATATCAGTGTGATAAAATGAAGTCAGCCTGATCTCAAGAACTGAGGTACTATGATGTTTAGCCTCATGGTCAAAAAAGGACAAACTCCACTTCTCATATAATAAATAACTTAAATTCTGAATTAAATGTCCCTCTTTTTCTAATAGAAGAAACTGAGTATGTGAGTGTGATATTGTATATTACAGCAATTGTGAATCTTTGGATGATAGTGACATCTGTAACATCGAAACTGATAGAATTTCTTTTGAAGAATAACATGAATTAAAAAAAACACAAAAAAACCCACCTTTATTTATGTGTTGAAATCTTCGAGGTTTATATTGGAATGGTATTCACTTGAAACGTTTTAAGTGGTTGTAACTTTTCAGCCACTTTTGACTTAAAGAGGAACATTTTAGTAGTTTTTCCATCCCTCTAGGCAAGGAAAATTCTTATGTATCTCAATGCAGGACTGCCAGTGTTATTTAATTATTTATAGACATCTGGATGAGCAGTCAACTTACTGTTGACAAATCATGGGCACAGATCATCCTTCCCACTTGAGACTAAAAAAGGAAGAGAACCAGCATCAGACTAAGAATGGCCTTTCATCTACAGTTGAGGACTAAAAGAAATGAATTTCCTTTTCAGTTTGCAAGTTTTCTCCTTGTTTGTTTTCTGTTCATTTCTTGCTTTGCGTTTGTGTCTAATGCCAAGTCAAGCAATCTCATTTTAGGAAGAAATTGCAGATTCAGATAGTGGTTTGTGCTGTTATGTAGGCATCATCTTATTCTTTTTTAGTAGGATATTGTGAAGAAGTAACCGCAATATATAAACAAGATTGAATTTGGTTTGGAACTGTTATGAGGTTAATTGAATTTCTGACAGAGAGTGAGTGCCATGTGTTAATTTGCTCAGCAAAAGCACTGCTGATGGATTATTCAGGATCCAACACTATAATACCCTTAACACAGTAAATAACTCTTACAGATGAAGCTCTGCCAGCAGAACCAACAGAGATGAGTTTCTTTTCCCACTTAGGCTCAGTATACCATCAGTGGTCTGTTTAGGAGCACTTGGAAACTATCCTAAGCAGAATTTTCAGTGGTGTGGAGGGTTGATGAGAAGGGGCAGAAAGAGAAAGTCTTGTTGAGCGCACGGGGGGTTCCTGGGGCGGAGGATATCGCTTCCCATTTCCATGTACAAAGATGCCTCTTTTATGGCTATACGCCATTGGACCCTGTCCACGATTATGGTATGTGGCTGAATTTTAAAAAGTGAATTCACAAAACTGCTGCCAGTATGGCCAGTGACCAGGGATTCTGGGAGTGAAAGTCCAAAGCATTGAACCACTATAGGTTGAGAATTATTGCTTTAATCTATAGCTATGCAGAACTTCTCTCACAGTGTTGTTAAAGATGTGAAGGCCTGGGGAAAATGTGAAAAAATTATGAAAATTATAACCCCCCCCATGGAGGGGTTCCATTTTTTTTTCTGAAGCTTTCCCCCCTTCAGAAAACTTGAAAAAAATTAATTGTGGAATATTTTCTTTCAGAATGGTGAATAAAATGTGTAAGACAAGGTTTTTGCATATTTACTGCCCCCAAATCATTTCTGAAAACTATGTAAGACAAATGTGTCGAAGTAAGACTGTATATGGAATTAGATCACTATAATTCCTTGTTTTGGATTCCTTTCCTCAGTTACTTTTATCTGAATAACCACATTATAGCTGCTTGACACTATGGAGAGCTTAGTGGAGACAAATTCTGTTTTATTAATGTTGATTTTTTTTTTGTCCTGTATTTATCGATGGATTTTTGCCTGTTTCTCAAACTGGCAAAACTAAAGAGCTTCCATATAGTTTAGGTGTTCCTTATACTTTAGCACCTTGTAGCGCCAGTTATAGCAAACAATTTTTTAAAATGAATAATTTAAACACCATATTGTGAATACTTTCCTGTTTAATTTCCTGTTTTCATTGTTTCTTGAATATTTTCAGCTGGCAAAAACTAAAACGCATGGCTTAGATAGATAGGTGCAATAGATAGATAGGTGCAACAGATTGCACCTATCTATCTATTATATAAGGTATATTCACACTTTTGCTTCTATAAAATAAGAACTTTCATAAGTTTTATAATTTGAAATATATATCATTTATTACAATTTTTGTATGTTAAGTAAAGTATTTCCTGTTTGTAAAACAGTAAATTAGGTTTTGCCTTTATATGAAAGTAAGCACTCATGTATTTTATTGTCCCATTCTGTTATTTCTTCCCAAGAGGTAGGAAATATGCCCGTTGGCTTCAGCAGTTCCACAGAGTTTATATTTTTGTTAAGGAGGGACAACATATTGTTTTCTGATCCCTTCTTTGTTTATTGTAGCCACAAGGCCTCTTTCTTCTGGTCCATATAATATGTTCTTCTCACTGCAGCAGTGCATTGTTACCACTTTTGTAAATATACTCCAAACTGGAATTCAAAGTGTAAATATAACCCAAACTGTAATTCAAAGTGGCTTGTAAATTAAAATGAGTACAATATAATTATAGCATACAAAATATCAACTTTTAAATAGGATTAAAATTAATAACTTAATTTAAAACACAGTATTAGAAACACTGAGAACAGTAAAATTAAAACTGTACAGCACTCCTCCCAAAAGCCTTTTCTGTGAAAACTTCCAGTTTGCAAAAGTATGTTGGAATAAATAAAAGTCCTAGCTTGCTGAAGGAAGGTTAGCAAGAAAGACCTCTCGGGCAGCAAATTTCAGAGCCCCGGGCAGCCAGCGGTAAGTATGTGAGTGAATTGCTGAGATGACAGCATAGTGCAAATCCAGATTGTTGCTGATAGGTTAGGTAAATACAGAGCATTTAGATAGGTAACTAATATATATCTACTCCTAGCTATGGTTATGAGAGAATTTATTTTCAAAATGTTGATAGAAATTTTTGTATTCAGCAGTCAAAGAATATTTCCAGTCAATGTGTATATGTGTTTGCATATGCCGATGTACACACTATATTCACATCAGTATCTTACAGAACCAAAAGCAAGGTGAGAAGAATTACAAATAACTGCAACTTTGTTTCCTGCTTTAAAAAAAATATTGCAGGGGATGTTATAGGAGAGCACGAGGGAATGGTTTTCCAAAATAAATATCATTTCTCAAAGGAATGAAAGTGTTATGAAGTGGCCAGATATTTCTGCAAAGCAGATGGGGATAGCCTTGCCAGTGACTGAAAGATTAAATGCCAATTGTGTGGGTGTTTTTGTACCTGGTTTTCTGGTTGTGCGTGTGTGTGTGTGTTGAGGGAGATGAATGTGTTGTTCTACCTCACAGTGATGTCACCAGGAGTGCATGGATCAATTTCACTTAGCTCCTCATTTTTCCAAGCTCAACTCTGTTTCATTCCATTTCTGTACCAATTTGTATTTTTTAAATGCACAGAAAATTAATATTTATTGTCGTGTACATTTCTTTTAATAAATGTATTTCTGCAGATTTTCCATAAATATATGCATTTTAATGTTACTTTCACTAAGGTACTAATTTTTGAGTTGTACTTCCTCTGTTGAATTACTGTTTTGATTTGAGAGTTGCATCACAAAATTCAAAAAAGTGTGACTGTTGGAGTATAAGTGATTTTCTATTTGTATATTGGTTTGGGACTATATGTTGGTTACAGCGTGAACTGAATTTCTCCCCCATTCCTGGTTGTCACAAGTGCTACCTGATAGGTACTTGCTGTACTTGTGCAGATACTTCCAACATAGCACTCAAAATTACAATTGACACTGTCAGAGAAAAACGTTTTCTAATATATAGAAGAAAGTATTTTTCCATTGGCAAAATATTGTCATTTGAGTTCTTAGAAAATGTGCCTTAGGGAAAGATGCCTGTGTCTCCCCAACAAAGTTTTATGTCTGCATTAAAAGTAACAATCTAGGAAGGCTCTTAAAGTATATGAATTAATATATCTTTCAAGCTTTTTATGCCACAAACTGTGAAATCTAAAAACAAAACAGGTTAACATGTATTAATAATGAGACATATATTTCCAACACCTTACATTTGATAAGGTCTTTCCAAAACAGTAAGATTTGAGTTATAATTCTGTTTGTAAAGCAGTGATGATTCATTGACTGGGAAAAGACTTCCACCTGGCTTGGTTCCTTTTTGATTTGCAGAGATAAACATTAATAATTTAATCTGTTGGATTTCACTATCAACGTATGCCAGGAGAACAGCGGCATTATTTTTTAACATCACTGTAATAGAAAGCACTGCTGTATCTTAGAAGCTGTTTTATTGGGACAGACATCTTACATTCAACATCTTTTGATTTCTTACATTCTGAAATTTCTAAATAATTATAGTTTATTTCTTTTGGTTTGAATTTGCTATACATTTTGCTATGTTTAGTTACTTTGGCCCCCAGATAAGTTTGTGCCAAAGGGAAACATGTTCAGATATGCTTATTAAGATTCTGAAATACTGCCTTTCATTGTTATAGATAGTAGAGCACTGTGCAACTATATTTAAAACAGTAAAAACATATTCAAAATACAGTTTTGTAAAGATACATCTGAAATGTCTGAGCAAAATGAAAATCATCTGAGACCACATCAGCACTGTTTAGTGCTGATACAGTGGGAAGGGATTCCATGATTGGGACTTTACAGCTAATTTGGCATTCTCCCTTGTTGACATACAGCCCTAAATCCACTTAGTAGTCCAACTAGAGTAGAACCACTGAATCAAGAAGAACTTAGCAAGTCTAAAGAGCTAGGTGACATATAGATGTATTGATTTATCATTGTTTGAATCCAGACTCTAAAATAGAGAACATAATTGCATAACTTTTGTCTTAACCCAAGATTCCATCCTTAAGGCAGCTAGTGCTCTTGTGTCAATATTATGGCCCTGTTTCCTGTTTAGTTATGGATTTTCAGTTGAAGCTGGCAGATGCTGTAGTTGTAGATTCCACACTAAACCTTTTGCTAGGAAGTTTTAACTTAAAACTTCTTCCCACCTTTTCTCACGGTCACAAAATGCACAACATATCAGCCCATCATACTGTGTTTGTATTTGTGAACATACATAAAAATATGAATCTGGAATTATGATGTAGTCATCTCTCCATATTGGCGAGGGTTAGGGGTGCAGAACCCCCTGTGAAAGTGGGAACAACTGTGAATACTGCTAGGCCTCCTAAACCATATTCAACACACACACAAAAGTATGATATGTGGATCTAACCCACCAGAGATTCAAATGTACAGTACACAATACGTTTGAATCTTTTGTGGAGAGCATAGCATCTGCCCAGTTCTGCCTTCGAGGCAGCAGGGGTCCTTCACAAGTCAGAAACGGGTATGTGGTGGGCCACCTTGTGGCCACCTTCATTGCTGCCTTATGCTATTTTTAATAGGGACTTACGAGTCTTGCCTCACATTCACAGTCTCTTGCAGTCTTGTGAGGCTTGCAGAGAGACTGTGAGCATGAGGCAAGACTTGTAAGTCCCTATTAAAAATAGTTTAGGGCAGTAGTAGAGATGGTGGCAATTAATTTGCGAATAATCAAGTCTGCAAAAGTTAAACATGCAGATGTGGAGGGACAATTGTACTTATTTTACTTTCTCCTTTCTCAGTTGCCATTCTGTTTTCCCTGTGTTGACTGTTAAAAAACTTCTTAGATAAATTCACTGTGTTTCTAGTTTTGGGGCAGTATAATAAGCTTGATTTATTCCACATTTATTCCACCTATGAGAAGGTGGAATAACTCTCTTTCTAACTCTCTTTGGGAACCTGATGATTTGAGGTTGGAAATCCATTTTTACTCATTATCCCAAATAGTTCTTTGTGCCATAATACATATAAGCCCTATAGCTCTTTAGCTTAGTATAGAGGCGAGCACTCTGTGGCCTTCCACACATTGTTCCCCCAGTTATTAGGAGTGGGGAAACTGTGGCCCCAGGGACATCTTATTGCTCCCAATAGATTTTTAACTTAAAAAAAAAGTGCCCCAAATGCTCTCCAGTTCAGATGAGGCCTTTTTCCAACAGAAAGTGGACTTCCTAAGCCAAAAGAAAGTGGACTTCCTAAGTCATTTCCTTTGGGAAAAAGCCTTCTCTTGGCTTTAAAATTACCTAGAAAGGATGAAAAACGTGAAGAAATGGCCCCTTACAACCTGTAGAGATATTTGGGGGCAAAATAATTTTTATTTTTTCAAGGGGTTAACCTGGTGGAAAAATGTGGCCCCTTGTCCTTTTACTGTTATTCATCTCTGTTTATTTTATTTTATTTTATTTTATTTTAATCCTGCCTTTCTCCTGAGACAGGCCCCAAGGCAATTTACATCAAGTTAAGAACAAAGTACATTAAAAATCTATTTTATAAAAAAATTTAAATAGCATTAAATAAACATTTCCATTGAAAAGGTAAGAGAGTAAGGAGAGAGGCTATAAGATGTCACATAAACATTACAGGAAAACAAGCATCTGTAAGCATACTAATATGTAGGTTGTATGGTGACTATTGAACTCAAGTTGATTTTTAATATGAATGAAGAGCTAGAAACTGCAGGGTCAAGAAAAAGAGTCAGCTGTCTTGATTATTTTAATGGTAGGTGTGGACATGGAAGCAAACCCTAGGGGGTTGGAACATAATTTTTGTTAAACCATGAGAGTTACAGGTGTGTGGAATGTATTACAGTCAATCTAGCAACATTCTAAAATTGTTCACGAACATTTAGGATCTTTGTATTTGTTTGGTTCTGGCATTTTTGGGGGTTCTGGGATTTCCTCATTTTACTGTATTTTCTTTAACTCTGATACTTGAAATATTGGGAGCTAATATGTATACTCTGTATAGTTACAATACACAACACCCCTACCTGAGAGTCTTCTTTTAAAGGTGCTTGCTCTGTTCCTTCTTCAGAAAGGTCTTCCTGATCTGTTGTAATTGGTTACCAGAGTCTTCATGGGCAATGAGTTTGGTAGTCACTGGTGCTCTTTTTCCCCATGCTTACAGTGGAGCAAACTCAAGAAATACTTCCTTGACCACTTATTATTTCTATCTCTTAGCCTCAAGGAGTGGCAGTTTGCCATTTAAACAGGTTTACAGGGGCCTCAGAAAAATGTCTGTTTTTTTCAAAACCACAGATGGACTTCAGTTCATTTCCAGTTGTTTTGAAAGGGGCAAGTATTTTGGTATTGGTATTGCAGGCCTCAGAGCAATACAATGGAGGAAGAAGATTAGCTGCTAGTCTTACTACAGGTGCTATACCTGCTCTGTAGTTTGTCTTGCAAATTTGCATGCCATTTCCTTCCGTTCTTCCCCCATGGCAAGGACTCCATTCACGAAACCCTAAGTGCTGTGTGAGTTATCCCATCCTGTATATTGACTTAAGTTTAAGAAAGGATTGGTCTTTGTTTGGTATTTGTGCTATTAGGGGCTAGAAACACAAAGGCTTCATTCACCTAGCGCAAGATTAAAATCTCACTTTGCCAGTAACTATATCTCATAGGACTGTTGCAAGTATCACAGAAATGATGGCCATAAAACATTAAGAATATTTAAGACTGTGATGCTGCATACATTAAGAGTTAAGTTTCACTGAGCTTCGAATAAACTTGCATGGGAGGGGATTGTACATCTGTTACTTTTCATGCAGTCTTTAATTTCTTGTGTGTAAACTTAACTATTGAGGGCAGATTAGTTAGCTCTGATTAAACCTATAGAAATAAATGTTTGTTGTCCTGTGCCACTTATCCTGTGAAATTTTCCCTCTGCTTCCAGGATGGTACAAAGCAAAAAAGAGAACGGAAAAAGACTGTGTCATTTAGCAGCATGCCTACTGAGAAGAAGATCAGTAGTGCCAGTGACTGTATTAACGCCATGGTCGAAGGCTCAGAACTCAGAAAGGTTCGATCCAATTCTAGAGTATACCATCGGTACTTCCTTTTAGATGCAGATATGCAATCTCTGCGTTGGGAACCCTCAAAGAAGGATTCAGAAAAAGCAAAGATTGATGTTAAATCCATCAAAGAAGTGAGAACAGGGAAAAATACTGACATTTTTCGTAGTAATGGAATTTCTGACCAGATTTCAGAAGACTGTGCATTTTCTATTATTTATGGAGATAATTATGAATCTTTAGATCTTGTTGCAAATTCTGCTGATGTTGCAAATATTTGGGTAACTGGGCTAAGATACCTGATATCTTATGGAAAACATACACTAGATATGCTAGAAAGTAGTCAAGATAAAATGCGGACTTCATGGGTTTCACAAATGTTTAGTGAAACAGATGTAGATAATTTGGGGCGTATTTCCTTATGCAGAGCTGTACAGTTTATCAAAAACTTGAATCCTGGTTTAAAAACAAGTAAAATTGAACTGAAATTCAAAGAGCTGCACAGATCAAAAGACAAGCCTGGTACAGAAGTCACGAAGGAAGAATTTATTGAAGTTTTTCATGAGCTTTGCACTCGTCCTGAGATTTACTTCTTGTTAGTTCAGTTTTCTAGCAATAAAGAATTTCTTGATACCAAGGACCTTATGATGTTTTTAGAAGCAGAACAGGGTATGGCACATGTCACTGAAGAAATAAGCCTTGATATTATTCATAAGTTTGAGCCATCTAAAGAAGGTCAGGAAAAGGGCTGGCTTTCCATAGATGGATTCACAAATTATCTCACTTCCCCAGAATGTCATATATTTGACCCAGAGCATAAAAAGGTATGCCAGGACATGAACCAACCATTATCTCATTATTTCATAAACTCATCTCACAACACATACTTGATTGAGGACCAGTTCAGAGGTCCTTCTGACATTACAGGATATATTCGTGCTCTGAAAATGGGATGTCGCAGTGTTGAGCTGGATGTATGGGATGGTCCTGACAATGAACCTGTAATTTACACAGGACATACGATGACCTCACAGATAGTCTTCCGCAGTGTGATTGACATTATTAACAAATATGCATTCTTTGCTTCGGACTACCCTCTCATTTTGTGCTTAGAAAACCACTGTTCGCTCAAGCAGCAGAAGGTTATGGTACAGCATATGAAGAAAATATTGGGAGATAAGCTGCACACTAATTCTCCAAATACAGAGGAATGTTACTTACCTTCTCCTGAGTCTCTGAAAGGGAAGATACTAATTAAAGCCAAGAAACTATCTTCTAATTGCTCTGGGCTAGAGGGAGATGTTACAGATGAAGATGAAGGAGCAGAAATGTCACAGCGGATGGGAAAAGAGGGGGTGGAGCAGCAGAACACTGTCACAGTGAAACGGTTTCAGCTCTGTAAGGAGCTTTCAGAACTAGTAAGCATCTGCAAGTCAGTTCAGTTCAAAGATTTTCAGGTTTCATTTCAGCTTCAGAAATATTGGGAAGTTTGTTCCTTTAATGAAGTGCTTGCTAACAAATATGCCAGTGAAAATCCTGGAGACTTTGTGAATTACAACAAACGCTTCCTGGCCAGGGTTTTCCCTAGCCCAATGAGGATTGATTCTAGTAATATGAACCCACAGGATTTTTGGAAATGTGGCTGTCAGATAGTGGCCATGAACTTTCAGACACCTGGGCTGATGATGGACCTCAACATCGGTTGGTTTCGGCAAAATGGCAATTGTGGCTATGTACTACGGCCTGCAATAATGCGGGAAGAAGTATCTTTTTTTAGTGCAAATACAAAGGACACTGTGCCTGGAGTTTCACCTCAGCTTCTTCATGTTAAGATTATTAGCGGACAGAACTTCCCCAAACCAAAAGGGTCGGGTGCCAAAGGTGATGTTGTAGATCCTTATGTCTATGTAGAAATCCATGGAATCCCAGCAGACTGTGCAGAGCAAAGGACAAAAACTGTGCATCAAAATGGGGACAACCCAATTTTTGATGAGAGTTTTGAATTTCAGATTAATCTTCCTGAACTTGCCATGGTACGCTTTGTAGTACTAGATGATGATTACATTGGGGATGAATTTATTGGGCAGTACACAATTCCCTTTGAGTGTTTACAGACAGGCTATCGGCATGTTCCCCTTCAGTCTTTAGTAGGAGAAGCTCTAGCACATACTTTCTTGTTTGTTCATGTGGCCATTACTAATCGAAGAGGTGGCGGGAAGCCTCATAAACGAGGTCTTTCTGTCAGGAAAAGCAAGAAATCCAGAGAATATGCCTGTATGAGGACGTTATGGATTAAAACCATTGATGAAGTATTCAAGAATGCTATCCAGCCCATTCGGGATGCCACAGATTTGAGGGAAAACATGCAGGTACCTCCTTTGATTTTTATTACATCAGTAATATATAAGCAAACTTATATGTTTCCGTAAGAGATCATGTGACTATTGCTATTGTTAATTTGTCAGATGCTTTTTTTAAAAAAAGTCTCAATCTCACAGTATTAAAATATATAAAAGTAGAAAACAGGTTTCTGTAATACAGAAATAACCTCTTCCTCCAAAAGGTAATAATAGAATGACCACAATTCAACTTCCCCTCAGCATACTGTAAATATCTGCATGCAGCTCTTATCCTATGCTGACCTGTAAACCACCACCTGACTTAGTTTAAACTTTGAAGGTGCCTCATAAAGGCATTTCATGCTTCACTATGAATAGGCAGGATCACAGAAGGTCTGGCTACACCCTTCCACTGACACACAGTGATGACATCAGCACTGAGATCTGGCCCCTCCAAAGCAGTCATTGTTTTTGTAATCATTGTGCATCTGGCTATGGGGTGGAGGTTGCCAGATGCTTCTCCAGTCCTGCCTGATCATGTTGAAGCATGGAATGCTATGTGGGGTGGTTTTGAGGTAAGTTGGCGGGGGCTTTGGGTGCTGCATGGAAAGGACAGCAATACCAACCCTCTCAGCACCCAACAAAGCACATTTGCACAATGCATGTGGATGTCCCTACCCAATTCCAACTAATATCTTCCAACCAATATCTTGACTAGTTTTAGATATGTTATTGAAAATGGCAAGTCATAAGTCTGGATTATATACAGACTCACAAAACTTACAGCTGAACATATGAACCCTGACTGCAGTAAAATGATCTGTGAGGGTTTGCTTGTTCATATATTAATGACATTGTATGATGTTTAGCCATAGAGACTGGCAGATATATGTAAACCAGTGTCATAGAAGAGTCTAAATGAAGCTTCTTGGAATGAAGAGAAAATAAATGGCATTTGTGTGTCTCAAAATGTTCAAGGGCTTTGCAGCCAGGATGCTGGCCCACTCCATATAATAATGGAGAATCTTTGAAAAGGACTCTATTTTCCTGTTAAAAGGTGACAATTTAAATTACAGTAACTTGGTGTTAGATTCATAATAAATTGTTGAACTTCGGGCCCACTGAAATTAGTGTGAAAAGTTACTTAGTTGCTGTTTAAATAAATAGGCCAAATACAACTGACTTTATCTCTGTGCAAAACTACAGTGTGGAAAGTTATCATAAAATCACAGCAGTTTGTCAGTTATCATGTTAAGATTTTATCTGGTATAATTTCTAGAACCCATAGTCATTACTGGGACTTCAGTTTTTTAATCAAGGGTGTGAGTTGTTTGGTCCACCATGTAACACTAGCTAGAGCCATTGGATTTTTAGTTCAACGTTCTCTGGAGGGCTGCATGATTCCCATTCCCCTTTTAAACTATACATTTAGAATACATAACTGTAGTAACAGTTATTTAATGGTTGTTCGCCATTTAATACGTACATTTCTCTAGATTAAAAATGATCACAGTCTGCCAGACAGTTCACTGTGCCAGATTCTCAAAATAAGAATTGGCACAAACAGTTGGAAAGTGTGGGCACTACATACATTTATGCCAGTAAAATGAATGGGGCCTATTTTCCCATATTAGCTGCCTGGTCTTGCAATGATCTAGAGACTAAAATTATATTTTTCTCATAAAAAGATATTTTTAGTAGTGTACCAATGCGTTTGTCCATTTCAATGAATACAAATATCAGAAAATATTTGAAGTTTTTGGTAAAGTGGTAAAGCACACACACACACACACACACACACACACGTGTGTGTGTGTGTGTCTGTATTTACATACATACACACAAACACACATACTGCATGCTTCACAAATACTGTGTTAAGCTAAATGCTTCTGTGAAAACCCTTACATTGTCATTTGGATTAACAATAACATGGGGCTCATTCTTTAGCTAGCAACAGGCAAATGTAGATATTCATGGTCTGCACTACTCTGGATTATTAGAACTGTCTTGTTTTGATTATTCTGTCAGTTGAAATATCTGGAAGAACTGGTATGGGAGTGGGGCTTGTAATATTATGAGTAATAGTTCATTTTTTACATATTGTATATATTCATGTATAAGTCTAGAAATTTTAGTCAAAAAATCAACCCAAAAAACCTGGTTCAACTTATCCATGGGTCAATGTAAGTACAGTACCTTAACTCTTATTGAAAAAAGGAAGCATGCCCTTCTCTGAGTTGAGCGGCAAAAGAGGAGAGCTTAGTCCATCTCAGGTGAACCCAAAGAAGCACCAACTTCCTCTACTCTGTCTGCTGTGGTGTTTCTTCTTGCCGTTTTTGCCTAACTGGGAAAATGGTGCTTCCCTTCAAAGGAGCGCTGAGAGTAAAGGAGGTCAGTGCTGCTTTTAGGTTCTCCCAGGACAGACTAAGCTCTCACTTTTTGCCACTCTGCTCAGAAAAAAAGATGGATCCCTTTTTGATAAGAGTGAATACTGTACCTTAATTTCAATCAAAAAGAGAACCATCTCCTTCTCTAAGTAAAGTGGCAAAAGGCTTTTTTGAATGCCTAGGCAAGAAAGTGGCATCAACAACAGCTAGGGGTTGCTGGTTCCCTGAGGCGGTGCTATTGCTTTCCCCTCTTTGCAGAATGGTCTTCAGCTTATTCATGGTTCATATCAACATCCGTAATTTTGGCCCTACAACTTGCCTTCAACTTATACATAAGATTGACTTAAACACGAGTATATATGTTATGTTAGATAATCTCACATTTTGTAGTTCTAAGATGATTTCTCTGCTTTCTGACAAAGACTGTGATATGCATTTTTAAAAAATTATTCAGTTATTCTAAAATAACCACTGGCATACTACTTCTGCCTGATTTATTTAGTTAGTGAAAGGGTGAATCAGATGCTGAAGTGGAAGAAAGAGAGCAAATAACCTTGGGTGAGATCAAGAACTCTTGTATCTCATTTCTTTCATCCAGAATAGGTGATAATGGATAATACAGTTTCAAAAAAATCTTTGCAGGGTGACATGAATGACCCACACATTTAACCATTGAGAGATAAAAAAGTTGTGTGAAATCTGGAAAAAAAATGAAAGGCTTTCAAGCAGAGAGAACGGTCTGGACATCATGACAGTATTAACAACCTGGGCAGTCTTCTCATGGCCAAGAAGATCATTCTTAGTTGCAGCTGAAAAGTGAATTTGCTTATAACAGCATTTTGAAAGTCTGTTTGCATATTTGAATATTCTTGATAAACACAGCAAAACCTATGGCACCTTGCTTGCTTTGAAAAACTGCCATGTCTTGAGGGTATAGCCTCATGTAACTCATTGCTTTCTTGTTGTAACTGCTACATTATACCTTGAATTTGAAGGATATTGTACTGAATAAGTTGGCATCTCAGATTATGCATCGATGAAATATAACTTCATTCTTTTTCTTCTTCTTCTTCTTTTTTAAATAGAATGCAGTAGGTTTATTTAAAGAACTGTGCGGCCTTTCTCCTGTAGCAAATCTCATGCAGTGCATTCTGGCCGTATCTACACGCTTGGTGAGATCTGATAACACACCATTGGTGGTAATGAATCTTAATGATCAATATCCTGCTATGGAACTGCAAGGGATTGTTCCAGAGGTTTTGAAAAAAATTGTAACAGCATATGAAATGGTGAGTAATCCTTCTTGTCTTTCTCAGCTTGAAAAACATTATTTCTAACCATACCTTCTCTTCAAAGTCTAATCTCCAGCATCTCTCCCTGTTAGTCACTACAGCTGCTTGGAAGGTGTTCCTGTTAAACTTAGCATATAACAAAAGTTTTTAGGTTAACATAAGAGCAGTTATTTACTAAAGTCAATAACTGTCATTAAAAAGAACAGTTGGTTCAGTGTGTATTTGTATATTTTCTACCTGCACATGTGTTGCTGCTGCTTTTTTTTTCCAAAGCAATTTTGAAAAGTAATCTGTAGGTTACTAACCTTTTGCTCTGTATTTTAGCTGAAGTAAAAATAGAAAATTACATTGGTTTAGGGTTTAGCTTGATGAAATGTAAATCACTTTCACAATCTGTTTTGAAACCTAGAATCAGTCATGAAGCTCACTTCCATTTTTGGTAACTATTTTTCCAAGCTTAAGTACTTTTTATG
This sequence comes from Iguana delicatissima, assembly GCA_948472985.1. Lineage (NCBI taxonomy): Eukaryota > Metazoa > Chordata > Lepidosauria > Squamata > Iguanidae > Iguana > Iguana delicatissima. Next base: position 258,995 of record CAOKZL010000976.1, read on the forward strand.
TGTTTTGGAAAATACTGTTTATTTCTAGGTATGCATCCCAACATAAAAATGTAAATATTATCCGTTTGATAGGCTTAATAGTTAAATATAATAGCTGGGTTTTTATAAAAAAAAAATTGAACAGCTTTTATTTTATGAGGGAAAAAGGCAGAGGGAGAATTGATGTTTAGACAACCAAAATAAAATATCTATTATGCTCTTCCAAATATGGTTCCCTTCTTAGTGAAATAACAGAAAAAAACTATTTGTAGTTTAAAAGTGAAGTTAAATGGCCACCTATTTCAATTTCACACTGAAACAGTTGTGGAAGATCAGCATGGGACATCAAACAGCCGTGGCAATCCTCCTAGGTTTTGATTCCTACACATATACAACCTCCACAGTCAACCAAGGCCATTTTTCTCACTAGCCTGTTATACCGTGATGATTCCACTTTCAACATCCTCTGGAATCCTGAGGTTTGCAGTTTCAGGAGGGGCCAATTGGCCCCTCCCAAAACTGCAATCCCCAGGATTCCAGAGAATGTTGAAAGTGGAATCATCGCGGTATAACAGGCCAGTGCGGAAATGGCCCAAGTCACCATGGCAGTGTTTCTGTCTGCTTTTCCAGTGGGAGCTAAGTAGCTATGTAAGTTTATGCTTGTATCCTATCAGGCAAGGCAGAATAGCAAAGTCTGCTCTTCTGGGAATTGTGTAGTCTGTATTCAACGGTGTTATTGCACTACTGCAACTGTGACATTAGCAGTTAAACATTTTCAGAGGTAGTGCAAGGCTGGCATCCAGCCGGATTTATGATGCACAAACAGTTCAGCAGGAGCTGAACCTTGTACAACTATGATAGTGGGAATTTCCAATCCTCTAGTGTTACATTGAGAGCCAGCATGATGTAGTGGTGTGAGTGTTGGACTAGAATTCTGGAGACCAGAGTTCAAATCCCCACTTGGTCATGTAAACTCACTGGGTGACCTTGAGCAAGTCACACTCAACCTCAGAAGAGGGCAATGGCATATCCCCTCTGAACAAATCTTGCCAAGAAAACCCTGTGATAGGTTCACCTTAGGGTCCCCATAAGTCAGAAATGACTTGAAGGCACACAACAAGTGTTACCTTGCAGTTATATCTGTATTGTGTGAATGAGAGCTATCGTGGTGTAGGGGTTTGAACAATGGCCTATGGCCCTAGAGATGAGGGTTTGATTCCTCTCTTGGCCATGGAAATCAACTGGGTGACCTTGGATGTCTCACATGCTCTCAGCTCCAGAAAACTTTTAGGGTCATCATAAGTCATAAATGACTTGAAGGCATACGGCAACAAATTATGGGGATAATACAGAATTGGAACCTGATTGAAGAGATGGAGGAGCCAACTTGTGTACTCCTTTACTTCTCTTCCATCACTCTTCTGGTATGTCTGTACATTGAAAAGGACCAACTTTTGCTATGTTACAGAATTAGTAATGTCACTGACAGGAAACAAATGTAGCTGAAATTTGCACAGCCACATCGTTAGCAACAACATTGTTGTTAATATAATGGGAGACAATAAAAACAACATCTGTCCTATTGGCTGGAGGTGCGACCCAGTTAGTGATTGTATTGTGTTTAAAATATGAACACGAAAAAGCACTATCAGTACTGAGCAGTGCTTAGTAAATTTTTTGTGACAACTAGGAAACTAAATGTCTGAAACTGCCTATGACACAGTAGATAACACATTTCTCCAGCTTTTAGGAATAAAGGGGAACACAATCTGTTAAGAGACTGTGAACACTCAGATTCAGTCAGAAGGCATGTAAAGATTGACAAAGCAAACTGAAGTACAAAGCTATTACAGCTGTTAATGTTCAAACTGTTATAGAGTACAACAAAATCCACAAATCAGCGGTACCTTTATAAGCCAACAAAAATGCAGAAAATGCATCATGCAAGCTTTTGAAGCTTCAGTGGTTTCTTCATTAGGCAAAGATGTTAAAAATCGTACAGGAGAAGAAAAATATGTTAAGAGTTGCAGACCTACATTTTGTCTCACATGTTACTTCTGTTGTCAGTTAAGACGGTCTAGAGCAGTGGTTCTCAACCTGTGGGTCCCCAGATGTTCGTGGACTTCAGCTCCCAGAAGCCCCAGCCACTATGGTCAATGCTCAGAACCACTGGTCTAGAGGGATATTGATGGAGGCAGAAGCCACCCCCCTTCTTGGCCATGTGGGAACTATGAACAAAGGGCAATAAAAGGTAGTCAAATTTCAACTCCATTAGCATCAGAAAAGTAACTTCCCTTGAAATCCAGGCTGCCCCTGTCCTGTGTGAAGCAAACTTTCTCAGACAAAGAACATGAATTCCTTATAAAGTCTCTGTACTGTTACATTTGGAAAAAGTTTTAGATGCTGTATAGGTAATACAGAGAGCCAGTGTAGTACAGTGGTTCAAGTGTTGGATTAAGAGTTTGAATTTCTTCCCAACCATGGAAATCCACTGGGTGACCTCAGGCAAGTCACACTTTCTCAGCTGTAGAGGAAGGCACAGAGGAACCCCATCTGAACAAATCTCTGTGATTGGTTTGCCTTAGGGTGGCCATAAGTGACAGATGAAAGAGTTTTACCTTTGTCGGAGGTAAAATTCTCAAAGAATCAAGTCCTGTTCCATCACTCTTATCTTGTTAAAGTTTAAAGTTAAAATCAAAGCTGTTATAGAACACTTCTTGTAGATTTCCTGTGTATCAGGAAGCATTACACAGGCTTGGTTCACAAGTATATATTAATATAAGATTAAACACTCTTTGTATTAGTGCAGTACAACAGGTTGGTAACTTGTATACTAATGTGCCACAGTTCCTGCTGCAGAATAGGGTGAAAGCATGGGCATTTTCTTCTAGAATGTTTTTAAAACAAACCTTGGTTGCCATGGCAAGTGCATGGGCTATCTCTGGTTTATATTGTTGTTTTGTTCTGAGTGTGCCTCATGGTTAGCAAGGATGTTTTCAAAAGTACAACAGTCCCAGGGTCAGACCATCTCAGATAAATACACTAATTTAATATTTAACATAATGTCAGAAATACCTCTCTGGCGATAAAGTTTAAAACAAACATTTACAGTTGTAGCTAGAAGGATGAATATACTCTCACTCTTTGCTAAACGTTTTGCACAGTGAGTAACCATAGAGCTCAGTAAATTTACTTGCTAAGTTATGAAAGTGAGTAGACTCTTTCCAGCAAAACACATGTATCCCCCACATATTAAATTAAATTTAAAAAGACAAAATACTACAGAGGATTGAATAAAAATGTGTGCTATATTGTCGAAGTGTGTAATTATTAAAGAACCAGTGTCAAGTGAACAAGTATTTTTCAGTTAATTAAAATGTCCCTAGATAGCAGTTAGACTAGAACTATGAAACTATGAACTGTGACAGAATTTGTTCTAGAAATGTTGTATATATTACTGTATGCAACAGAGAAAAGAAAAAAACATAAAGCCTAAGCATTAGAAATTAAAGAATGAAGAAAAAGGAGAAAAGAGGTGGTTTTCATTCTTCCTTTAAACAGTGTATAACACTCAAATTATTTCAAGCCTCTCAAAGATAGTAGGCAGTGATTCTCTTCCTCCCCTACCCCATTTCATATTTTACAACAACCAAAAAAGAAAATGAACTTCTTTCTACCAAAGGTTAACATATCTAGCATATCAATATTACATCCTATTACGTGTTACTTATGTGTGTAAATGCCGTTGCATTTTCTAATCTTAATACTCAAAGCTATTTGCTGACTTAATTACATGATATTAATCTTCACTACTTAAAACTGTAAGTCTTTTTACATGTTATAGAACATTATTAAATTCAAATGTTTCTGTGCCATTTTATATTGTAGAATCCTTTACACACTTCATTACCAAATCCAGTTTTCATTGTCTTATATCCATAACCATTTCCTAACCTAATTTCAACCAATCCCCTCTTTTTCCTGTTTCACTTTAAACTTGACTCTCTTCTTCCTGTGCATCCACCCTTTTCATGAGATCCCCCAAAAAACTTCTCAGATTATTTTTCTTGTCCTTTGTTAATGTTTCCAAGTCCTTCCCACTTACTGTTTTTAATGTATTTCTCCTGAAACAAAGAGTCTTTCTTTTTCATCTTTCTCTCATCCTCTTTGGTCCTGTTGGCTAATCTTTTTGTTACATCAACTTGGCTTTGTTCAGTCATCAGTGTAAATTCATTACAGATCATTTTCAGAATAGTTTCCCCCTTCTCCCCTCGCTTGGGCTATATTCCCCATTTTACAAACCAGAGCTTCTCGGCTCTTCATCTTCCCCAGTTCAATAACTAATCCCTCCGTTAGCTCAGCTTGAATTTGATTTTCAGCCTCCTCCCCTTCCATATTAACCTCACATTTCTCTCCCCTCCCTCCCACCTTGCATCTCTCCACAGATCTACTTTGATCTCATTCCTCAGGTTGACTGTCAAATCCATCTTCAAGTTTAGGAGTCCCTCTTCTCTCAGAAAGTGTAGTTCCTCCAATATCCATTGTAAAAAGTCCTGAGAAAGTTCCTGGGAAGATCTTTCATTAAATCTAGCAGTTACAGAGTTAACAGTTCACCTCTTCTCTTGTTGAGCTGAATATAGACGGCAAATCGATCTTAGCAGCATAACACCTAATTCCTGCACTTTCTCATGCTCTAGCTTCTCCTTGCTAAAGTTCAATTCAGTCTTGTAAATGAGATGAAATTCCATCTACCAACAAAAATATATGCAGTTAAATTAATTATTCTCTTTTAAACACATCAACCCCCCGGTCTTATTTCTCCCAGTTTTACAGGGTAAATACACTGACTGAACTCTTTGTTGCAGAAAGAAGGTGACTGAGGAGGTTTCTGTTGTTCCATTTTAATCGGAAGAATTTTTACAATGTCCCGGTGTCATCCTGGCAGTGCCTTTGCTGGGATGGGAGCATGTCCTGAATGCTTCCCTCCACACCTGGCCGGCTTCTAGCAGATGGTAGCGCTCGGGATACACTCCTTTCTTACGCGATGCAGCCAGCCTCTTACTGTGCTGCAGTGAGGAAAGAAACACCTTGATACCACTTCCACCCTTTCTGTATGGCCCCAGCCAATGTGATCATCGCGCAAAAGGGGCCTATTACTGGGGCCTATTAAAAATACTATTTTCCCGGTAATAGTATAATGTATACTATATAAAAGTGTAATGCGCAATTTCGACGGCTGGGGATGCAACAAGAGTGGGACTGCAGTGATGTTGTGCAATAGCACATGTTGTGGACTGGCTTCAGCAAGTCTCCAATGCTGTGGATGAGGTCATCGTGTGGAAATGGCCAAAGTTTTGTTTGAGAATTCTTTCTTTAAAAAAGCAAGTTGTTGGCATGGGGCCATCAGATCCTCATATAAAACAGCTGCATTTAATGGCAAAGGCAAAGGATGTAATTCACTCAGTCCTTCTCATTCATCACACATTTATTCATGAGTAAATGCAAGTAATGGAAATTCTGGGTCCTTGTGGGTGATTCCCCTACTCCCTTTTTGATCCAGGGCAAGTTTTTCTACCCAGAGATCTGTCTGGCCAGCACTTTTACTGTGAAAGCTATCCTTTCTGCAGAATAGCGACAGGGAGCATCTGCCCACTGTCCTGCCCAGAAATCGTCTCCGTTTGTGTTAGTGCTTAGTGTTATACAATGATGGTCTCTGCCTTTCACCATGAATTTGTTCATCTGTGCCTTCAAGTAGTTTCCACAGGGTTTTCTTGACAAGATTTTTTCAGAGGAGTGTGTGCATTTGCCTTCCTCTTGAGGCTGAATGTGACTTGCCGAAGGTCACTCAGTGCATTCCATGGCTGAGCAGGGATTTGAACCCTGCTCTCCAGCATCATAGTCCAGTGTGCAAACCACTACACCATGCTGGCTCTCTCACCATTGACCCTCTATTCCTTTGAAAACCCATGAAGAAAATCCTGCACTGTAGGTGAAACTTTCACAATTAAAATTTGTATGCCATTTTGAGACATAAGTAGTGTATTTGATATAAGGAAATCTGATCCTTTGAAGAGTTTAATATTTTGTAAAATAATCCAGAGGGTTTTTAATTGCGTATAGGACTGGATAGGTGGTTTTATTTTCTTCTTGTAACCTTTACACTTTCTACTATCTGCTTTTAAAACTACACAGTGGCTTTCTGTTTCACAGTGCAAATTCTTAAGCCAAAATGAAAACATTTTGTTTGTATCTACTGTTCATTGCAACCATTCAGCACCTCAAAGGGTCCTAAAGGCTTTGCAAACTAAGAAGTCCTTTTGAGTGTGCCACTCTCATCTTTCTCTGTGAAAGTGACCCTTCTTGTAATTTGTCTGGTAGAATGCAGTGAGATAAGAGGGACAGGAGAGAAGGACATTGAGAAAATACTCTTGCTATCCGTGTGTTCAGTTCCATTTAAACTAATGAAAATAGGAGACATGTACTTGGGCTACTTTAGAACGAGGTCAAGAATTTATTCTGCAGGATTTCTCTACTCACCTTATGTCTGAATGGCTCTAAGAAGCCCACAATATTTGAAGGATTTGAAACTGATTCTGGGGTTGTGGCTTGCAAACATGATTCATCTGTTATCTGTTAGGCAGTGAGATGGTACACATGATTTCTAAACAAATGTCAGGCAAATTCAGTCTCTTAAACTTTGCGTAACCGGTGGGTGACAAGTACATAAGTAATACCCAGAAGCTTTGTTTTCTTACATTGGCAATTTTGGACAGCACTTAAAGCAGTAGAACAATCAATTACACTTCATTGTAAATTGACTTTGACTGTCTGGGTTTAACCACAGCTGGTCTGTAATGAGGTTGCTATTGATTGCTGTCTTGTTTGCACATTCTTTTTCTCTATGGGCTGTCATTGAAGTTGATATGAAAAAGGACCTCTTAATTGAGGGTTATACTTTGCCAAGCCTTGGAATTTATTTTTATTTTTATTTTTTAACTTAAATTTTAATTTATTTGAGCAAAGTGAATCATCAGGGGAAACATGCTGAACAGCAGATATTAACTTTATTTAATACATTTTAGTTATTTTTATTAACATATTATAGAGGCTACAAATTATAATATATATACCATGGTTTCTTTTAAAAAAATGAACTGAGGTAGCTAAATTATCTGCCATTTTAATGTGAGAGATAAGACATTATTGGAAGATAATTTTGGTGGTACGTACCCAAGTTTGAGATTAGGCTAGTCTAGTAGGCTGATTCAGGAATGGAAGAACAAATGTACAAATTTATAACCCTAGGAACATAATATTGGTTTGGCACACTCACCTCATCTTGAGCTATATGTCTGCTCATAACAGACCAGTTCAATTTGCTTCTCATGGAAGACCTTAGTTTCTAGTCCAAGAGACAGCTATCTGTTGCAAAGAATTTTCCTTTCTTTCTCCATTATTTAATTTATTCTTTATATTCTTTGTTTACATTCTCTATCTACTGTTATTTAATTTTTAATTATTTAGAGAGCCAGCATCATTCCTCGACCTTGGCTCCTTCAGAAAATCTCTGATGCAAAGTTTGCACTTGTCACTATGTTCTCTGTGTTCTGGCTGAAGAGTTTTGTTAGGATTTCATAAAAGAAGAAACAAACATTGTTTTGCCATTAGAATTGAAAGACTGAGTTATAGGGTGATAAAAACAGACCAGATAATGAATGAGTTATTGTGAGAAATACCACATAAGTGTTGACAGCTGTTTCTAATAGTACTAGGTGTTAGTGTTGCCCATTTTCATGTCAAATTTAACCAGTTAACCTGACTACTTTGCTAATGCAGCGCATACCAGGTAACATATTAGTCTTGCTAAACTCAGAAGATAAGTAACAAGCCCTACAGATTTCTGCTCAGACACTCAAGAGTGAGCCCATTGAAACCCATGAACAAAAGCATCAGTACCAGGGGTTCTTCATGCTGCTTAACAAAATACACATTTCCTTAAGGAAATTGCTTAGTGGGTGGGGTTAATGATAGAGCACATACCTTACAAAAGGATGCGCATCTGAAATCCTAGAGAACTCTCCTAGCACTGAGTTGGAGTGGTCTAACTTAGCGCAGAACAGATGTTAGATGTTCCCTGACAAACTTCATAGTAATCCTTAACTACAATCCTGGCCATCACAATACCACCAATTAACATCATATGAGGTTACACCTACTGTAGTTTTCCATTTGGGAGAAGATTTTTTTTCACTTTTTCTTCACCTGCTAACATTTCACTGTGCTTGCAGTGGAGCTAATTTTTCGTTTGTCTTCCTATTTGTTTGAATGTAACTGAGAATGGTGTAGTGGTTTGGGTGTCAGACTAGGACTTGAGACAGCAGGGTTCAGATCTCTTCTTGGCTGTGGAAACTCACTGAGGGACCTTTGGTGCATCACACCCTCTCAGCCCCAGAAAACTGCATAATAGGTTTGCCATAAGTTGGAAGTGATTTCAAGACAATAATGACAACTAACTGAGAAAGCTCTCCTGTTTGCTGGTCTTAGTGTCTCTTACCAACCTCAGTTGTTCTTATCTTTAGCCTTCTTGGCATAGTTCCTAGTAGCCTGGACTACTTATCTTTTTTCCCATCCTTTTCTCTTTCGTGTCCTTTTTCTTTTCATTTCAACAGTGAGACACTTGTGCAGCCATATTGATTTTAGTGTTTTGTTTTGTTTTGTTTTGTTTTGTTTTGTTTTGTTTTGTTTTGTTTTGTTTTGTTTTGTTTTGTTTTTAGGAGTTATTCCATATATGTGATTCACTTGACTTTGGATTAACAAGTCCAGAAAAGTTGTTACCTGTAAAATTGAGTCTAGAACACAATGATTTAGTGGTAGAGTAGAAAAATATGCAATGGCAGGAGAGAATGCAACTGTAAACTGGAATAAAGCTAAGCAAAATAAATTGCAGTGGGTGTAAGGAAAAAACAGCAATTTGAATATTCTTCAAGATCCTTGAAAATGAGATAGTGAAAGAATGATGCATCTCAAAGCAGAAGGTGTATGGTGGATTACTTCAGGCTGTTGGACTTTATATTTTAGGGAATGTGATTATCAAGTTAAAGATGACTTAAAATGGCAACTACTGAGACTGGGAGCTTAAAAAATTAGCCCACACAAAAATTAGTCTTAAAACTTGACAGCATCACAGATCAGTGTTAAAAAGTCTGAGTTAGTTGGTGAATTCAGGATTTAGGGTCCAGCACAGTGTAAATTAGAGAGCTAGCATGGAGTTGCCATTTCAGCGTTGGATTATGACTCTGGAGACCAGAGTTGGAATCCCCATTAACCCATAGAAACCCACTGGGTGGCCTTAGACAAGTCACACTCTCTCAGCCTAAGAGGAAAGCAAAGGCAAATCCCTTCTGAAGAAATCCTAAGGAGAAAACCCCCTGATAGAGATGTCCCAAGGCTGGAATTACTTGAAGGCACACAAGAACAACAACAAAAACAACAACAACAAGAAGAAGCAGTGTAAATTAAGGGCATGTGAAAGAGAGTCGCCTGTCTGTTTTATGTTATGAGAGTTACCCTTTGCATCCTGTTAGAAATCAGAAATGGAGACAGGGCTATTTGTGCACCTCAGGGAGTAACACAGATTCCTACCTTGATTCTGCACTTTAGAGTGTTAGGTCTACAGCCATATAAAATTTACTTGCTCTGGCCCAGGCTCACTTCTTGCAGCATTGTAACTGTCCTTCCCTTCTTTAGGAAAAACTCTTGCAACTCCTCTCTACTGTAGCGTGATCTTCCTTGCTATTTGTTGGGAAATGGATATGTGGGGAAATGCATAATAGATCTTTGACCTTATTTGCCTCTGATGGTGACTGCTGTTGTGTGAGAAAGGAATTTAAAGCGAAGTTGGTAAGAGAGGCAGCTGAGTTCAGATAGATACACATAGTCTTGGTCTGGACAGAGACAATGATTTCCTAGCACACTACTCTATACCAAAAATACTAGTTTTGATTAAAGTTGTATGTATGTATATACCATTCTCCAAGAAAAATCTCAGTAGTTTGGACTATTTTTTTTCTTTTTATGTCCACTAGAGGAAGGAATTGGCAAAACCACCTCATGAGTATTCTGTGCCTAAAAAAGCCTATGAAACTCATGAGGTCACCATAAATTGACAGGTGACTTAAAGGCTCTCTCTCTCTCTCTCTCTCTCTCTCCCTCTCCATCCTTCCCTCTCTCTTTCTGTCTCCCTCACACACACACATGCCTAGTATATCTACAAGATAGATTTTCAACTAACATTACACCAGTACTTGTCATCCATTTTCGATCTTGTCCTATTTTGCATTCTTATAACATTACAGTGTTTTCCCCACCTCCATTTTTATATAAATGCCTATCTATTGAGGATATACTCCATACATCTGAAGAAGTAGGCTGTAGTCTACAAGAGCTTATGATGAAATAAATTTAAAAAAAAAAAGGTGCCACAAAACTTCTTCTTTTTGCTTGCTTTGGGGGGTCTTGGAAGGGATTTCATAAAAGAATGCAGGGAGTAAGACAAATAGAATAACAAGAAAGTACAAATACACGGATGGCTTGGGGTTTGGGGAACATGGTGGAAATTGTGGACAAAATTACCAGAGAATATTAAAGTGCTGCAGGTAGTAGGGAAAAAAAAGGAAAAGAAAGTGGAAGACGGAAAGAACCACAGAGAAGAATTTCTGTTTTGAATAAAGGTAGTCATGTGTTATATCTGTATCTGCAGAAGGCCATATACGTAGGTCTGCCTTTGAGATGTGAAGGGCCTGAATGGTCCTCGTGAAGGTTGATACCTAGGTATATCCTGAAACCTAGACCCCATAATGTAGTTGTTTTCCAGATGAAAGCCACCACTGTAGACTTGCACCAGAATTTAGAGGAACATTGTAAACACTGTAAATATGTGCAACAGTGCCATCAACACTCTGTTAATTCCTACTTTTCTGAGAATGTTACATTGAAGTCAACAGGGAGAGCCAGTGCTCAGTGATAGAGTTCATGCTTTGCCTTCAGGAGGCCCCAGTTTTAATCTCTGACATCTTTAATTAAGAAAGAGTTCTCATATAGGGAAAGATAATCTCTACCTGAGATATCAGAGGGCTTCTTCCACGTTGGGTAAACTTGAGGCTCAGGACACTGGAGGTCTTGAGTCCTACATATCTGTTTGATTATTCAAACTAGTTACTCTCTTTTTTTTTTGCAGATGATTCATAGTATCAAGACTCTGATAGAAAGCACAGATAATGTGTATGAAAAAATAGTCCAGTGCCAAAAGGCAGGTAAGAATAAATATCACTTTAAAAATGCAAATATAAATGTTAACAGTTTACTGTAATCCATGCAGTGTTACTGTATTCTTTAAAACAGCTGAAATATTCTGTACCAAGTTTTTGTGTAATCTCTCAAATTTGAGATGTAAATTGCTTTTGGGATTTGTATTAAAAAGGATTTTAGAGTTATATGAAAAGGCAGGTTGCACAGCAAGAGTGTAGATAGGTGTTAAATCAGACACCTGTAACTGGTATCTATCTACTCCATTCTTTGAATCTTTAAATTCAACTCAGAGTGGATATAAACTTCCTTTTTGGCTAAATGAAACATTTAGAGAGAAATTGGCTTGCCAAAGATCAGAAATTAGTTTCAGTTGGGATAAGAAGCAAGGCTTTCTCAGTCAGCCAGTGCCAAACTCAAGAAGTGTTAACTAAGATGAAAATCAAATAAGCAGCTTCCTCCTGACAGTGGAAAATTTCATAGTGTCTTAAATCACGTACGTAATATTTCTAATGCATAATATATAGACTCCTTCTCAATTATTTACATCTTTTATTTGACTCTGATACAGATTTAGGATGGATTTGTGCCATTTGGATACCACATATATGGTTGTATGCACTGTGAGCCAAGAGGTGTCACATTACAGGTTGCTTAATTTATCCTTAACTTTCCTTGTTCTTTCCTTGTTCTGTTTGCAGTGCAGAAAATAATACTTGCCTGGTAGGGATGGTGAATATTCTTAGAAGTAAGGAGATGACCATGAAGGAATATATTTTGCAACTAAGACAAAAACATGAAGATTTAATCTCTTATTATATCAGTAAATAGTTTTCAAAATATTTAAGTACATTCATTTGATTATAACAGATGAGAAATACATTTGGATCACATTTTATTGGTATATCTGGATTTGTAATATAGCACAGCAGACTTTTGACATGTAACAGAGCTCCTGTCCAACCCTGTTTGTCTGGAAAAGCTACATCAATACAACCTCTTACCTGTGAGCAAGCCCCATTGTGCTCAATTCAGTTTTTATTCCTTTAGCACAAAGCCATAGGAAAGGACAAAATATTCTAATATAGTACAATGTAACACACACAAAAAATTCCATAGTAAGTTTAAACATTGAGAGCCAGTATGGTGAGTGGTTTGAGCGTTGGGCTATGGAGACCAGGGATTGATTCTGTGCTTGGCCATGGAAACCCAGTGGTTAACCTTGGGCATGTCACACACTCTCAGTCCCAGAAAACCCTGTGATAGGTTTGCTTTAGGGTTGCCATAAGTTGAAAACAACTTGAAGGCACACAACAACAACAAGTTTAAACATATCGTATCCATATGCAGTATATTAGACAGTACAGTGGAACAGTGAAAAAACAACAATGCACTCAGTTGGTTTACTTCTGAGAAGCTATGTGTAGGGTCGTGGTGTAAAAACACCAGTGGAACTATATGTTTCCTTTGAGGCCCCTCCCTAAACTGCAAACCCCATGATTCCATAGGATGTTGAAAGTGGAATAATAGCACTATAACAGTCTAGTACTGAAATGGCTAAAAACATGGGTCTATATTTTGGAGGTGTTTTTAATTTATGTTGCTTTTTATTTAGGCCATTGTGAATATTCTGGCATTTAACTGGATGTGCAGAGAGCAGGGGTAGGGGAGGCACAGCCACAGGCACAAATGGCCTCCAGGTGCCCCTGTTTTTGAAACAGCATTTTTTCCAGTTTGAAATGCCTTTAAGTCAATATGCTGATCATTTTTTGTTGAAAAAGACTTCTGTCTTTGGCCTAAAATGGCATAGGGAGCCCAACGCTTAGCAAAATCAGCTTACAATGTGAGCTAATTTTGTGGCCTTCAAGGCTCCCTGGGGGAGTATAATTCAGTCCCCTAATCCCAACAATAGTCCAACCCTGTCCTAAACACTGCTGCATATGGCTACTATGACTTATAATGTCTTCTTGTATATACTTTTGTATAAGTCGACCTCTTGTATAAGTTGAGGGCAGGTTTTGGGGCCAAAATTATGGATTTTGATATGACCCATCTATAAGTCAAGGGTCATCCACAGAGAGGGGAAAGCAACAGCACCGCCTCAGGGGGCCATCTGTCATGGCTGCTGCCACCACCATTTTCCCATCTAGGTATTCAGAAAGGCCTTTCACCACTCTATGCAGAGAAGGGGATGTTTCTTCTTTTGATAAAAGTTAAGATACAGTATTAACTCTTATAAAAAAAAGGAGTCATCTGCTTCTCTGAATAGAATGGCAAAAGGTCAGAGTTTACTCTGTCCCAGGAGAACCTAAAAGAAGCACCCACCCCCTCTGCTTTCTTGGCACTCTTTTGAGGAGAAGCACCATTTTTCCACCCAGGCATTCAAAAAGGCCAGAAGTGGCACTGCAGCACAGAGAGGGGGTCAGTACTGGGATTAGGTTCTCCTGGGCTGGACTAAGCTCTTATGTTTCGCTACTCAGAAAAGAGGGTGGTTCCTTTTTGGGTAAGAGTTAAAGCACAGTACTTATACTGATTCATCTTTAGGTCAACCCAGGTTTTTGGGGTCAATTTTTTGGCTAAAATTTTTAGACTTATACATGAACATATACAGTAACTATGTCTTACAGGGGCTGAACTGGTACTTCGTCTAGCTTAACTACTTTGACACTGACATAGTCATAGTTTGACATAGTCCAGGCTATTTTGTGCCTCATCAGTAGCAGTAAACCATGTGGTAAAACTGCTTATTTCAGTGCCATTTCACTAGAAGTTTGAATTGTGTGCAGCAATGCTGAAACTGAGTTGATGAAGGTTGGTCTGGAATTTGGTGTGCTCATGAAGCTTTGAGCTCTCTCATTTTGGCCCTGATTTAATAAACCATTATTGCATAAGTTTCAAAATAACAAATACAAGTATACAAATATTTGTATTAGTAAGTAACTTTAGTTTGTACAATAACTTTTTTGTATGTACTGTATTTCCCTGCGTATAAGACTACTTTTTAACCCAGGAAAATCTTCTCAAAAGTCAGGGGTCGTCTTATATGCCAGGTGTCGTCTTATAGGGCGGGTGCTTCCGAGCCGGACTGGAGAATCTGAGGTCGCCGCATACGGTGGGGGGAGCTCAAAAACGGCTGCGGCCGCATCCCCGTCGTATGCGGCGATCATATGAAAGCAGCAAGGGTGGCACTGCGCACTTACCTGAAGATGCCGGGGGGCGGCGGCGGCGTTTCAGGAGAGGCTTGTTGCGCTAGCCGTTCTTCCCCCTCACGTGAGCGCCGGTCACGCTGCCTCCCCGCTTCCGCCCCGAGCTCCACCTACAGCTCCCAGGCGAGGGAGCGCTGCGGAAGCTGGGGGCGTGATACGGATACACCAGCACCGCTGCCACCGTGCGCGTGCGAGGGAGGGAGGGCGGGCGGAGGCAGGGAAGAGTCCGGCCAAGTTGGCGGAGAGGGGGGAAAGGAGGGCTCCCCTCAGGGCACCCGCCCCCCAGCCCCCCCAGCCCCAAAGAGCCGGGCGCGGCACGCTGCCCCCTTCCCTCTCCTCCTCTGCTTACCTTGGTGGAAGTAGCTGCGGTGGCTTGGGCAGACATTTTGTTTCCTTCCCAGCCCCGGCGGAAGCGGAGGAGGCCAATGAGGGGAAAGTGGGCGAGAGCCGAGGAGGACGAGGGGTCGGGGGGCGCCACTCCCTCCCTCCCTCGCTGGTGGTGGAGGATGGGGGGCCCGGGGGAGTGAGGGAAAGGGGGCACCGCGCTGTGCCCGCCTCGCTGAAACTTCGCTCGCTCGCTCGCTCGGCTAGGGCGCCGCCGCCGCCTCGCAGCACTGCCCAGAGGACATCCTCCCAGGAAAGAAGGAGGAGGAGGAGTGGTATTAAAAGGGGGGAGGGAGGGGGAGCGAGCGGCTCAAGTTTGCTCAAAAGTCCAGTGGGGCTGGCAGGAAGTGCCTGGGGCTGGCGAGGCCACCCCTTTTCGCAAGGATGTGAGCCCGGCGCTCAGCTTCTGGCTCCTCCCGGAGCGGCGGCGGCAAGGGAGGAGGAAAGGAGGGACTCTCAGCGGCGCGTCCCCCGAGAATGGGAGCCGGGCGGCCTTTCCGGCTCCTCCACCGCTTCCTCCTTCGCCGGGCTCCAGCTCTTTCCAGCTACCCACCTGCCTCTCGCTGCCTCTGCACAGCACCAGCACCCGCCGCCGCCGCCGCCGCTGCCATGTCTGACTCGCTGGGAGCGCCCATTCTCTCGCTTTTCCAGAGGGGGGAGTGGGGGGGCGGAGGAGAAAGGGGGAAAAGAGAGACCTCCAAACCAGATTTGGGTTTTCTCTTTTGTGACATGTTTTGCAATAAATCACACCAGGAGGCGGGGACCCCAGTAACCATGAGCCCCTTGCAATGAAACCCACTTTGCAAGGAGTTTAAAAAAGGGGAGTGCCTTGCCTCCCCGCTTTTTTATTTGGTGTGCATTGGAAGAGGGGTAGTCTTACACGGCGAGTATATCCCAAACTCTATATTTTAACTGGAAAAGTTGGGGTCGTCTTATACGCCCAGTCGTCTTATACGCCGGAAAATACGGGTACTTATGCTCATCTTTATTTTGTAGGTAATAATGTTGTCAAATGGTTTCTGAGCTACATTTGATTAAGGCCAAGGTTTCCTTCTTTATGAAAGATTGCAGAGAAATTGGACAAACCATTTCTAATATATTATTCTGAACAGCATACCTAAGGTGAATTCCTAGTCCTGCTAATGGATGAGAATGAAACAGTAATTTCAGTAAGATCAAATGTCTTTTTCATCCTGTGCTTAGGATTAAATTTTGTCAGTGTTTATATGGGAAAAGTGTGACAAATATTTCAGCAATTAGCTCCACTTTAGCTCTCCAAGGTAATTTGTTAAAATTTGTAATGGAGAACTACCATAATTTAAATAAGGCCTTCTGTGGCCCAAGAGGCATAATGCATTTCTACACAGCTGTCTTCACAACCTTTTACGCAGTGGCTGCTAGCTGATGCCATGACTTATTTTTTACCGCATGGCCTCTATTTTACCTTATAAGGTCTGTGTAACCTAGTGCATAAAAATAAGATATTAAGATTTGGACAGACCAGAGATACTATCGTTGCAACCTAGACTGATGCAACAGTTCATAACTCCAGAAACTGCAACAGACCAGGTGATTATATTGTAAAAGTGATAATCTCTACAGTGTTTGGTAGATGTGCAGATGGCAGAAGCTGCCTTTCAACACTGTTCTGACATTGAAAAGAGTATAAATAGTGCAATGAATCTTGGGCTCAGCACATTTTTCCAAGCTGGAAAAATGTCTCACCACAATGCTAAAAAGGACTCTGGTCTGGTAGGAAGTGGGGAATGCATACGATTTGGTGCACTGTGGCAAGAGCACTGTAACGTATTTTATGCAACCATACATGCTAAAATATCGACTCGGTGCTCTTAACTTTTATATTCTATATCGCAAAATATATCTGTTTTAAAAAGAACAATAAGGGACCTATATTCCTAAGAAATCTCATGATTATTAATAATAATTTTTGTGTACCTATACTTTGTTAGATCATAAGTACTACCAGCAGCAGTGTTCTAGGGAGCTAAAGTGCAGCTTCGCTAACACTAGCTTAAAGCTACTGAGTGCATCAGTGCACCTGTGAAGTTCTTTAAACCTAGACAGGTTTGTCACAGGGAAGTATAAGTACATACACAGCAACACAAAATATGTATGTCCTGGTATATACATGAGTATAAAAGCATTTAAGCATTTCTATGCTGTGTGTGTGTGTGGGAGGGGCACAGATTGCTAGCTTGTGAGTTTAGAATAAATCTGTTACCTTACAACCTGTCAACAATTAGCAAATTTATCATCTCTAATTAGCTCAGAAAGAAGATCTGTTAGCTTGGATGTGCTCTGTTAATTAACCAGATTCTTGACTTAAGTAATAATTAATTAGCCTCTATTAAAATTATCTGCAAATTTTGGGGGAAAAAGGTACAAGGTTCTATCTTAGGTTTAGGCATCTTCTTATTTAAATATGTGCACCGTAATATTTCAGACTTTTAAGTGGGAAGAGTGCAGATTGACATGACTGAATTCTGTTCTATACAAATGAATTATGTTTACGTGGAAAACTTGTATGTCAGATACAGTGTTTTTCTCCCTCACATGCTAGCTTTCTGCATGAACAATGATGTCATGCATCAAAACCTGCCTATAGTTTGGCTATTATGGTACCCAGAAAAATTGCTGTGCCTGTCAGAGTAGATTACTTTATATGTCACTTCCCTTGAATTCCAGTAACAAGGAGCGGTAGATAACTCACAGGAGGTTTTTCTTTATTTTTTTCTATGGAGAAATGCTGCTTTTAAAAAACTGAGTTTTATTGGGGTTTTTTAATGTCCAACCTTTTTTTTAAAGGAGCTAAAAATCTCCATTGTGAGGTCTAATGAATAAAAGTATTCACAAGGATCTTTGAAAAGCAGTATAATAGAAAATAGAGCTTCTGTATCTATCAAAAAATTATTACAGAGCAATAGCATTACCTCTTTGATGAAGCATAAATAGAAACTTTTTAGACTCTGAACTAAAGCACTTGTCTCGCAGAACAACATGCTGCTTGAAACTGAAACTTACTGTGGCAGTTGTCATGAACAATATTATGTTGTGTCTCTGTTTGGCACAAAGATTGGTCACTACCATATAATTTCTTTCTGTAGTTTCATGTTACCATGAATATTCGATGGTTTATTATGAAGAAAAAAACTTGTTAAGTTAGCAACCTTGTTAAACTGTAGTAGCATGCACACTAATCAAACTGCACGGAGTAGCCACAGCATTGAGAGAGTGGCAGCTATATCAAGAGAGACAACAGTAAGCTAAATATAACACAAAATATAAAGAGTTGCAATGTTACTCTCCCTTTCCTGATGATGATTTAGGATTCCACTCTCAGCAATAAGCATACAGTTATTACTTGTTTGTTGAAGAAGATCCAGACTTCTCTTTCTTAAGAAGCCTTGAAAAAACAAGTAATCAGATTTTTCTGAGGTTGAGAGTTTATAGGAAACTTAATTCTGTGCTTCATTCAAGCAGTACAGAGATGATTTGCAGTGCCTAATGTTACAAATGAAATAATTTTTGGATGCTTTAAAATTACGTGCACAGATCATTGACCAGATAAAGCCTTCTGTGTTGAGCTATTATTCTGCTTCTTTGCATTAGATAAATCTTTTTCTTTCAAACAATCTCTCTCTTTTTTCTTTCTTTCTTTCTTTCTTTCTTTCTTTCTTTCTTTCTTTCTTTTATCAAATTTTATCAACTATGCTCATTCTTTTTTTTTTTTGGCCTCCTGCTGTGATACCTCTTGGCTGCCTTCAAAGTATGCTTCTCAGGGTAATTCATCACTCATGCCTTGTGTCGGTTTTGCCTTTCTCAGCACTGTATTGGCATTAGCAAAGATGCAGTGATAAAGAAAACAAGATCTTTGCCATCCACTGTAAGGGACCCAAGATTTGTTTGCTTTCCTGTTTGAAACTGTAAACAGTATGTTTAAGTCACTGTGTTGTAAAACAAAAGACCTGTCATTAATTGGCATCTTGTTTAGCTGGCAGAAAGCAGACCTATGTAATTCATCAGAATTCAGTAGGTATAAATCAGTGCATGTTCCAGTGTTTGCTCAGTCAACATGCATTGTTTAAGAGAAATGCTGTTTAGTCAACAGATGTCTGTTAGTAATTTCTTCCTTTGCACTTTTGCCTGAAAAGCAGATTAGGAATCAAGAGAAACTAGAACAAGAGCTGCAAAGTAATGAGATGTAATGAGATGATATGTATAAAAGGAAGTAAATGGAAATTGAAATGAAATGATACATCAAAAATTGACTGTTCAGTTCCAGATCTGATTATTATTCCTGATTTAGATTTCCTTAATGTTCAGTAGAGCATTGCAGTTCTAGAGATGGCTGTTCTGAGGGAAGCATACCTGGAAGCTTTTAGTGGGACTTGCAGCTAAATTGAACCAGAACCTTTTTCTGGCAGCTTTTGCACTAGCTCACAGTGTTGTAGATTTTTGTAATTCACTACAAGTTTGAGTGACACATTGAATCAATCAGTAATTTTAGCATTTCTTTTTTTTCCCTTAATTTTTTTTCATATTATGCGAGTTAATCTTATTGTGACAGTCCTTTGCCAAATTTTATATATAGCTAATTGTTACTAAATTTCTAGAATTAATTTCTAAAACTGCCTTCCTGTTATAGTGTCTTTTGGCCTGTGAATTCATTAGCAAACTAACAAACCGGCAGCTGAGCATTAAAATAGCTGTAGACATGGCTTTGGGGTAGGCTGAATCCGACTGAAAGACCATATCTTCCAGTGTGAGCCTGCCTAAGTTTTAAGATCCTCAGGAGGGGGTTTTCTTTTCGCCTTATCACCATTACAGGTGCATTCAGATGGGACATAGGAAAGAGCCTTCTCGGTGGCTGCTTTCAGGTTGTGAGAGCCATAGCAGATTAAGTTGCTCTCTCTAGTCTTTTTTACCAACAGGTTTACTTAGTGTTAACTAAGCATTTGGGCCATATTGTATTTTTATCATTTTAATTGCTTTTAAAGCTGTTTTGAATTAATGGCTGCCATCCTTTTGGTTCATCCCAAGTAGAGTATGGCCATTCAATCAATTGTTGAATGGGTACTCAACATATAGGCAAATCCCATGGATTCAGTGGGCCTATTCTAGCCAGGATTAACAGGATTTAGGCCAATGATTCTAACATGGTGGTTTCGTTTTTAAAACTTTTGTATTATCCACTGTTTTAATCCTATATTGTTTTACTCATATTGTGAGACACCTACTGTCCCATGTTGGGGCAGAAAGCATGATATGACTGAATAAGAAGGGAAAAGAAAAGAAAGATGTTTATATCTGCCTTCCATTCGACCTCCAGCAGCTACTCCTACTGCCGTATTATGTTTCGTTTACTGGAGCAGGTTCTGCTGTGTGAAAGTGTTGTCCAGCAAAATAGATATTTCTTTCATTATGAATATTAACAGTGCAATTATAAGCATGTTTACTCCAATGATTGCCTCACTGAAGTTAGTGGAATTACTGACTGATACACATATGATCAGGTACATAGTGAACTTTCCACCCTTAACAGGTTGAGATTTCTTTTTTACATGCTGCTGTGGATTCATAGATAAGATAGGCCAGAAGAAAAATATTTTTTGTGACATTTGTGAAGACTAATACTGCATTTTAATAATCATAAAGCTTCAAAACTGGCATCAACTGTATAAACATGTTGCTATGATTAGTTTTATCAAATCTACATTTTGATAAAGGGTAATGAAAATTCATTATCAGAGTTCTTGAAAACTTTCATAGTGATGTTTTCTTGTGAGCTGTGAAAAAAATTTAACATATTAAAGAAAGCGAGGCCTAGAGTTCTTTTGCAGATGATTACAGATTTAATTTCCAATTATTAAGGGGTTATAATTGCAGTCCTACCCACTCACATGAGATTAAGTGGGATTTCATTTTCGAAGTGGGAATGAACCAAAGTGGAATGTCATTTTCAAACAGCCATGTATAGAGTTTAAGGGTAAATTAAATGAAAAGAGTAATAACCTTTGTTTTCATATTTTGAAGGAAATATCTGGGGATGAATCATGGAATAAATTCAGTGTAGGATGAATCATGCATCACTCATTTGCTTTGATTCAAGTTATTTGTTGGCTTTTCAAAGTGGCTTACAATAATGAGAACAATACACTAGCCCAAAGTAGAAATTTAGGCTAAAAACAACGTGTTCCAGAAGATTTTTTTTTTAAAAAAAAATACTGGTAAAACATCATAATGGCAAAAAACTTAAAAGGGCTTGACAAAAGATTTTTAGTGCCAGGAACATAGTGACAGGAAAACCTCCATGGGAAGTAAATTCCATAAATTAGGATGCCACAGTGGAGAAGGCCTTTGTGAAAATGAAATTATACGCAGATTTTGTCCATGTTGTTTTGGGAACTACTGTGTTCTCTCCTTTCCTCCGCCTTGTCGTTCTTTCTCTCTGTCTCTGTCTCACACACATTATATTAAAGCAAATTATCATTCTGCTGCAGAAAATCTAATATGACTTACATAAATCACCCTTAACTTTCATTTGGTAGAGGTGTTGTTGTTGTTAATGTATTTATTTCTGTTTCACCTTTTTCCCAGTTCAGGATTCAAAGTGGCTTACCAGTTTAAAAAAACAACACAGAATACACAATACATTATGAAAGTGAAACAAGATTAAGCAATCAAAAAGTTTAAAAACAAATTAAAACATAAATCATATGATGATGTATGTCATTATCACCTTAATTAGCAGGATACAGCACATTGTTTACGTGAGATGGGCCTTATACAGTCACTCCTCAAATGCTTGTCAAAACAGAAGAATCTTTACTTGACTGCAAAAAAAAAGTGGAGAAGGTTCCAGAGCCTGAGAGCAGCAACTAAGAAGGCTCATTCTCACCAGGTGTACCTGTGAGGGTGGTGGAATAGAGAGAAGGGTCTCCCCAGCATATCTCAAATTTCACAAGGGAAAATACAGGTCCTTCAAATATCTCCTTTCCTCTTTTCAGAACACACCCTCTCTGTGGTGGACTGGCTGATGATTGCAGATTATAATCCTATACAGGCTTCCCCTGCTTATCTGACTAGTTACCGGAACACTGTCAGAAAGTGGAATCAGTTGAAAAGTGGAGCCCATGTATTGCAGGGAACATGAAGGACTTATGGAGGCTTATGGAGGCTCATTTCAGACTGACGGTGTGCTTTCAGCCAGCTTGGTGCTTTTTCCCCCTCTCAGCTTGCTTTGCAAGCAGTGCATGCACGTGGTCCCAGAAAAGCCTCCGTAGGCAAGAAGAACTGATGGAAGCCTGCTGTTTTTATGCTTGTAGTACAGACAAGTTCCAGTAATTTGAGGGGTCTTCTCTTTCCATAGGCAAAACTTAGGACTGTGCAAGCAAGCCTCTATAGGTGAGAAGAACTGACAGATGAATGAACCTCTAATCAAATTAATGGAACTTGTTTGTCAGTGCAATTGTTGGAACAGTAGAATGTTAAAAAATGAGTTGATAAAATGCGGGGAATGCCAGTAATAATAAAGTACAAATTAACAGAATACATCTGTCCTTCATTTTTCAAGCATCATGGCAGGCCCTTGCCCTTGCGTTCCCTTGAAGTGTCTCCCACAAAGGGGAAGTCTCCTTCAGCTCCCTTCATGTATAGGACATCCCTTTATTTTCTTTTTCTCTTTTTCCTTTACCTTCCAGTGTCAGTATTCTAGAGATTAGGAATGCTTATGACATAGGTAATAATTCCGTGTTACTCAGTGTGCTTTTTTTGTATTTTGTTGAGTATTCAGTTTGATCATAGAATATTTAATTCATAGAAGGGTAATAGATTTATTTTCCCCTGCCTTTTTCCCTGCAAGGGCACCATTACTATATTAATATCTTCTATGTTTTAGCAATTAACACTGATAGTCTCTGTCAGCAAAGGATCAAGTAGTATCTATCTTCTGTCTTTGTATATTGCATATACATTTTGTATATAAATGATACTTATAAATTTCCCACCACACAAAAAACTTCATTCTGCAGCCAGGGGTAAATGTGGACTGCTTTAGCAATTATGTAAGTTATCTGCTTACAGAGCAGAAGTCTGGAGCATGGTGTTAGATATGATTCTTTTCATCCTTGCTTTCCTGCTCACATAATCAGAATTATAATTGATTATATGAATGAGCCTCCATGCATGTAACCACAGTTGCTGAATTGTGCTTTTGTACTGGAAATAGTATGCATAGGCAACTAACAGACTGAGGGTATTGGTGTTTCTGTAGGATGGATGTGTGTGTGTGTGTGTGTGTGTATAGTCACATTGCATTATTCTTTGTTAATAAATAAATATTTTTACTGCTGCCTTTTATCATACATAGAATAAGGACTGACTTCTGAAGCCTGAAATAAGGGGTCTCCAAGATGTGACTGAAATGCTTGTGACAGGGATAGGCAATTCCATGTCCTCTAGATGTTTTGGATTGCAGTTTCCATAAGTTCTAGCAAGCCAGGAGTTATGGGAATTGTATTCCAAAATATCTGAAAGGTAAGAGTTTTCCTGTTTCCCTAATATAGAGCACGATGATTTTATGTCCAGTTTGTGGAGCTTCAGAATTCTTTTTCTTTGCAAAGTGTTCCTTGCCGCTGTTATGAGAAGTTGAATCCTGTACTTTTGTTCCATCATACTTCTAAAGCCAGAAAGTAAGAGAGGGGTGTGTGTGTCTGTGTCTGTGTGAGTGAGAGAGAGAGAGAGAGAGAAAGAGATTGTATGGGCCAGTTCTCCCTGCTCTGTTGCCATAAACTCAGAATATGTTGGAAATGTGACAAATCGAAGAATTTCACAAGTATCAAACTGGTTTTTGTGTGCTGGAAATTTCTCACAGAAATCTACTCATGCAGGAGCTTCAAGATTTGCATCTCACATTGCAGGATTTTCTTAGATAAAATTCAGGGTGGAACAAAGGCATAATAAGCTTTTTTTCTTATGTGGAGAAAAGTTGTATAGAGGGGAAACATCCATAATGGTCCTTGATTGTACTCAAGCAATTGTGGTGTTATAGTTTACTTAGTTTACTGTGGCTTGATAGTCTGTTCTCAGTTGCATTCTCCTTAAGTCCAGCAATAATTGTAGATTCAATGGTATAACAGTGCCAGTTGTGGGGACAGGATATAGATTGGAATAAGGATCTAGTTTCAGTCAAAAATGTTTTCACTTTTTTCCTTACCATAGTTAACGAGTTGCAAGTCTTTCGAGCAAAATAGTGGGTATGCACACTTTTGCTGTGCTACTGATTATTTGGGTGACTGGAATCCCTCATTCTAAAATAAGAATAAGTGGTTTAAAAAAAAATAATATTTCCAATTCTATTCCTTTTTTTTTTAAAAAAGTATTTCCTTTGAATTATAACAAATCAGACAGAAAGCTAATAATGTGACGTACTGTTTTTAGAGAAGATCTTATAGAAGGAAAATTAAAGTTGAATAGAGAGATTTAAACATTTTCTCTTCCCTCAGCAATGGAGTTCCATGAAAACTTACAAAGTATAGGAGCCAAGGAAGGTTTAAAGGAGAGGAAACTACAAAAAGCAGTGGAGAGTTTCACATGGAACATTACAATTTTAAAGGTAATATCTTCTAAAATTGCTTTCTTCTTTTTAGCTACAATATACCATTTATAATTTGTCAGGCAAAGATGATATTTAACATAACACTGATACTTAATGTACTTTTACTAATGGATTTGATGTAGCATTGAAACCTTGAGATTGTTGTTTTTGTGTTGAATTAACAGAAGCAGTTCATCCTGGGCTGTTCATGTTGGATGCCAGTGGAAAGTTTTGTCTCATTTTTCATCATCATATTTTGAAGGAAGTTTGAGCAGGAAAGAGAAACCCAAATTGAAAAGGTTTAGATGGGTGGAAATCATGGATCCACCAAATGTTGGCGTGTATCTTTCACATTCCTCAGTATGTTGTCTAGGGCTTCTGGGAGTTACAGTTCAACATCTGGAGGCCTCATGATTCCCACCCCTGGTTAGACAGAGGAAAATTCAAGCGGACTGAATCCACTTGGTAGAGGTAGGGGCATTTAAGGGTAGTCACATTGCAAGTCCTAGGTGGCTGTAAACCTGCCAAGATGCTGGACTGCAGGTCAGGACAGTGAAATGGATGCCCTAAGCTAGTGGACCCAGAGCTTTCTTTAATTATGGAGATTTCTGTGAAGAGGAGACCTCTCTGATTCATCCTTAGCCTTTTCCACTGCCTTGCCCAATTATTGGTCTACTTACAGGAATCCTGAGGACTTTAAAAAAGGCCATTTTAGAGTCACTGACATATGGAATCAATGGAGAATAAAGAGGTGCTAGGATATATTTTGAATATACCTGGATTGTTTCCTTTTCTCAAGAAATCTGAGGATTTATTCTCACAATAGCCCTGTGGATTGCAGCCTCAGAAATATTGACACCCAAGGTCAACCTGTAAACTTCATTTTGAACCTAAGATCACTTACATCCAGATCTGAGTATGCCCAGGTAACCACATGATATAGTGACTTTCATATTGACCCAGGCGTGCACTTTTTCCCCCAAGTCAATTCAATGTTATAACAACAACAACAAGAACAACAACAACAGAGCTAAATAGGCTATTAAAGATGATTGCGTTTTTATAACAAAGCTTAATAGAATATTTTGTTGGTGTTTGTTACTTACTTTCTTGCATGCTGCCAGAATTCCTTATTGTTGTGAACAGAAGCCTGGAATCATGATCACCAGGTTTTTTTGTACAATGACAAGAAGTCCAAAGAGACCCATTGTAGTCTTTAGAAATCTGTTTATTTCTTTGAAAAGAAACAGCTGTATTAACATTAATGCAGTTAGGAAGAGAAATTGAAGTTGCTTGCTTCTCTTTCAAAATTCATCAATAGTATTTAATGATGTACACAAAAGATTAATATATTGATGTATTTTCCTTTTTAGTAACTGAATATGTTTGCTTCCTATTTCTCTGCGCTTAGCCACACAACATTTTTGCTTTTCATTTTGCATGAATACAAAATCATGTAATAAACAAAAGCTTTTTTCTCACATATAGAAGTATACAATTAAAATGCAAACAAACTGTTTGTATTTGTCATCTATGATGTTTTCCATTCATTAAAATGAAGAAGGGTGATAATGTTAGTGCAGCTGCCTCCCTATAGTTTACCACCTAATTCCATCTTTCTCAAACAGATAAAGATTCCATTTGCCTTTTGAGCAACTCTGTTCTGCACTGAACTGTTGAATATATTTTAGTGATTTAGAATTCCATGCCATTCTCTTATTTCCACTCAATTTTTAAAGGTTTCTTTTTTTTTTGTTCCCCCAAAATATAATTCTATCTTATGTCCTCTCATCTTCCCACTCAGAGGCTTATTGGAGGACCTCTTGTAGAAGTACATTCAGTTTAGAAACTGTAACCTTCATTTTAATTCTTCTCCAGACGTCATATTAATAATTCGATGTGTTGGCATGCACTGGTAAGCTAAAAATCCTGGCTTACTGTGAACCGGCTATCTTATGTATTTCTATCCCACCTTTTTCTCAATAATGGGGCTCAAAGCGGCTTACAAGTTGTATGTTAGTGAATGTATTCCACTTGTACATGGTTGGCTTCCCCCACATGTAGGTAAACTTACCAAAATTTGAAAGCTTGCTGTAGTGGCCAGATTCTTGGGTTTATTCAACCTTTTGCAAGGATTTGATCTTAGCTTATGTACAAGTTTCCTGGCTTGTTTGGCAATAACATGCCTAAACGGTGACTTTGAATGACATGGTAAATTTTCAGTTTTGTTATAATTTAGCCAGTTGTGCTAACAGAAGGACCCAAACAGGCACACAAGTAGGTTGTGTGCATTAGCACACAGATTGTTCACTGCATGCCTGGATTATTCAGAAACCTGGCAGCACATGAATGTAACCCTAGTACTGACTCCTGGCATCTGAAGTAGGATGAGACATGACCCAAGCTCTTGATAAAGTGTGTGTGTTCTTTTAAGAAAAACAGACTGCAATTCTGCTTTCCCTAGAAATGATGTTTAGCAAATAACAGACCCTATGGTACAATTTACAGAATAGCAACATTTCAGAAAACAATATGTGCTATTCATAAAAGATATTCTGAAATTAATTCCCCTTAAAATTAACTTCCATACTGTTAGGAACAGAACCTGGGTACTGTAAAATCTTATTTAATAGCAACTGTTGCCTGGAAGCTGTGCAGCAACTCTACACTTTCTGAATACTTGCTTTCCATTAGCAATTTAGTTAAGATTTCAAGCAAAGGCTGTTTTGGGAGTTCTAGAGGAAGTGGCTATGCACCTTGAGGGCCAATTACCATTTTAAAAAGCAAAATCTACCAGCTTGTTGCATGAGAGTGAGAGAAGAAAGCCGTGGCACAAAAGGTTGACTGACTACATGTCTCAGAATTGGGAGAATTGATGGAGAGTTAAAGATACTATTAAAAGTGTGTCTGTAAATGATCAAAATCTGACATCACTTGAGTGTAGCACAAAAGGTCTTCAGATAGAACTACACTAGGACTCCTATCTCTTCACTCCTAGGGCTCACTGTTTCCTTGTGGTACCTCCCCTCCAATAGCTTTTAAGTGGCTGGTCGAGAGCAGGAAGTATCAGAGAAGCATCTGAGCTGTATCCCAATAGCCAGATGCAGACTGATGATACCATCTGCCAAGATCGTAGAATATTAGAGTCCAGGTCCTTGACATGCAGGAATATGCATCTAAAGCACTCCTAAGAGATGACCATCCAAGCTCTGTTTGAAGACTCCAAAGATGAAGTGTCTAACATTCTCCAAGGTAATCTGTTCCACTGTTGAAGACCTCTTATGGTAAAAATGTTCATCACCTAGTCTCTGGATCAAGAGAACACAATGTTGCTTCATCTTTTACATGACATCCCTTCAGATACTTAAAAATAGCTATCATGTTAACTCTCAGTCTCTTGTTCTTCAAGTTAAACATACTTGGCTTCTTAAAGTTGTTCCTCATAAGTCTTGGTTTCCAGACCCTTGAACGTCTTGGTCACTGTTGGACACATTCCAGTTTGTTGATATCCTTGGACTGTGGTGCCAAGAACTGGACACAGTTAACAAAGATGAGGTCTGACCATAGCAGCTCTGTCAGCATCCTCTGGAGATGCAGCACATGACATCATCAGACTGTGCTCTCCTGTGGGGAACATAGTAACATGCTCCTCTGATCCTTTCCCCCAACTCTCCACCAGCCACTGAATGGCCATGGAGGGGGAGCTATTGCAACAAAACAGTGAGGTGGTGCTGTGGTCATTGTGGAAGGAGAAAAAGAATACTAACCCCCACAACAGCAACAACAAAACATACACAGGCGTATTTTAGACTTAGCTGTGTATATGTCACTTGGATTCTAGTCAAGATCTGTTTTAATAGTCCACAGAAATGAACTTTCAGATGCATCTTTGCAACTGCATCCTCAGTGGGATGTTGTTCTTTTTGAACATTGCTTTCCACTAAGACAAAGCTATGTATTACAAAAAGGACATTAGGACTGTCTTCTTTATAAGGTCTATAGAAATGGATTGGAATTCTATAATTTCAGTGGGCCTTGTAAAGGAAAAGGTTCTGACTGGGCAAACCATGGGTGACTTTTTTTTAAAATGTACAGTGTAATGTATATTCATGACTGACCCTACAGTTAAGGACACTGTGGTCAAGAAAATGCAGTCTGGGGGTAAAAATGAATTCCTTTTTAATAGATGTACAGAATGCATCTTAGTGTAAAGTCGGGGGAACAGTCTGGTAATGCTTAAGAGAACTGCATAGATTCCAACACACTAATGCCTTTGCTTTAAGCTACTTTTAGATTTCTGATATTTCAACCTCTGTATGGAGAGTTGTACTGCTTTTGGGCATTTCTGGATCAGCATACAATATATTATTGCCTTAGACAAATATGATGTTTCTGAATGTATGCTAGCAAATAATGAATAAATACTTGAAATGCATAGTCAGTCATAAACCCGAAAATGGGATGAATCATGCAACAAATGTGCTTGAAAAAAATCAAATATTACAGAAAATCAAATACTCAGGTCTGAAATACATACATACATCCCTGTCAGTTAGACCTAACTTTACCAGAAACATACAGGAGCAAATTTCAGATAATATTAAAATCTTATTTTCTTTTTCAATGAGGTTTCACTTGACTTTTTTTTTAAACTAGGACTTCAGTAAATAGCATGCAGTTGACTCAGTTTATTTTAGAAAATCCAAGTCATCTTTGACTTGCTTAGGTCTAAATAAACAGGGATCAAATAAAATGAATTAGAGTCAAAATAAATTTACCCAGTGCTGAAGTTTGTGGAAACATTTGTGATAACGTATATATGAGTCATCTGTTCTACTAGAATGTCTTCTGTGAACTTTCTCTGTTTTATGGGATTTTTTTTTCAAAAACACTCACTTTCTTTTGAAAGTCTCAAGGATGCTGTTTGAGGCAAAGTTCCAGGGATTAATCTTTTCTCTCACAGAACAAACATTAATTGCCAAATACAAGTTTCCAGGGGCCTGGTCTCTTTTAATCCTCTCAGTTATGTGACTCCACAAAAGTAATTTAGCTCCCTTGTATCTATAAAGATACTGTGTGTGTATTGTTAGATTTGTACCAAAATATCCTAAGGGCACCAGATCCTGTCTGATCTTGGAAGCTGAGCAGGGGCAGCCCTGTTTAGTACTTGAATGGGAGATCACCAGTGAATACCAGGTGCTGTATGCCATATTTCAGAGGACAGAACTGGTAAAATCACCTCTGAGTTTTCCTTGCCTAAGAAAACTCTGTGAAATTCATGGAATGGTTGTGAGTCGACAAACACACACATATACACACAAAATACACGCACATATACACATATATCATTAGACAGAAATGTGAATAATCAACAGCTTTCTTGGTTTTTGGATCATGGTTACATTATCCAGGCTGCTTTTTGCAGACAACAGCATAATCCTCAGGAAAGAGCAGTTTTAGAATTTTGCCATGCTTGTGGTCATGTGCTTGACAAAACATTGCACCGTTAGGGCCACCGTCCTTATCTTTACAGGAGAGATTTGATACCATGCTACCTGAAATTCATAAGAAATGGGCATTTCTATCATCTCTTGAAGTGAAATGGAGATCACTAAAAAAAAAAAAAAATGCTCCAAGCCTTTCTTGTGCTCTAATTTCTTAAAATACCTGCACAGATGTCATTCTTGTCTCATAAATCATTCAGCTTCATGGTTAGATTGTTTATAGTGCCGGGACTCTACAATGTGAACAGGAGTCTTTCTACCAACACAAAGAATTTGCACAAAGCTACTGAAAATAATCAAGAGCTTTAAAGTATGTGCATATATGTCTGTCTTCAGAGTTCTCTTTTTTTCAGAAAAAGAGTATACCAGTTGCATGCCCGGAGTTTGTTGTGTCTCATAGAAAAGAATAAAAAAAGCCCAGTATGTGAGCACTGAAATGGCTGATTGCAAGCAGTAATGAACTTCTCATGTTTTCTGTGGTTCTTGGATTCCACCCAGCATGCTAAAACTCTAGCAAAAGTCTATTGCCAAGAATTGTTTGGTGGGAAAGATTTTTGTCTTTAATTCATTTGACCATTCAGATCCAAAGTAACCAAGTACTGTATCACCATGTGTCTTTGCTCAAAGATATCTGGTTTTCATCTTCATTAAGAGAGCTGTTTTAGAGAAAATCTGGAGTGGAAAATTGATAGTTGTGACTGCTTTTGTTCTTAACAGGGCCAGGCTGATCTTCTCAAGTATGCTAAAAATGAGGCACTGGAGAACCTAAAGCAGATACACTATGCTACTGTTTCATGTGGACTGAATAAGCCAGGATCTGAAAATTCAGAGTCTTCAAAACCTCGTCGAAGCCTGGAGGCTATACCTGAAAAGGCAGCTGAAGAAAATGGAGAATGACAGAAGAAAAAAAACTCTCACTGTTTTGGAGTTTGTAACTCCTCAACCATTGTAGCTGCATAGGATATTTTGCTTTGCACTTACTAGTGGGTGGGGGGAGATCCTGGAATTTTAAAAGCACAACTGGAGAAGCTAATTACAATCCATGAAAACTGTGAATGTACATAGCAATTCTATGTGTGAAGGCAGTTGAATTGTTCTACCATGAAACAATATTGCTGGCTAAAATATGCTGTACATGTGTAAACAATGTTCATGATTCAATAACAGTGTACAGAAAATACCATTGTCATTCAACAGAGAAACAAACTGGTTTTCCTGACTGGAAATATGCTATACTGGCAAGGGAAGGAGCTTTTGTCATTGGTCAGAAAAGTGCCTTGATTTGGAGGGGGAAATCTAGGTGTGCGGTACAATTTCCTTGATTTAGCAGCAATCATTTGAGGTAATTAGATCTATTGTTGCACATCTGATCCTTTTAAAAAAATGCACACAGTTTACCAAATTGTATGATTCAGATACTTGACAGTGTTCAAGTCTGAAAGTGCTACATTTGTTCTGGGTTTCTTTTTTGTTATTGTTGAGCCATAAATAAAAAGGGGAATGTAAAGACAAAGTGCTTACTCATGGCACAGCACACGGTGCAAGAGCCGTTGCATAAGAAGGAACATGTGCAATCAGTCTGCCATTAAATGCCTGAGTAAGGTGCATAACCTATTTACAACAAAGAACACCTGCAGATGTCTACAGCTAATGTAAAAGTGACCAAACTGCAAACAAAATGCTGTAAATAATTGTATCATTTTGTGGATGTGAAGAAGTATTCACATTAAAATGTTTTATGATACAATCCCCATGTTATTGGCCTAAACTGAAATTTAATTATGTACGTTTTGTTTCTGGTTCAAATAACCTTTTTTAAACTTCTAGATCCATCACTATTTTCAGGACATAGTTTCAACAGAGACTTACTTCTGTTCTCAAAATTTCATACTCACTATGAGCTGAATATATAAAACCAAGACCTGCCTCCTAATGCTGCTGGTATAAACAAAATGGGGTGCAGCATCACAAAGTGCAATAAATTTGAAACAAAAGAAGTGTTTTTCAGAGATTTAAATTGTCTTTCTGCTCAGTAACATTGACACCTTTCCCCTTCATCGACACTGATTTCTTGTGAGACATCAGACAAGTGAGCATTTACTATGTTAGGCTCAAAAGACATGTGAATGTCTCTGGTTCTGTGCATCTCAAAGGCTACCTTCCCTTCCAGCAAGGCTTGTTCAGTAAAACTACCAGATGCACCATTTCAGATCCTATTTCTACAGTTTAAGACACTTTCTTGAATTATGTTATTCAAAGACTGTTGCAGTGTATGTATAAATGACTGCAGTATTGCAGTCTGAGACTTCAATTGTTCAAAAGGACTGCAGTCTGAAATGGGAAAAAACAGTGGAGATTGTTGTTAAAGCAGGAGTGGGAATTGTGTAGCATTCCGGATGCTGCAGCCAGCAGCATTACTGCCACAGCCAATGGTGAAGAATGCTGGGAGTTGCAGTTCAGAGAACTAGACTGTTCCCACCCTTGTAAAGTGAACAGCTTCTCAGAGAGCATAGATTTTGCTGATTCTGCCTGCACAATCAGCCCATTGTCCCTTGATGCCATCAAGGAGAGAGGTCTTTCCTTGGAAGATAAAAGATTACTATGGAACCAGCCCTAAGTGTCCGTTAATTAGCATTCTTCATGTGTTAAAAGTTCAAGTACAATCCTTGCATGTGTCCAATTACACACATTAATTTGCCTATATTTGAGAGTGGCCTACTTCCAAAGTGTAGCACTAAGTTTTCACTGAAAAGAGATGAGGTAAACAGGCAACTGCACTAGGAATGGAATGCTGAAGCTGCTGAGAAGAAGACTACTTGTTACCATCTTTTAAAGAATCCTCTGACATGCTTAAATAGTGTGCTCCAGAACCTTGCTTTTATCTTCAACATGGGAACAGATATTTTTGTGAGTCAGCTCAGGAGAAGCAGTGGATTAGGTGAGGACTTTTTGGAACAGAGGCTTTTTGAAGAAGCAACATCAGGCCAGGATGCAAAGGGAAAAGAAAGAAGAGTTGAGGGTTTTTTAAAGCTTCGCAGAACACAGATTTCTTCTCCTGTCTCAAGGTGTTGTCACTTCTCTGTTAACTCCAAGGAGAATGCAGAGCGGAAGCTTTAAAGGCTTATAGCCATAAGGAGCCAAAGCTGTCTGCTTAAACTGAACAAGAGTGGGATCTGAGCATTCACTTTAAAAAGAGTGGCTGAGATTCTAGATCAGCTGCTTATGCAACTACCTTAGTTGCATAGGTAAATAGCTCAATCTCCCCAGGCAGCTGCTGTGAGCAATG
The DNA here is from genome assembly GCA_948472985.1 of Iguana delicatissima. Taxonomy (NCBI): domain Eukaryota; kingdom Metazoa; phylum Chordata; class Lepidosauria; order Squamata; family Iguanidae; genus Iguana; species Iguana delicatissima. The sequence continues at coordinate 292,274 of CAOKZL010000976.1, forward strand.
GTAGTTTATTCTCCTGTCAACCAGGACACCATAGACTGACGTTTCCACTACCATCCCAACTGATTTTTGGGTGTGACAATTGGAGGATCTCTATTGTGATTCTCCCTCACCCTGGAGATTGTTTGCAGGAAATGGGGTGGAAGTGTCAGTCTGCAGCATTCTGATCAACAAAAGAAAAAGAACCTTGTTGCTCTGAATGGCACCTTTACTGAACTGTGTATGTAAGGATCATGAATATGAATCAGTTATGGATATGTAACTTTAGGTTACACATAAATACAATTGTGAATTCCAGCCGGTATTTTAAAGTTCTATTAAGGCAGGAAGACAATGTTATTAGCCACGTGTAGGCCAGGTCTTTGTCCACTACTAACCATTTCATTTTTCCAGGGTTGCACAACAATTTTGAGGGAAGACAGAACAATATATATTCATAAGTACCATGAATATAATATATTAATAGGTACTATAGCAACAGAGTATATTCATAGATGCTACAGCAACAGAGCAGGGCAACTCCTGTCCAAATTACTCCTGCTGAGAGGGGTAACACGACCCTTCTATGAATTTGTCCCATCATTAGGGAGAAATCACAGACGTCTAAGATCCACTGTGTACAAGAAATTCCAGGAGGTGTTGTTTGCATGACAATTCCCTCTTTTTGGAATTGTCTCAAGTTCCTTCTTTTAGGCAACCATTAAGAAGAGAGGAATCCTATTACTTATTTCATGTGGCAACTCCCATAATATCAGGGTGCAAAAACATCAAGGTGACATGAGCTGTTCAACCCTATCCCCTTCTGTATGCCAATTGCAGGGATCAGGAGCTAGAGATGTGCTCATTGGCCCCACCCCGTCATAAATGTGCCCTGGCCCCTTTTAACCTTTGCTGAATTATAGCAATTATTAAAATACAAAATGAGAAAAGGTGAAAAATAACCATCACCATCCCAAAGCCAAATAGACCAGACACCCAGATGAAAAGCAAGATGAGTGAGAATTGACTGGGAGCACTTCATTAAAAAAGAACCCAGTAAGGAAGGGCGTAAAAACTGTACAGTCAACAACTTTTGAGCTCATTCATTCGGCATTCCTGATCTTTGCAAACAGTGTGCAGTCTCAGTGTGAGCCCATATGGGTCCCATAACTAATGGAGATGCAACATGGTAGGAGTCAGGATTGTCATCTATTTTGTAATTTTAAAAAAAATAAAAGCCACTTTGGAATGCAGTGGATGCCATAAATGCAAAGTTGTGGAATTGAAGCATCATTATCATCATCATCATCATCAAACTTTAGAGATTCTGGAGTGAATTAGCAATGTTTTAGCCAGCAAGTCAACTCCCTTGTCATCTCAGGCCTTGATCACAGGTTGCTGTCTTCCAGTTGCCATTTTGGCATTCTCATAATTGTATTATTTTACTGGTCCACTGCTTTTTGTTTCATTCCGTTTCTACAAACACTCAACAATCTGGCTTTCTAATTCTTCTGTCAGTTACTAGGATTTATCCCTGTCACCTCCAGTCGAATCCCTCATAGTTTCAAATACTTCCAGTATTAATGATACCATACAAAGAGAAACCACAACATACACAGCTTCTCTTTGCTCTAAATACTTGTAAAGTTTATGTTTTCAAGCCAGACTGAGTAACACTGATACCTTAAATCACTGAGGAAGCCCAGCTTCCTACCTTTTTGCCTCAGTTGGTTTTGATTTCTACAGGAACAGAAACCAACTCTTGGTTAAGACCAAAACACAGGAAGAACATAGCGCAGTGGTTTCCTCTGATGACGCAATTCCATTAGCTGTGAGTTTTCCTCTGTACCGCACCACTCCCTTCTGTATAACAAGACCTTTGAACAGAGTTCAGCAGATGAAGATGACTTGTTCTTGAAGAAAACCACAGAAAATTTCAGGATTGTAGTTTCATTTAGAAAACGTGTAATGAGAGAGCCTCTTTTTGTGTTTTGCTCTGAAACCTTGTTTTGTTGACCTGGAAGCAGTATAGCAGTATAGCAAAGTTTATAACGATAACTATGTAAGTCATTTATTGTTATTTTAAAATTTAAGGATTCTTGAAGGTGGGCATAAGCCATGGAAGAAATAGCAAAGGCTATGAATAAGACAAAAGCAGAATGGGAGAGTGAGACTGGATGGAAGCACAAACTGGGTGAGAATATCAACTCATGGACCACAGATCAGCAACAAAGAAAGTATAGCTCCTTCTGTCAAGCTTGTGCTCCTCCTTTCATTATTCAGACTAATCTGCATCTTTTTATCCTCTGCCTTCCATAATCTGAAACAAGAACCAATATTCATTTGAGCTCTATTTTTTTTCTTGGAAAATTTTTACCAGGATAAAATGTACCTTTATTCCCAGGCTGAGGAATTCTAACAATAAAGTCTGATCAATATTTTCAGCTGGTGGCCAAGTGACTGACTAATAAACCTGGCATCTTCAGGAGGCCACACGAAGCTCCAGACTTAACTGCAAACACTCAGATCTCCCCTGCATGTGTAGCATTCCCCATGGATATCATTAGAGTGGGGACAATCCATGTCTGCTGTTGAACTAGTGATGTAAGCCACAGACTTTCTTGTGTATTATTATCTCAGTATGGGACAAATAATAGACCTCTGTAGAGGGAAATGGAACACCCCTTTCCAAAGTGGGGTGCCATGTGAAGAATAAGGCAGCTGGTCACCCTTGTTCAAGGCAACAGGCTTGCTGTGAAGTGCTGTCAAGTTGCTTTAGGAACAATTTGTTGGGATTCAGGGATGCTGTTCTAGACAAGGGAGCAGGTGGACCTGGAACAAATTGCCAGCAGAAGTCATTTATGTCTAACAAAAACACAAAGGGACATTAGCTCTTAGTATGGAAACTTCAAAGGTACATTGATGCAGGGTTATGGGCTGCCTAGAGTGAATAAGTGCATGGGCAGCACTCCTATACTTATAAGAATTGTGTAGAAAAGGGAAGCCAACAGAAAAGAATGAATTTCTTCTCGTTTCTGCATGACTGCTAATCTGCACTAGCCAATGCATTAGTACCTGAATTTTATCTGTGAAAGCTATGGAACTGGCTTCTGTTAGGTTAGACTGCTGAAAGAGTCAAATTACTTCTAAGTCAGAAATGGGGAATGAGTATGTTGTTGGACTGCAACTCCCACAATCACTTACCATTGGCTGAGATGGCTAGAGTTCATAAGAGTTCCAACATCATTGAGAGGCCCATGTAATCCCTTTGTCTCCTCTAAAGCTTTGCTGGCTCACTCTTGGCCTGCTACATCTTGGCATTAAAACACGTGGAACTTTTTCCTTTGCAACAGTATTTTGCAGTATTATTGTAAGTAATCTCTTACTCTGGAATTAAAATACTTATCAATATTCTATCTGATTAAATTCTACTTGGTGGCAGCTATCACACAATGGGGGCATCATTTGATAAACTTGCCTCTGCCAGTGGATGTCACATGATCAGAAGACATTCTGTCAGAGCTGTTCTGTCTTCGCCACTTCACGCTAGCATACTATCACATGATGAGCATAGATGTTTGTATTAGCCCTGAGTTATTCTTGTAACACTGCCCAATGTGCTCTAGCCTGACTGGTTTCAACATTGAATAAAATATCCCCAATACAGCCAACTTTATCAAAATTAGATGATGTCAACAGCTGGTTGTTTCTTTTTCTCCATCAGCAAACATATAGCAATAAGAATATCAGTTTTGAACTTTCTGTGGTATCACCTAAAATCGGATTACAAGGATTTACAGAGGAAATATTTACTTTCTTCTTCTTTACTTAACTGAAACTCACCTTCCAGTGGATCTTGGATTGGAAAAAGTTACATCCTATTACAACATAATTGTCTTAATCAATTGTGAGTTTATGAGCCACATATTGGTTGCAATGGTCCAAATCCAATTATTCTGAGTCTCAAGTAGACCTACTGGCTCAATGGGAATATGGTAAGTCAGTGGGTCTACTCTTGTTGAAACTAATAATGAAGTATAGGTGTTATGTGCTTTCAGAATTACACAAACTACTTCATTAAGTTGTAAAGCAAAATAAAATTAACTCAGCAAGGCTTGCTGAGGATACCATCGTTCCATATTCTATTCATTCATAGAGTAAATACACTTTTCAGTAAATGTTTAATGAGGTTTTTCATAATTAATCAGTTAGACAAGAGCTATGAGAACTTAGTTTCAGTTTCCATTCAAATATCTGTAAAGCATACTGAAGTCTTCAGTACTATAGTCTTCTCTAGTCTTGCCTTGGTGCCTCCACACCTCTCCAGCATGTGACAAGAAAATCATTCATCTCTGTCACCACTCTGATCTGTGTCCATTTATAGCTGTGCAGAAATAACCTCTCAATTCTCCACACTATTTAAGCACAGAGTATTTCGCCACAGAGAGTAGCAACTCTCCAAACATCTCCCAGAATAGTGGCTGTACCAAGGCTTCCTTATTGCTAAATCTTTCTGTTTTTGGGCCACTGTTGCAGCCTGGCCACTATTTTGAGTCAGTGTCTGCTCCTACACTGTGGAACATTCTTCCATGGGAGGCTAGGCTGGCTCCCTCCTTGCTCTCCTTTTGCCAGCAAGTGAGAACGTTTCTCTTTAAGCAGGCTTTTACGTAAGCTGGAGAACTTTTTATTTATTTATTAAACTGTTTTTAAAATTGCACATTGCAATAGGTTTTTTTAAAAATTAATTGTATATGTTTTTAATTGTTTTTAATGTTTTGACTTATTTTTGGGAGCCACTTTCAGCCTCATTCTGGGACAAAAGGCATGATACAAACAAATAAATCCTCCCAGTGCCCAGCATTGCTCTGCTGGGGGAGGACAGCAAACAGACATACAAAAAATAGTGTGAAGCATTTAGAGAAAATTTTGCAAAGGGTGGCCAAGAGTGCCCTCTTCCTTCCTTCCTTCCTTCCTTCCTTCCTTCCTTCCTTCCTTCCTTCCTTCCTTCCTTCCTTTCTTTCTTTCTTTCTTTCTTTCTTTCTTTCTTTCTTTCTATTACACAGTTCTTTATGCTAAAGTCACTTTGGCTACTTGTGTTTCCCGATCATAACAAATAGATCAAAGAAGTAATTTCACATGGTCTTCACTTGGTGAAGTTGGAAGGAAGGTGTACAGTTTGCTAGAGATTTAATTGAAAGAGAGGAAGGATTCTTATACACATTTTCCAGCCGCTTCATAGGTATGTCCCTGAACTCCAGTCATGAGAATTTCTCTGAAATTTTCTCTTCCTTTAAACATATTTTCATAAAAGTTTTCTCTTCTATCAAACTGAATGCAGCTTGCTGAGAAAAAAAAAGGGAAATTTTCAGCTCAGCATTACCATGTACATAAAGAAGTGGAACTTCTCTGTTTGCCATATGGAAAGCTTTGCAAGCCGAGGGTATTCTACACAAGTACCGAAGCCTTCTCATTTGTACACAATTGCTGGATTGAGCCACCTTGTCTGACACTTGATCACTCCATTAATGTTCTAATAATCTAAAGAGAAAACAGGTAGAGATCTTAAAAGGTAAAGCAAACATAAAAAAATTAAATGTTGCCAGTCATGGCACCACCCTTACCTCTTCACACTCCCTATTGTCTAAGACTACAATCCCCTGTACACTTACCCAGGAATTAATCCCATTGAAATATATGTGGGACTTGATTCTGAATAGACACAAAAAGAATTGCACTGGAAATCTTGTTGAGCATGACTGAAATATCAACCCACCCTTGTTTCCCAGAAAGCTGAAATTAGAGAGCTGAAATTGGACCCCGAATCAGGTTGGGAAGGAGTGTGACACACACACACACACACACACACACACACACACACACACACACACACACACATTACTCTTGGCCAAGAGGGAACATCTTATTGGCCTCTGCTGTCAGATTTGTTGCAGGCGGTGGTCTGAGGAAGATGAACAAAGCTTTATTGAAACATCAGGATCTTTATAGAGTTTCCAATGAGAAAACGTGCGTGAGAGCTGCTTAACATAAATGTGATAAGGGAACAGAGAACAGATCATTCTAACATAGGTATTATTCCATGAACGGACACAGATTCTCAGTCAGTTATTTTAATGACTTTTGACACAGTTCAAGAGGACAGAATGGATTGTTTAGAATTGCTTAGGAACTCAGAAACAAAACACTATATACCTGGAAATTTTTTACCATCAACAGTCTCCTCTTCGGTCCATGAGTGACTTTAGGAAGCAAGCTGCCCACCTTTCTAAAACCTGGCCAGATCATATTTATTAGTCAGCTGTTGCCTACAAAGTTGTCTTTGTAGAGCATCCATAGTAAAACCAAGGTTAAGTTTCTGTTTTGGAGGTGGTTTCAGTATTTGAGCACGTCAGAACATTATCATTGGGTCACACTGTATGAAACACTGTATGAAACAATTTCATAGTTAATATTAGCAATAGCAATATTAACTATGAAAATTATGATTCCAAACAGTAAATGTTTTAACCAGCCCCATCAGGCAACCATGTGGTGATCTAGGACTTTATTTCACTAAACCATTTCGAAAAGGGTGCATCTGCTGAATGATTTCAGGCTATTTTTTGTAAGTATGTTATCCAGTGTGTCCCAGGTTTCATCACACATGTCATTAACAAAAAGGCAATATTCAGTGCCTATTAAGACATACATTACCCACTTTGAGGCTAACACCATGTCCAGAGTCACCCTATTCTGTAAGGCCAATATTCTTAGCTGTTTTATTTCTCAGGCCTGGTCAAAGAGAACTTGATCATTTCCATTTACTAATTCCTCTAGGAGACCTTGTTATTTGATTGTACCTTCCCCAAACTAATTAGGCCTGCCTATCTATCCCAGGAGAGGCCTTCTCTAAGATTTATTTCTTTGTCTTTTCCAATCAGGGCAATCCAAAATGACCTCTTCTTTGTAGTAGCTCTATATAGGGAATTCAGAGGGGAGGTGAGCCCAAAGGGTCATGGGATGGACTAGCCAAGCTAAGTAGCAACTATCCTTTCAGCCTTGATGCAGCCTGTAATGGGCTTTGTTTCCACACATCTGATAAGTTCCATACACAACTGATTGGACTTCCCATCCATCCCATTTTAATTGGGCTGAGCCATGTCTTATTTGAGTATGCATCCCCCAGCTTGACCATCCTTCTGGGGGGAATCAGCTGAGGTCTTCAATGAGTGCATGAGGCCCTGCCATAAGTCTGGTTGATGGGGCAGGGCTCTTGCCCTCCACCCGTGCCCCTCTCTGCTCCTGCTTGGTGGGCTGGTTCCTGGTGGTCAGGTCAAGAAGCAGCCATGACATTCCACTCTGCCAGAGAAGGAAATATGGTGGCATCCACAGGAGACAACCCGGTCATCACAGTGGTGAATGGAAGCACAGGGGAGCTGGTCTCTTTCTTTCCCACTCCAAGACTCCATCATCATGGCAACACGAGTTCCCCACTCTCTGCTTCTGTCTCACTGCAGGGCACCCAGGAAGTCACCACTGCTGCCCACATGCTCTCCTTGCTGACCAAGGCCTTTGGGAACAACATGAATGGGGGAAAGAAGGAGGGAAGGGGTTATGGGGTGGGCGGGTGTGTTTGACGGTGCCCGCTCCTTGCATGCAGTGTTTCAGCAAAAATTCATTATTTGGTCCCACACCACCTGCTCAGTTTTTTGGAGAATGATACTATGCATTAACACACTGGATGACACCAATTCTAGTGCTGTTACTGGCACTGACTCAGTTGAAATTAAATCTGGATCCAATCCATTGGTTCTGCATGTGCGCATAAACAAGGCTGTGCCTTACCCTTGAGTCGTTCTTCCAGCCTGTGAAAAATGTCCACTCTCATACATGCCTTAACTTTCTGATGGTGTTTACAACTGAACTGCTCAACCTCGTTTCTGATTACGTCATTGAAAACACAGCCTGTGCTGTCTTTTGCGTTTGTGTGTATGCTCCCTCTGCTGTGTAGTACTTGTTGTGTAAAAGAAGAAACAATTCACAGTGAGACCTTTGAATGCCACAGAACATCACAACAGTGCGCGTGTGTGTCCGTTTGCATCATATGCATGTGCTCCATGGACACAGGTGTGCACAAGGTTAATGGCGCAGAGAAATGACATGGGGTGAATTGCACTTTACATAGCCTGTGTGTGCTCTTTTCCCGAGATGCTGTAATGTTACCTAACTGCATAACAGATGCAGCCTTTATTAGGGGAACATCAGTAACATGGAAATCTAATGGGGCAGGGGGACACTTGCAACAAATGGAGCCCTTTGTCATATTGAAATGCTAATGAATTAAATACAAACCATGGAGGATATTATTCTTTATCACTTGTAGCTCATGAACTATGCCTGCTACCACAGTATGATTAAGTGAATTGTTTTCCCATCTTTTTCACTCAGCCATTTCTTTTCTGAGTAAGTGAGTAATTCAGCTGCATACATATGTTGAATTATAAATGCTTTAAGGCTGCCACAGCTATGATGGCAGCTACAGATAAAGAACTTGCCTGTACAAGCATTCCTCAAGAAACCTTCCAGATATCAATTCACTTCTCGCGTTGGATGGACCATTCACATGCAGAATTAGGATCCCATTAATCAATGTACCAAGATGATTCAGAGCAAGTATACTAACTTTACATAAAACTTCTGTGCTACATGCAGTGTTTATCCATAGCATTATACCCATAGCTGCAGCAGTCACATCATCATGTACATTCATATTACAGACACTTCATCTTATATCTCCAGTTTGTTTGGAGTCTAAACTTCAGATAGAAGTCTGTTGGCAGTCCACTTGGCAGAGGGCTACTATCCATTACACAGGACACTGCCCTCTGCCAATCAAATTGTAACTGAATTATATGTTGGACCAGAACTGATGGGGGATCAGACCCAAAGACCAAGGAGGAATAGTCTACGTGTTTGCCCTTGGATGAAAGCAGCTACTAGATGCAACTACAATGTTCAGTTAAATGGTGAGGATCACTACTCTATTTGTCTGCAGAAAGTATTGGTTGCAAATAGGTTAAAAATGTGGGGAATTAAGCCTAACAGCCAAGAGCAGTTTAAAAAGTTTCCCTTTATCCAGGCTACTTGAAGATAGAACTGCTGGTTCTATTCAAGTACTTTCCTTATCTTTTATAACCAAGTAGTGTGCTGTTGTGGTTTCAGTGTTGGACTACAACCCTGGATACCAGGGTTTGATTCCTGCTTAGCCATGGAAACCCACTTGCTGACCTTGGTACATCACACACTCTCAGCCCCAGAAAACACAGTGATTCAGCTTAGGGTCACCGTAAGTCAGAAACGACTTGAAGGCACAAAACAGCAACAAAGCTTACTTTGCACAACACACTAACATTATGGTCTGTCCTCAAAACCATGCCTCGCAGAACATGTGCAAGGCATGGCTGCCACACCAGCTGCTGCCCCCCTCTAGCAAATTACCAGCTTGTGTTAAGAAGCCAAGGCAAGCATCAGCTTCCCAGAGCTTTCTGAGGAAAGCAACACCAAGCAAACTTTCCTTTCCCAAATCCTTTGTACATAAAGGGGCACATAATGTCCTTCATACTGCTTTAATGAGATTGACTGTGGAGGGCCACTGTCAATCCAGATCACAGAATAAATGAACAAATGAGGCTTGACAGTAAGAAAATGGAGATAAGTACAGGAGAGCAGCCAATTACTGAGAAAGAGGCTCCCCCACCCCCGCTTTCACCCTCTTCCTCTCTCTCCTCTCCTTTTCCTCCCTGTACTGCAAGGACTGACACTGCTGTCTGATTCCAACGTGCTTCATAGCTTTCTGAAGTACTGTGAGTGAGACTCTTACGAATATAGAAACTCTTTCTTAGGGGAGGGAGGCTACTTTGTTTTAAAACTGAGCCATCACAAAAGCCACTGTGCCTTTGCATTAATATTTTATTTGCTGGACTGTTTTATGTTATTTTATTGACATGTTTGTTTCCACTGAGGGAACTCACAGTAGCTGACAACACCAAGGCATTTAACTTCCATGAAATTAAGAGGTATTACAAAACCAGGTTAGGCCTATGATTAGGGAAAGTGAGGTGGCTGCCTCGGGTGGCAGGACACCTGGAGTGGCAAAATGCACATGCGTCTTGGAAGGCCCCCCCATTACAGCTGCCTCTGCTCCCTCCCTTCCCAGCTCCAAGGGTTCCTATTTTGATCATGCTCTATTCCCTTCTCTATTCTCTGTCCCATGGCTCTTTTCCCTGTCAGTGCCTGACCAACCAGCCTTTGCGTAAAGAAGCACCAACCAAAATGTCTTAGCCCACAGCAAGAAAGACTACAGGATGTGATCACTGCATCTGGAAATATGATCCAAGCTTCCCACAGTCCCTTCATCATTCAGCAGAACAGGATTTTCTAATGGGGCAAGCCAAGCACATCTAAACAAAAACAGAGCAAGGAGCTATAGAGAAGCAGGGAGGAAGTGTAGAATGCTGTACACCCATGCAGTGGCTGCAAAGATGGGTGGCAGTGTTGGTGCTCTCCCTGTTTCAGATGGTGGGGAGGTTTGGGCCACCACCATCATCAAGTATTCCTCCAGAATCTCATAGGACCTATTATATTACATAACTTTATGTATACCTAGCTATGTAGCAGAGGTGCTAAGAAACCCCTTGACTGAATTGTGAGGATGCATACCAGGACACCAACAAGAGTGCCCACTGTACAATGGTGCCCTCTGCTCATTGGTGCCTTTGTGCATCAGTCTCATTGTGCGTCAGGCACCAATGCACATCAGGCATTTTGCTGGCTCTGCTATGTAGTAACACAGCAGCAGCCCTCTACTGGATATGGATGTCATGTACCTGCACAGTTCTAATTCTCTACATATGTAAGTCCACTTATAAAGCCATAACTCTCCAATAGGATTCTGGCCTTCTTCTATTAAATGTTGGAAAGGCTGTAGGCAAGTTGGATCATGCTTTCATATTCACTGTTTGGCATCCTGTTAGTGACATAGATGTATATAAGCTTTTGCCTCTTTTAGGATAGGACGCAGGGAGCCATTCTCTAGTCTTTTGCAGTCTTGTCTTACCCCTGCTTCCAACTGTTGAGGTGGTGCTGTTGCTGCTTCTCAGTGGGGAGGGGAAGAGGGAGAGATGATTCAGACAATGGAAATAAAGCTGTTCTGAGCTCCCAAGGGATAGAAAGGGAAGATGTGCTCCATCTGTCAGTACACCCTCATTTCTCCCTACCCCCTCCAACCACTTGCAAGCTGCTTCATCATCTGAGTTGCATCCCCCATCTCTCTCCTCCCCATCAGTAAGCAGGAGGAAGAGGAGGAGGAAATCTTTGTGGGGTTTAATAGTTGCTGGGAATGGGAAGGTCACAGAACTGTGTGGGTGGAGCATTACGTTCTTTCTGTTCAATGTAGGATCTCAGCCATTGTGTCCTGCAGTCAATAACAGCTGGCAATGAACCCAGGCAGAAAGTAGGGCTTAGCACCTGACCTAGCTTTGCTCAGTCTTTTCCTCCCACCAAATTTAAATCTATTGTATAAAGAAATCTAATAATCTTTCTTTTAATCAGCAACAAGATTGGACTTGGCTAGCAGGCGGGAGTAGGACACAGCTTTCTCTAATTGATAGCCTGTATAAAAAAAGTAAAGAGGCTAAATACCCTAAAGGCATCAGGTCCCATCTGATCTTGGAAGTTAGGAAGGATAAGCCCTGGTTAATTTTGGATGGGAGATTGCCAATGAACACCAGGTGCTGTAGCTATATTTCAGAGGAAGAAACTGGCAAAACCACCTCTGAGCATTTTTTGCCTAAGAAAACCCTTTGAAATTCATGGGGTGAACAGAGGACTTGAAAGCACATACGCATACATAAAAAAGTATGGACATGTTGCTGTTGGAGAAATTAACTCGACAAGTAAGATAAATGAAGGAACAAATTGAAACAAGCTTTCGAAGTGCCATTAATAGTCCCTTCATTGCATACGAGGAAGTTTAGATGATGATAGAAAACAACCACTGAAAACACATAGAAGGATGTGGTCAAGTTTGTTTGGATAAATATAATTCAAGTATTGTTTTCTGTTAACCCCCAAGTGGTGCAATTTGATAGACATTATTTTGGTGAGAATGAAATGGCTGTATTTATAGCAGTTTAAATTTAATTCACTTTTGAGAGACACATAATCAAGAGAGAAGCCCTGTTCGGGGGGGGGGGACAAAACTCTCACACAATGAAATAATACATGAGCAGCAATTCTGGCTACATTGATTAATACCACCTCTGAGATTACATGCATCTGCTTGTTCCATACCTTGAAGAAAGGCCATGCCCTATAACAAATCAAGGTCATTCCCACTCAGGTGGATGACCAAAATATGAGAGGGAACCTCTGTGTGCTCCCTAAATAACAATGGTTATGAACCATGCCAGCTCCCTTGTGGCCTGCTTGCTCTCCCCCAGACTAGCCCAAAATGGCAGTTTCAGGCCTGGAACATCACCGAATAAATCATACTATGGCTACAAATCAGCACCCGTATCCTCTCCAGACATATCTAGAATCTAGAAAAGGTAAGAACATTCGAAACATGAATAAAACCAATCAAACTTAAGGGATCAGACATGCCTCTTGCATGCAAAGGAACTCCAGCTCCCCATACTCCGGTCTGATCCTACACCTAGACTCATGGCAAAAGCCATGGAATCAACTGCAATCCAAAATAATTGGGTTACAGATTTAACAGGGTGCTCAAGAAGTGGCAAAAGCCATGGAATCAACTGTAATCCAAAATAATTGGGTTACAGATTTAACAGGGTGCTCAAGAAGTGGTATTTAGTAACGGGTTAAAAATCAGCATGCCAAATAAAGGACCTGGCCTAGGTCCCCTTAACTCCACGTAGCTCTGCAGATCATGAATAGGGCACAGAGCCTGATCATGACAGACACGCAATATTGCCTTCATCCTTATCTCCCTGTGATTAGTCTTACAGGTATGAATTGTTAAAATAGGCTGCTGCACAGAAAGATTGTATTAAGGCCCACGAGGCCAAATTGGGGCCTACCAGGGTCTGCACAGCCTAGTTAGGGAGCCAGCTGGCCCCTCCCTAAACTGCAAACTGCAGGATTCCATAAGATGTTGAAAGTGGAATAATAGCGCTCTAACAGTTTAGTGCGGAAATGGCCCCAGTCAGGCTCAAGAGGCCCAATTTGACTGTCAGAGTGCTCGTGGTCTAACTGTTCCCTAAATGCCTCTAGGAATCACTCCCTGCTTCCTCCTAGTCCCCTCCAACCAAACTAAAATACAACCAAATGAAATTAGAAACAACATAATATATAGCTGACTTAAATAAAACAGTCATAAAATAAAACTGACTTAAAATACAACCTAATAGAAATAAAACTGACTTAATTACAACCAAATTGAAACAAAACCAGCTTAAAATACAAATGATTTAAATAAACCGAATTAAAACAAAATGGCTTATGTGATAATGGGGCTTCCCATTATCTAGGCTTATCAAAGGGAGATACTTCCCTCTTCAGGTAAACCAAGGGTTAATGAGGTGTTAGGATTACATCAAGGGTCACAGGGTGAGAGTTGACCAACCAAAAGGAAAGGGTCAGCATCACAGGTCACAAGGTGAGAATTGACCAACCAAAAGGAAAAGAGGTGGGCATCTTGGAGATGCTTCCAGATCCTTCCAAGGAGGAAAATATAAAACTTCTGAGAGGCCATGTGGCCAGGGAGAGAGACACAGAGACAGAGAGAAAGAGAGGAGAGCTGGCAGGCATGCCGTGTCTCCTGGACCCCCCCCCTCTTCTCCTTTAGACCATCTACGCCTATAACCTAATTGTGAGTAACTAGAAATAAGTAGTTAGTCGCATTAGGGATGTTGTTATTTTGGGAATTGGCTGATCTTAAGAATGTATCTGTGCTGTTATATCTGTTTTGTAAATTCTTGTAACCAAGTGTACCTGGGAGAGGGGAGTCTCCCAAGTGTATATTGTTTATTTGCATGCCTTGATTAAACATTTTTTAAACCTCCGTTTCTCTCCATTTCCACGCCAGGGTTGGCACACGCTACATAGGACCTCTCTCACTCGGGGGGTGGTGGTGGAAGATCCTTACGCTTAGAGATTGGGCAGAGTCCCTCCTGTTCTGTCCAAATATTCATAATTCAGGGTGGTGGTGGCAGCATACCTGATAGAGTTGGGGAGATTGCCGGTCGTTCCAAGCGTGGGAGTCAACTTTGGGAGGCTGGCAAGAACGCCAGTAAAACGCTGGGAGGGAATTTCCAGTCTTGCATGGTGGTAGTCAACTTAAGAGACTGGAAAGAAACCTTCAGTGTCACAGCTTAAAACACAACCAGCTTAAAATACAACCAACTTAATGACAACCAAATTAAAACAAAATTGATTTAAAAATTCAACCAATTTGAAATACAACCGATTTAAAACACAACCAAATTAAAATAAAGCAGACTTAGAATATAACCAAATTATAAGAAGACTAACTTAAAATTCAACCAATTTAAAATACAACTGATTTAAAACAAAACTGACCTAAAATTCAACTGAGTTAAAATACAATTGTATTAAAATAAAAGTGAATTAAAATGAAAACATGACAGGCTAGATCACATGGCAGATGAGTCAGAAAACACCCTGCTGCCACCTGTTCATCAAACACAGCAAAGAACATTGTTTGATTTTAACGGGCAAAAGAGGACACAGAGGGGGCAGGAAGACTTTAAATATCCACTGGCTCTGCCACGCCCCCATGCCATGCTCTCTGTCCAAATGCCATTGTGTCTGACAAAAATTCCTGGCGTATCTCCACTGGGGGCCAGCAAAGGTGGTCCCTTCCCCAGAGCACCTTGTTCTGCACAGGTCTGGGGCCACACAGCCTTTCAATAAAGTTATGTCTCGTTTAACCCAAGCTGCTACTAAACAGTGCAAATATCTTGATGAAAGCAAATATCTTTATGTTGACAGCGTGTCTGATTCTGTGGATACAAGAAACATTCTCCAGGGCAGTTTTCCAGCCAGCTCCACTGTAATATACTATTTATTAAAAATAAAATAATGTAGTTGACACACAGTTGGCAACCACTTTCAGAAAGGATTAAATTAGAGTCTAGTTTAGCTTGAGGACTGTGCAAATTACAAGTGGAAAGGTAAGATCTGCTAGATTTTAACATTTATATATATCAGGATTAATGGTGTTCATTTTGTGTGCTGATGGTGTCCAAGTATAGTTCAGAGTCTTTATTGTTTGCCAGCTATCATAGTGTACAACACAAACTGTTCCACATTCAAACAGAGCCTAAAAGAAAGCAGCTGAATTAAAAAGCTCATATAGTGAAGATACAAGGCTATCTTGAAAATTAATTAGAAGGACCAATTAAACCAGGGATGGGAACGTGCAGCCTTCTGATGTTGTTGAACTTCACTTCCCATAATCATTTGCTGTTGACTAGGGCTAATGGGATATACAGTGCAACAACATCTGGTAGATGACATGTCGCTCATCCTTAAACAGTTTAAACAATAAAACAGACTTTGAAGAAAACCAGGTGGGAGTATTGTCACAATCCAGAACAGGTAGAGGTTATTGTGTTGGTGGTGGTGACTGATTTTCACCACTGTGCCCACCCCCAATGGACTACATAAATTCATTTCAGCAGACTCGAAAGTAACATGATATTACATCTAACATGATGTTACATCTACTTGGCAATTTGGAACTGTGAAGAAAAATCAGTGGTTCGGGTGATTTTCAGGCATTTTTTCACCAGAAATTTATATTTGGGGAGTAGTGAGAAATTTGGGGTTCTCCTAAGGGGCCTTCCCATGATATGTGTGTGTGTGTGTGTGTGTGTGTGTGTGATCTGCAGGTCAAACTCTTCCTACTCTTGTTTTAGAGATTTTGTTCTTTTGCTCAGTTTCATTTTCTAATGTCAGCCATAGTTTTTTTCACACTGTGAAACATGACAATTTTAAATAAAGTTGATCTATCTCATGTCATTTGTTGGTGTGTTTCCTCCAGCCATGACAATGCTTTGGTGGTGGTGAGTCTGATATTGTACGTAGTGAGAGGTGACTATGGATCCCTCCTTCCTTTATCATTCTCTCCTCCCATTTCCTTTCAGTTGGTGGTAGGATTTCCAGTAGCTTAACAGAAGTTATCAGTTCTGATCTCCTCTGGCAGGGTTATGACATGGCAACATGGTGTCATGGTGCTCTGGACATGGTTGCATGGCAGCCATGGCAGCTGTCACATGGCCCACAGCTCACTGCATCTGCAATCCCTGCCACTGTAGACATAAAGAAAGGGAAACAGTGTGGAAAATCACAAATCAAGCACTGAAATGGAGGCCCTTCAGTGTGAGGTATGTGCAGAGTAACATTAGGACTGCCCTGAAATATTAAAGGCTGCACTACATAATAGTGATAGGAAGTCAATATCACCCAGTTGTTCCTTCACGTCTTCAAATATGCTCATCAGACCAACACTCTGCAGAGTGCTTTGACAGGATAATTGGGAAAACTCTGGACTCAAAGTAAAGTCGAAGGCTTTCATGGCCAGAATCCATAGGTTGTTGTGGGTTTTCCGGGCTTTGAGGCCATGTTCTATTAGTATTTTCTCCTAACATTTCGCCTGCATCTGTGGCTGGCATCTTCAGAGGATGCTCTGAAGATGCCAGCCACAGATGCAGGCGAAACATCAGGAGAAAACAGTAATAGAACATGGCCTCAAAGCCTGAAAAACCGACAACAACCTCTGGACTCAAACATTGGTCATCTGGTGGAAAAGTTACCACCCTAATAATGATTTCAATACCATGCCTTTTGGCCATGTTTACTCCCCAGTCCTGCCCAAGGAGAGAGGCCCTGTACTGAGCAAGGGGACAGCGACCTGCTTAGAGAGAAGAGAGGGCATCTTTGTTGGTGATCCAGTGCAGATAGTCCATAGTGGAACCTTGCCTCCGCTTGTTGCAATCACAATTGTAAATAGAAGTCAAAAGGAGCTGAATTGTTTAGTAATGTTCAGAGAACGGCACAAGAAAAAGTGCTCATCTGATTCCTTCCAAAGTTAAACACCACAACCGAGGCAAGAGGCAGGAACTTGACATTAACTACCAGCGGCAGAACAAAAAAGTTAATTTCTCTTGCCATTTTCATGTTAAATGTTTCATTAATTTCAATTGCCATTCGCTTCAATTACATTCATTTCATTATGCATTTATCTGAATTAGATTTGTTTTTGTTTTCTCCACGATCCATTTTAATTATTCCATTGGTCTTCTGTTGCCTGCTACTTCTGTGTTTTCTATCAATAATGGCATGACATTTTCAGGTGTTCTGATACTTATATAGTGAATGTGAGACAACATGAACAATAGATCTCCGTTTATTAGGGTTAATGTTATAGCTATTAATTTTACTGTCTCTCTCCTTTTCCCTGCCAACTATAAATGCATTTTCACAACTAAAACAAACATAACTAATGGAACAAATGTGTTTCCTTTTGAAATGGATTTTTAAGAGCTTTTTTCCTGCCAATTTCAAAGAGAAGAAAGTCAAGGCAGTGGGCAAACAAAACATGTAATACTTAAAATGATTTCAAATTCTTTATTCATGCAACAGTGTTGAAAACCCAAATAAATAATGAACAACAGTTTATAAGAGTTCTTAACCAAAAGGTGAGCAAAAAGCTCAAGGATTATTAAAACTCTTAGCAAAAAAACAAAAAACAAAAAATCCTTCATGAAATAAAGAGTTTACACTGCCTAAAAGGGTGCAATGCTGAGGCTTGATGAATGGTCATAGCAGAACATACCACAGGGTGAGTGCAACTATTAAGAAGGATCTAGGCCTTGTGGTTGCCATCTGACTTTGTGAGGTCAGGGGAGCTGAAATAGTACGTCAGATGACAATCGGGGCATGGAGAAAGGGATATAGGGAAGAAGGCAGTAGCCCTGTCTATCCCAAGCCATTTAGGACTGCAAAGGTTTCTACAAGCATCCTAAAATAAGTCTGGTAATAAATTCCACTCATTTTAAAAATGTATGCACACCTAGAATTGTATTCAGGCTGGGTGGGTTAGATCCAGTCTTACTCATATTTAAAACACTTCTATTAAAATCAATATGACTGATGTTAATATCAACTAAATTAAGCATAGGTTTTGGCTGCAAAGAAGATGCAAAAGTTTAGGTAATAGCCATCTTTGTCCCATCAGCTTGGCGGCTTTCCACAATGCCTTTCACTAAGTGCAGGTTTCCTGGAGGACTTTGGCTGCCGCTAGCATTTTGGCTGGCTGGGAGGTGAGATTTTGCAGGTACTCCTGGAAGACTGAAATTATCACACTGGTCTGTCCAGGGATCATAAAGGTGTTCCTTGACCATACTTTGACCATTCAGAGTAGGGGCAGGAAAAGTATAATTTAGTGCCGTGGGTGAGCCATTTCACCGTCTTTTTCCCATCTCCCACATTTTTAGGCTCAGGAGTGGCCTGGTGATGATGATGATGATGATAATGATGATGATGATGATGATGATGATGATGATGGGAATGACCCAGAAATTAACTTTTAACATTTCCACTCAGTGGCTGCCTTTCCTCTTTCTGGTAGGCCAACAAATTGTCTTAATTTCAGTGCCTCTATTTATATATACATACATACACACCCATGCTTTACTTGTTAGTTTCTTGGAGTATTGGAAGGCTAACGTTAGATTAAATAAGTATAAAATGTAGACCAGAATCCTTTATGGGAGTTGCATCTTCATAAGTGGACTTATCTGTATGGGAATTAAAATTGCGAAGATGCACAATGTCCATATCTAGTAGAGGGCTAATGTTACATGACTATGTAGTACAGCTGGCAAAGGGACCCATACACAACAGGACTGATGAACAGTGGGACCAATGGGCGTCAAGTCACTATCACTGTGTATCAGGTACTTTTGCTGGTGTCCTGTTACATATCTTTACAATTCATTGTCAGAGTTCCTTAGCACCTCTACTACATAATTAAGAGCATGCAAATTTACATTGACTGAAAGGTCATATAGAATTCCAGCAATTAAATACATATAAAAGTTCATAAAGTACTCACAACATTAAGTGAAAAATGATATACCCTCTGGGAAGTAAATACTGGTTATAATTAGGCCTTCTGGTCTCCTAGTGTTTCCCGAAATGGCTAGGAGCTAGGATGTTTGAAATATGCTGAGTGATAGCCAAGTCCATCAGATTATAAAACTTATAGACTTCTTTCTTACATGAAAAGAAGTAGAAGAGAAAGAGAAATAAGAAATAGTCTAGTGGAAGACTGGTAGGTAATTGAAACTAGTTTTCTGGGTAAAATTTGGCTAATTGGACATTAAAAAATGAGAAGCAGTCGTTGGAAGAACTTGGGTGTGAAGATGTTGTGCTATGCTTTAATTCCTCTGAATACCTATTCAACCTCTTTAATTTGTTAAAAGATTATTACCGAGACATCATAAATCACCATAAACATCTCCTTCTGTATCTCTGGAAAAAAAAACCCCTTACCTGAGAAAGGCAACCTTGACTGACTGACTCCTCATTGCACAGCAGGGATCTAGGTGGCAACTTTTAAACTACAGACACCAATCATAGCAGTCCTTGTGTAGGAAGATGTTTTGACCCACATCAACAAACCACCTCAACCCATTTTCACCTTCACCAGGATCAAGTCTTTTGTGAGGAAAAGAATCTTAATTGCCCATTCAAGACCAATCCATTCATAATATGTTGCATTACAACAGAAATAACTTGCACTGATATTATTGCTGGAAAAATCCACTCTTTCTTGCCAACCACAACTCTCTGAGGATTACAGCTAAAGTCTGAAAGTAGAAGGAAACCTCTCTCTCTCTCTTTGTTGTGACATCACCAAAAAGTTTGCATGCTTTGACCCTATAAGCCCTGGCTTCACCGCAACACTGCTCGGGGCACTGGGAGCATGTGAATATTTTCATGGGAGGCAGTTGCTACTCCTTTCTAATAAATAGCTAGCATCTCTTTTCAGTAAATAATGAATCCATATGATTGCAACAAAAAAACTTCCCTCTGTTGTGATGCCTGCTGTGAAGAAATGTAGATATTAACCCCATGTAATTAAGTGGTAATATTTGTAGACTTCAACTTTGTGTTTTTCTATGGTATCCTGCTGATAGACTAACAGCAAACAAAAACTCATGTCCTATTAACATTAAGGCTGTTGAACAAATATGAACAGAAAGCCATTCTCCAAAAATGAGCTGCTTGTGTTTCCCATCTTATATTCCTGCAGAAGAACTTTAAGATACAAACTATCTATTCTTTTCTTTGCATTGTCTTTACTGAAAGAAGACAGGGGACACCTGCATTTGGGGGTTCCATCTCTTTTTCACTCATGGACAAAAAAGCAGCTTGAGGAGATGTGACGGGGTTTGCGTCTTTCTCTCACAGATTGGTATGGCAGTTCCCCAATCTGATAAGGTGCCCTGTCTTTTCACATAGCTCCACTTATAAGATCACTTTTGTTTAAAAGGGAGAGGCCCTTCAATGGCTATTTAGAACTCCTTTATAGTTCTGTGGTAGTGTGTTGTCTGCATGTCTTTAGATATTGTATACCACTCAACCAAGTCGGTATTTATCAAAATAACATAGAGAACAAAGTTTTGGAGTTCATATGCAGGTCAAAATTAATACAGTTATTCAGACAACTTTTAGATAGTTTTCTTATATCATCCAATTTTCATATAAGCACAAATATCATTAACAGTACTTTGGCTACCTTCTCACCAAAAGCTGAACCCTCAATCTAGGTCACACTTTCTGACCAGATTCTATAATGGTTAGTTACTCTTCTGTCTCTCTCTAGGCTCCCTCTGAGAATTAAACCCTTCCCACACAGTTACCCTCACAGGCAGACTGAGAGACCTTATTCTAGAGCTCTCTCTGGTGAGAATTCACATTGAAGAACTGTCCAAAAGGCAATCAATGTTTATCTTTATATATCTTTTCCTCTTAGCCACCAGCCCCCCTCACACACTACGGGATGGGATTTCTCTCCTGAGGAGCTATTGTGGTTGCTTGGCAATCTGTTTCTAGGCTGCATTGGTATTCTGGATAGCCACAGCCTCAGAACTCTGTTACAGGACGTCATGTAGCTTTTGTGCTGAAAAACTATCAGGGCTGAGGTGACATAAAATAGCCTTTCCTTGCCACTATTTTTGTTTGTTTCTCATGCAAAAGGTTGACCAAAGATATTTTGTTACCTGAGCCCAAGAACAAGATGATACCTCCTCTATTCCATGAACAAAAGCTCTGGACCGGTAGTTTAATCTTTGTTCAGCACTAACAATGGACAATGTTCTCCAGTGTACCCGAGGTCAGGAGGCTAGCTTAGGAAGCAGAAATCAAGCCGAATGGGACATGGTTCTCTCCTTCAGCACCTTATGGTGATCTCCCGACATCTGCCACCCAAGGGAACTGCTTCACTCAGCCTAATAGTAGGGCTGGACTTGCAGATGCAGTCCGTCTCAGGAGCATTCTTTACTATTGACTCTGATTCTAAATTATCTTATCAGAAGGCATAAACTTCATTTTTCATCTCCCTACACCCCCACAGTTTTCTAGGGAGTGACTCATCAATCACCTTCAAATTTTCTAAACAATCAATCTACAATGTGTCCCAGCGGCACTTGCCCATGCTTCCTCCAGCTGGTAACTCCAGAAAAAGCTGTGCTAAAAACACCACCACATTTCTTTACCACACCTTCATAAAAAAGAGAATATAGAAAGCTGCCTTATACCAAATATTGTCAGATGGCCAGTGGCTCTCCAGGGGTACAGATGGAATTCTTTCCTAACTCTGCCTGGAAATCCCTGGTATTATCTGGTGGTCTCCCACCAAAGTAGTAACAAGGCTTGAACCTGCTTAGCTTCCAAATCATAGGAGATTGGGTGTGTTCTGAGTGCTCTTGTGGTAGAAAAAGCTAAGCATTAAAAAAACCTAGCATGCTTTTAAAACACCTAAAGCCTATGACATGATTGTAACTTGATACACCACAATTTAAGAAATAGTAACACAAAGATAATATTTTGCAAAACCCACTTGGTTTTTTTTCTTCCTACATGCACACCTTGGCAATACATTGGCCTCAATCCCTTCCTCTGGCAGGTAGGGGTTACCTGCAGTTCCAAGCTAACCTATAGTGTCCATTCAGCAGTATTCATTGTCAGTGACCAAGCCAAGAGGCAAGATCAAATGCACTTAAAAACCAGATTTAGGCTCCTTCTCTAAACTTTTGATCACTGATATATAGTCCACTCTCCACATTTGTAGGTTTGACTTTCACGGATTTGATTATTTGCAAATTTCTTCAACTCCTGCCCTCCCACCTTATGCGCTCTTTTTTCCCCCCCTCCCAGCAGCTCTAATCAGACCACACAGCCTTTTAAAAACCTGACTTTGGTTCTCCTCCTCCTCCTCTTCCCCCTCCTCTGTCAGCCGTTGCCTGGCCAGCTAAGACCGTTTCTGCACTAGACTGCCGGCCGGCCCCTCCTGAAACTGCAAACTCCAGGATTCCATAGGATGTTGCAAGTGGAATAATAGCACTATAACAGTCTAGTGCAGAAATAGCCTATGATTAGATTGCACTCTGATTTCTCAGCACCACAAACCCACTCCCAATGCCCCACACACATCCAAGGAAGAAGATGAGAGAGACAGAGGAAGTATTGTACTGCCATGCTAACCCACCCCCTTTCTTTCCCTGACTTGATTTGGATCCTGGGTGCCCATTCTCCCCACTATGCCTCAGCCCCCTTCCCACAGGCATTTTGATATTTGTGATTTTTCCACTTTTGCAAGGATCCTTCATACCTAACACTACTGAATATGGAGAGGCAACTGTAGTTTAATTTTGCCTAATCATTTGCCTAATCAGTTGATGGAATTCTCTTCCATCAGTCACTAGCTTAGATGGCTATGTAAGAAGATGGCTATATAAGGGGGTTAGAAAATTCACAGAGGATAACATCACCAATGGCTCCTAGTGAAAAAGGCTTTCCATGTACCTTTGAATATCAACCCTTCGTGTTCTCCTTGTGGGCTAATCAGGGGTGTTTGATAAGCCACTGGAAGATCTTGGGCTAAAGCAGGTTCATCCGAAATCCACATTGGTGACACCTTTGTTTGGTCAACTGGAATGTACAACCCCCTCACACACAACAGTAGCTTTTGAGGCTCACTGGCTTCTTTATCAGGCAGAGATAGCACAGAATCTGTCATAGGTTGCATCTTGTCTGTTTTTCAGTGTTAGAGGGAGAGTGTTTGGTCAGACAGAAAGTTACGTCTTCACCTCTTTGCACTTCCCCCAAAAAAGAGAGGTGCCAGGAGCAAAAGCAGTAAAAGAACATAAAATTTCATTTCTCCATTGCAGCCATAAAATATCTTCCTTTGAGACCTGGTCTTTCCCTGCTAGAGTTGCCACATGAAATAAAGGATTAAGTGGATTAGGATTAGAATTAGAATTACATAGGCTTCTGTCCATTTAATAGTTGTGTCCAAGAAGGAAATTCGGCAGGTGTCGCTTGTGTGATAAGCAGTACCTGCTGAAATCCACTCTTCTATATAACCATTAGAGAGACAGGACCCCTCTCCCTTATTTCACTTGACAACTCTAGTTCTGCACTTTTTTCTGCATGAAGCCAAAAGCTCTTATGGTAGGATTGTTCAGCAGTCCTTCCAGATCTGGAGGAACAACCTAGTTGATATAACAGCAGTGTGTCAATAAAGTTTAGATTGCTTTAACTTGTTGAGAATGAAATCTCCCATGTAAGTGACAATGGGCCCTATCTTTTCAGGTGAGGAATCTCCTGCTTTCCAACTGAATTGGATATCTTCAGGTTAAGAAAGTAAGAATTTGCCCCCCCCACTTCAGGAAAGTATCAGCAACAGAGGTAGCAAAAGACCATAAAATTCCAGTTTTCCATTGCAGCCATAAAGTCTCTTTTGTTGATAAATGGTCTAATGGTTAGTTACTTAGAACTATTAATAAGTTACTTAGGAGAGCTGGTGTGCAAGAGGCTAAAGACTACACCAGTTCTACAGAGGATTTTATGCCGTAATGTAATGTTTCTGTGTAATGCATATCATGGTGTTCTTTTTATTTTAAAAAAACAAAGACAAACAAAATCAGTCCCTTGCTTCTTGCAGAACAAATAGAGCCTGTGAATGTTGGGTTGTGCTTGACAGAATCTGTCAAAAAAACTTCTTTTTCTATTTTACCATCTCTTCATACTAACAAATGAGACATACGAGGCATGCTGTGGTAATCTCTCCCACTGGTGTGTATCTTCAACAGAACGCACAGGCTAGAATCCTGGAAGCATCCTCCTCCTCCTCCCCTTCCTCCCCCTCCTCCTCTTTCTTCTTTTTCTCTGCTCCTCCTCCTCCTCCTTTGTAAGCTTGTGATGACATGACCAAATAACACATAACAGGTCCATGGATAAAAGTTCAGGCCTGGTGGTGCATTGGTTAAATGCCAGTACTGCAGCCACAAGCTTGTGAGTTCAATCCTGATGGGCTCCAGGTTGACTCAGCCTTCCATCCTTCTGCAGGTCAGTAAAATGAGTACCCAGCTTGTTGGGGGCAATTAGCTAAAAACATTGTAAACTGCTTAGAGAGCACTTAGCTGATAAGCGATATAGAAATGCACATGCTATTGCTATTTGGAAATTGCCATCATACTCCCATAGAAATGAAGGAAAGTCAAACTATAAATCAGGATCAGTGAGTGTCTGTCAGCATATATTTTAGGCTTTTAATTACCTTCAAAAGTTACGTTTTTTGGAGACAGTAGTAGTGAAGGGAACCATTAGCACTTATAGGCTGAAATGCAACAGAAGAGATGTGAAAGTGGGTAGAGGTAACATTCACTCTTTCTTCCCTAGGCTCTTCAGATTACTGCCTTTCTTGGCTTGGCTGGAAGCAGGGTTCAGGCTGTGCTCCCAGTTTCAGCTGGGTTGCCATTAACAGATTTATCACACTGAACACATTCCTTGGAAACCTGTGGGTTGTATTACCGTTATGTATTGTACAAAATTATCCTTGAAAAGAAACTTCAGTTGGTGTAAAATGCAGTGTCAGGGCTGCAGACAGCAAACTGATTATCTGACCATATTAGAAAACAGTGATATTGTATCAACTGTGGTGGCTGTCAATTGTGTTTGTCAGACAGATTCAAGCTACTGGTTCTTATCTTTAACACACTACCACACTTTAGCATACACCCTTAACGTATTAGTCTATGCTTTATCCAACAACAACAGTTATTCTGTTAGCTTCACCCAATCACACCTTAAGTTGAGCCAATCAATAATCAATATCGGAAGTAGACATTAAAAACCTACAAGTTGAGAGGGCATTTTTTTCCAGGAGTGGTACCTGTGACCACACACACACAGACCCTGATCCAGAGATAGGCATGTTCATCAGCAACACAACCAGACAGTTGATAGGGCAAAACTTGAACAGCTTTGGTGTTGTTCTCAGGGAGAGAAAAGC
Source organism: Iguana delicatissima (assembly GCA_948472985.1). Classification (NCBI taxonomy): domain Eukaryota; kingdom Metazoa; phylum Chordata; class Lepidosauria; order Squamata; family Iguanidae; genus Iguana; species Iguana delicatissima. The sequence goes on from CAOKZL010000976.1 coordinate 317,877, forward strand.
GTTTGCATTTGTATTCCTAAAGAAGAATCACTGACATTTGCAGTTCACAATGGGAGAGGGATGATTCCTGTTCTGACTCCTGCTGCTCCCAAGTGACAGACCAGAAAATAGTTAGACCAATCTAGAAGCCTAGTGATCCATGGAAAATGCAACACCCATCTTATTGATGCCCCATTCCAGGCCCTGCATCCAATTTCTTGTCCCTTGAACCACTGGGATTCACATAACTGTTGGCATTACTTTCAGCAATTGAATAGTCAAGACTAGGATTTGGATTTGTCTCTAAGATTTCTCACCTTTGTGTCTTCTTTAATACAGTAGGAAGAGTTAAAGTGGCCATTGGTGGCTCTTCTTTTAGTGACTCCCTAGTGCTACAATGGATATGATGGGAATAGCAATGCTACATCTAATGTGCCAGGCCACTGTGGACAATTGAACAGGATGGAGGGCACCCCAGACTCAGCCTATAGTCACCAGTGATGGAGAAAGCAAGAAGGTTGAACCGATTGCCAATAGGTCAAGAGTGCTGAATAGGTCAAGAGGCTGGTTCAGACTGCAGCATTATGCAAACTATAGGAGAAGCAGATGTTTTACACCAATATTTTCACTGGTATCTTTCTGATCTGAATGTTTCAAGTCCAGAGAGAGGTGGAGGCTTGGCTTCCACTTACCCACAAAGAATCAAATCCTTCATGTTGACTTGTACAAGTGCTTTTGGATAATTACCACGATTATGCTTGCCACTAAACCACCACATATAAAGGCTCCAACAGTTCTGTGTGGCAATGTGCTCATTACTACCTCTGTTTGTTTTCATTCACTAAAGATTTAACTGCCTTGGTAACCAGTAATTCTGTCTATATTTGTAGTGGGACTGAGGTCAGGGCAACACGCAAATGTTTCTTTTCAAGGCTGAAAGTCTATGATTTGTGTCAAGCTATTAATCCATTATTATGCCTTGTCTGCTGGTGGTTGTGTAAAAAAAAAAATAGAAAAAGAAAAAAGGAAGAGTAAAAAAAGATCAGTCAGTGGTCTCTTTACAAAAGAGTGGGGGGGAGAGAAGAGAAAGAACTGTAAACCTAGTATTAAGTCAATGAAGTTAAGCCAAAAGGAAGTGGAAAATGGAGATTAAGAAGGAATGCTTGCTATGCTGTAGAAACATATCGGGAAAAAATTAAGCCAATATAATGGCCACTGGTAACCTGTTGCTTTCCAAATTTTATTAGGCCACAACTCCAAGGCCATTTCTGCACTAGCCTATTATAGCGCTATTATTCCACTGTCAACATGCTATGGAATCCTGGGGCTTGCAGAGGCCCCTCCCTAAACTGCAAACCCTCAGATTCCATAGGATGTTGAAAGTGAAATAATAGTGCTATAACAGGCTAGTGTGGAAATGGCCCATGTCCCTTTAGCTGATGAGAGTGAGAAAGTTACAGACTTCCTGAAAGTTAAAGACTTCCCATCCCTGCTATACAACAAAGTTTTCTCCCAGTGTGTATAGAAGGAATAAAAATCTGAGGTCAAATAGAAAATGGAAGCAAAGGGTGAAAGTCTCTGTAAATCATGCGTCTGTAAGGTTCGACTGGGGACACAGTCAGTTCCAGTATTCTTCTAGGAGATGCCATTACCGTTTCGAAATAAATGAGAAACAGCAAGTTCAGCACGGGTCAAGAGCTCTGTTTGAATCATGGGGTGCTTTGCTTTGGGCAGGCAGAGGAATTAGCTCTGATCATAATAGAAATTAATTTGTTCAAGAGACTGTAAACAGCTCAGTCTCTCATGGGCAATTTGAAATATGCCACACTGCCAGAGCTCCAGCGCACCAAAAACGGACTGCTCTAAGAAGAAAATGAAATCAAGCCAATGACCTGGTATTTTAAGAGGGTGAAGTCATGTTTTTGCTACTGAGTGAAATGGACCCACTGAGCAGGTCACACGCACCTCTGAATAGTTCAGGGACCCACAAAGCCAAGTTGCAAATTAAAATGTTAACAATGTATAGATCTAACGTGGAATTTTAACACTAAACCTATGGACCAAAGGGGGTGTGACATGGCCCTCTATGTTTTTCCTCTCAGCATTTTTTTTAAAGATTGCAACTAAAACTGTTATTTGTCCTCAAATCTACCATTCCAGAGGCTGCTCTTCCTGAAAATCAAAGATGCTAAATGAAAAAAAAAATCCACAGGAAGAACCCTGTTGCATTGGATGAGAGGTTACTGAGTCCAGTATTCTGTTTCCATAATGGCTGCCAACACAGTAGCACTCTCTCCCTGACTTGTCAACTTCTACAAAATAACTAGTTACAAATAATTAGTTACGTATAATTAATTTCTTTTGGCAATAATTAAGACATAGAACAGGTTTCTTATTTGTAACCATGATTCTTTGAGTGATCATTTGTGAACTCATGCATGTGGGATATTTTGTGCATGCGCAGCAGTAATTGAAATCTAGTATAGCTGTCAGCAAGATTTGTTTGCAGATACCCCACCCTCTTTCCTCAGTATGCATGACTGACATTGTTGCTGCCCAAACCTCAGTTCTTGTCAGGATGCATAGCCCCTGCCATGGGAAATGAGCTAGGTCTGCCGGATGTGTGTTGAACCAATGTATTTTAACCATTGTAGAAGTAGATGCTGTAGATCTCTAGCCGTTGGCCCTATTCCCCAGTCCCAAAGTTGATTGCATAAGTGAAGGAACTGGTGAAATCTGGTGCCTCCTTGTCATTGTAATGTTCTGCAGTTGAGTTGTCCAAGATAATCACTATTGGTTTGTTGAGGAGCAGTGGGTTGAAGGCCCACAGTGCCATATATATCACTATCATTTACTTTCAATATTTTTTTTTAAAATGCAGGTTTTGCTGGGATTCACTCCGAATTGTAGTAGATAAAGGCTCCTGCTTGTCCTATATTATTGGATATGTTTCAGTTTGGACAGTCAGAGCATATGAACAGGATATTTGGGAAAGATAAGAGCTGTCACATGATGGATGGACTTGAAGCTGTGATGAAGCTGTTTCTGAAAAATCTTTCCCTGAATCCTCTGCCACAATGTATTATTAGTGGCTAATCTCCAATATACCTTTTTTGGGCAAGGCTCCAGTGTGTGTGGTAGCCTCCTAGCTGTAGGGGTTCTTGAATGAAATAGTTTATCTTGGCCATGGGATAGGTGATTTATACTGGGAACTAGACAGGGGATGCATCTCTTTCTGCTAGACCTCTAGATGGCTTTTAATGCTATTGACCATGGTTCCTTCTGGACCACCTCTCTGGGATAGTTTTGGAGGCACTGTACTACAGCAGTGCTGGTCCTTCTTGGAGGGTTATGCTCAGAAGGTGGTGCTGTAGAGTGCGCCTGTTTGACATCCCGGCTATTTGCTTATGATGTCCCCCAGTTTTGTCCTCTGTACTGTTTGACATATACATTAACCGTCTGGAAGAGGTTGCCTTGAGTTTTGGAGTTCAATGTCACCTATACGCTGATAACAATCAACTCTATCTCTCCTTTCCATTCAGTTCTAACAACAGAGCTGTTTCAATACTGAACCAGTGTCTGCTGTCAGTAATGGACTGGATGAGGGAAAACAAACTGAAGTTTAATTCACACAAGACAGAGGAACTTGGTCTGCTGAAAGGCAGATTTGAGAAAAAAGATTCAGCCTGTGATAAAGAGATTTCTACTATCTCGAAATCTCAGTTTCAAAGCTTGAGTGTACTCCTGGATTCAGTCCGTAAGCTGGTGACCAGGAATGCATTTGTGCAGTTAAAGCTAATGTGCCAGCTGTGCTGAATGTTGGAGACGTTGGAATTGGCCATGGTAACATATGCCTAGGTCACATTCTACACACTCTATGTGAGTCTGTCTTTGGAATCTGTTCAGAAATTTCAGTGGGTCTGGAATGTTGTATCCATCAGGATCAGTAACAGGGGACACATAATTCGTTGACTGAAATACCTTCACTGGCTATGAAGTCCACTTCTGAGTACAATTCAAAGTGCAGGTTGTGAACAATAAAGCCATGTATGGCTTGGGATCTTGACTATATAAAACCAGATCTGCTTGTACAAGCAAGCCTGACTTTTAAGATCTCTGGGGAGGGCTTTCTCCTGGTCCCACCAGTGTCACCAGTGTGCATGGTGAGAGCCTTCTTAATGGATGCTCCTAGACTGTGGAATTCCCTCCCATGGGAGACGTGGCCACTTCTTTTTGCTGGCAGACAAAGAATTTTTTTAGACAGGCCTTCAGTTTTCAATTGGTTGTCTAGAAGGATTTTTAACTGAATGTGCTGGATAGTTGTCACTATTGTGTTTTAAACATGTTCTTAAAATTTTGTTGTGGATATTTTCTCTTCCCCCTTTTCTCTTAAGAGTGCTCTAATTAAGACTGCAGACCTAAGCAACCCAGATCTCATTAGCTGAAATCTTGCACAAAGCTTATAGGCTGAATTGATCTACTGATAACAGATGATAGTAGTGATATCCACAACAGTGCCTCACTGTCAGACAGCAATGATACAAGACTGGAAGCACAGTCAAATTAAATTTACACCTACTACAAAATGCACTCAGTGCTTTTGCTCTCAAGTTGGCATCATTAACTATGTACCCATGTGTTTTGCTAGGATTTGCAAGAAAATAAATCTGCCACATGGCATGCAAATACAATACCCAAAGCACTTGGTGATGTTTGTCTGAGGAAACTCTCAGGAAGAGTTCTAGTTGCATTGCTACAGGAAAAAAAAAATTAAAGTTTCCAGTGTTACCATTTCTCTGTTCTTTACGAGCTCTCCCGAACTGCCAGAGCAGCGTAGGGGAAGTTCTCAGATTATATTGAATAGGTAGGCAGGCTATGAGCAACATCAGGCTGAACCTGTCCATCAGCCAGAGAAGGAGCAGCTTCAGGGACCTGGCTGCTGCCCCAAGTCATCTCTGGCCAAATGAACAAGGGCCAGAGTATTTTTCTGTGATGTGTATTGCGGTTAAAGTAGGATACAAGTTGAATCTGCAACAAAATGTTATGCATCTTCACCACCATACCTAAAGAGTACCTGTTTATGGTTCCACATGGTAAGCTGGATGTACTCGTAACCACAGATGCCAGGGAGAAAATTTGGAAACTTGCTGAATGCAAAGTCAGCTACTTGCAATGGATCCAGACATGCTGTACAGAACCTGTGATTATTACAACATGCATTTAAAGTTATGCTGCTTAGCCATCCAGATACACAGTGAACTAATAAGCAGAGTGTATGTCCATGCACACAAATCAGTAAGCAAAATCAGTAGCCCATTTCAGACGACTAGCATTTCTTTTTCACTATCAGGCTTCTTCTGACTTGACAGAATCACATGGACAGATTCTGATTGTATAATGTGTTACCTTCTCACAAGTTCTATACACATACTAAGTAATAAACATGTTCAGGAAATAGAATTAAGCAGAGTGACATCAGAATCAGAATGTACTGCATCACCTGTGCAAGTCTTTTTTAGCCTTGACAAGGCAAGATGCCCTAAAACTTATTCCTTGGTGGCAGAAGATCCCAGTCAAGCTGAATAATTAGGCCTACATCCTGCCTCTGCCAGAGGGGGATGCAAATGGAAAGGAGCACTTGTATATCTTCATGTTGAGAACCCTATGGTAAAACATTTCTGGTTGCAGGTAATAAAGGAAACTGGGCAAATCACTCATAAAATTATTTCATTTTGTGAAAATTGCTCTTTCTATTTTTGCTAACACCAATAATGATCCTCAAAATAAGAAATTAATTATATACTTGCTAAGTGTAGCAAAACTAGAATTGCTAGAAGCTGGAAAGATGCAGAAGATGCATTTATATGAACATTTTGTGGAACAACATCTGACACATCTGATGAAAAAAATGACCTATAAAGCAAGAACAGATAAAAGATAAAACAAGAACAGATAAAAGAACAGGTGATGAGAACCCATTTTGGGAAGTGTGGTTCCTGTTTACTCAATACATAAACAGGATAAGATATCTGTATCGTTCTGGACAGGGGTATTTTGACATACTAGATGTACTGATGAACCCTGTGGGAACAGACCGATTAGTGGTGGATACTAGTGAGTAGACTGAACTTGCTCTGAGTGTGGCTCACGATCATTCTCTTTCTTTCTACCCCTCTTTCCCTCTCTTTGTGATTTGTGAGATTTTGTACAAAACATAGTAAAATCTAATATAAAAAAAACCATTCACAATTTCTGCAATTTTAGTGGCTATGTACACAAGTATACAGGGGACACCCCAATCCATAGTTTCATGTTTGCCATTCCCCACTTTTTGTCCTCCCAGTTGGTGTTTGAGTGAGTGGTGGGAGGGAGGCAAACAGGAACCTAGCAGAGGGGCTGCAAGGAGGAACTCAGAAAGAGAGAGAGGTGAGGGAAGTTTAAACATCCCTCCTGCTGCTACCCCCACCCTGTGCCTAAAACTTGATAATTGCTCTATTGCTGCAATTTAGCTTGTAAGAAACAGAAAGAAGGGATGACCCATTTACGTACTTTCTGAATAATATGTTGTTTGGCCTTATTTTTAGTTTGAATGAAATACAATGAGATAGTGAACAGCCGTGGCGATCATTCTCTGGAGAACAGCAGACTGCAATAGGCAGGATGATTACTATCCTGCCCTGAGATAGGTTTAGTGTACCAAATTACACCTTTCATGTTTAATCACTGTCATAGGTGTACCCCTGAGATACCTACATTTAGCAGAATAAAGGCAACATAGCATATATATATATTTAAATGTCAACATGCTCAAAAGCTAGGAAACTGACTAATCTAGCTGTGCTAATATCTAAGTGATAGCACTGTACTTAAGTGGGAGTATGACAACCAAGAGTTGTTAACTATATTGTAGAAGCCTGCACTGAACACCCCCCCCCCCAAATTATCCATTTTGATAAATGAATGGTTTGAAGGCTTTAATTTTAAGCTCACATGCTTGATTTTAACAGAGGTAGTTTGTGATGTGCAACATAATTGATGTTACAGCATGCCCCTGTAGCCTGCATTAATCAATCTGGAATAGAGCAATCACTCCACAATATCAATACCCATATTAACCAAAGAATAGGCACTGAAAAGGAGAGAAAATCTACACATAATAAGATTTGCAAAATATTTGAATATGAATATGCTCAGGTCAGATATAATGTTTCCAGTCTCTGGATCCTATTCTCCTTCCTTTCATCTACCTCCACTTCTCTTTTCCAGTGATCACCTCATCTGTGGTATAGGGTTATGTCCACACTATTGCTAAATTTGTTTTCTTAACTGGAGTTTGAAATTAAATTTAGCAGTAGATTTGCAGGACCTATATTGTGAGGAAAAAATGGATCACATTAACCTGTTAGCATCTATGCAGGTACAAAGAAACAATGCTCCATAAGAGTTAAAACAAAGCTTTAAGACAAAAGAAACACATTGTACCTATTATTTCAGCTGAAGATTTACTTTCCACCAGTTGGGAAGAAAAGAGTTGTTGCTTTGTCTTACTGGCTGTGTAACAACTAAACTGCTACGGCTGGACTTGTCTACCTGCTGCCACTAAGCATACCACCACCTTGGAGATATTATTACTTGACTTACTATAACGCATAGTAGATTTTTGGTTCAAACACGCCTTTGTTTTCTAATTGACATAGCTATTTTTCTGCCCTGATGAAATTGTGCTAAAATTATTATTATTTGTACTGCGCTTCAACACCCTGCAATAAGAAAAGGGGATCCGGATTTATAGAGAGTCAGAGAGGAATCTTTTTTTTTTTTTACATATATTTCTCTTTTGCTTATGCATACCTATATAAACTGCTATGTCAGAGCCAGGCATGACGCACAACTTCTCTGGAGGTTAACAAATTAAATTCAAATGAGGACGAGAAAGAGGCAGCTTTCTTACGATGAGGGAAGACGTAGGATAATTATTGCTTTTCCAAGAATAAATGGGAAATTCCAGGATTGTGCATGTTAATTCTTTCTTTAATAAAGTATTCCAGACATTCTCATAGAGGAAAGATACAAACTTCCGCACTTAAAAAGGAACATCCAGACAACTATATGGTCATCACCATTCTGCAGTAATGAGATGGACATTACATGCAAGAAACGTCAGAACAGAGGCTTACCACAACCGAGATGTGGTAGAGTTGCAAAAAAAAAAAAAGAAAAAAAGAAAGAAAGAAAGAAAAAAAAAGATCGAATGAGTTTCCAGTTGATGGAAAAATGCCTTATAGACCCATATATTAATGCTAATCAGCCACTTACACTGCATGTTATTTTCTATCAGATCATCATTTTCCATGGATAAGATGAACAACCTAGCTTTACAGACAATAAACTGGTACTTTAAAGTGGGAGCAATCACTAGTAAATCTAATGTAAGGCAATATGGGATTATTATGACCCGTCCTAATCAGTTTGCATTGATGCGGATATAAACTCCAATACTTCCAGCACAACCAAAAACTAGCCTCCGCTATGTGAGTGAGATAAACTGGGGCACAGTATCACCAGACTTAACTCCTGTAATGGCATTACTTAGATTTCAACTTTCTCCATGAGTACAGTACTATTTATTTATAGGAATTGTAGAAGTAAATATATGCTAATTACAGCAACCTTAACAAAAATTCTAATGGGTTTTTTTTAAAAAAAATCAACTGTATTTTAAAATTTGATTGTTTCATGGCCCTAAGACTATTCTGATAAGAAAAACAAAACAATCCTTGAAATCAATAAACAGCAGAAGACAATTATTTTTTAAAAAAGGCAAACACACAATAATCTTTTTTTCTCTATAAAGTAAGAGATGCCCTGTCTTTCTCTAACTTCATTGTTGCTTGGGTTCCCATTTATAAATAGGAATTTGCTCCAAATGGCTTTCCCATGTGTTTCAACAGTACCAAATCTAGAGAGAAAGGACTAGGGGCAGGCACTCTGAAAGGATCATAAAGAGTCACCAGTAATAATCCTTTTTAATGAATCCTTACACATTCAAGGAAGCTAAACAAAATTCCACACAGAACAAAAGGTGGAATCCTGGGGTGAGTTTCAGGGAAAATTTAAGTGAGAGAGAGGGACTGCTATGTTTAAGGTGGTAGCGATTGATGCCTTGCATAACCAGAGTAGTTTCTTCCATCCAGGTCAACAGCCATGTGACTGTATCTGTTATTAAACTCTTTATACAACCTCTGAGGATTACTCTCATTTTTATAAGGCAGCAGGACATCTGTGTGTGAAGAATGACTGGGCAGTACCTGAATACACAGATGTGAATCTGCTACCATACAACAAGAATTACCTGCTAATTTTGGCCTTTGCCTGGAACACACGTGGATGTAAAACTAGCACAAGAGTACCTTCCATTGCAAGCCCAACTGAATACAGGGAGATCCAGCTCATTCAATAAATGTATTCCTTTCAGTGTATGTAAAAGACAATAGTGGTTTTGCCACTTTTCACATTCCCTCAAAACAGCCATCACCGCTGCTCCAAAAGTCACTGTTGTAACATTCTCAGGAGAATTCTGTGTTATGTAGCATGATTTGATAATGTTTCGGGAGTCCGTTTGCAATTTTGCTAAACATGACTCATGTTTCAGATGGATGGGTAGAAGCATTTTTAATGTTAGTTACAATTACTATTAATTATCATTCATATTTTCATGCTCCAGCAATCATGATGCAACTGCACTATGTGGTCTGTGTGTCCCCAATAAAAATAAAGCATATACATTATTTACTTATAAACAGAGCACTTAAAATATTCTTCATCATTATCTTCCTATGTTAATATTAGCAAGAGTGCTTTTTTTTTTGGTCACCACTAAGGTCTCCCCTCCCTGCTGTTACTGATTTCATGGGTAAAAGGTTTTAATTTCCATGTGTAGACGAAAAAACAGATTAGAGAACAAATTAGATCTTTCCAGAGACTGAAATCAGTAAACCACTGTTCCTCTCTTTGTGAGGTATAGAGAAAGCTTTTGTCATGGTATATTTGCATTAAAAATACAAGGGGATGTGTGGCTAGGTAACAAAGAGTTTTGCCTACAGTCATTTCACTTTTTAGTTTTATTATGTTCAGTGTTTAAATTGGAAATGGGAAACTGAAATCCCCCACAGGTCAGTGACTAGGGCTTAAAAATCTTAATAAACCCAAATTCTTCCCATAGGTCATTGAAATTAGTCAATGTAACCTATGGCAATGCTATACATAGAGCTTAGCATTGGCTTAGAAGAGAGTAGAGCACATATTTTCAGCTCTTCTGTGAAGCTACCCTCTTGTTATTCTTAAACTGGCAATGCTGAGTGAGATTCTTGAGCAAGAAGTGCTTTGAAATTAAATTCAAAAAGCTAGAAAAGAAACATTTAGTACCACTATTTACTATGTACATGTTCTGGACACTGACTTATGAATTATCCTTGATTTCTTCTTTTATCACGGTAACAGAGCAAACTGACTCAAAAATAGTTTGCTTCAATGCTGTCAAGAGAAATTTGTTCTTCAATAATATTGTTGAGATAACAAGCACTAGGAATCTTATTGACCCTTGTGAGAATAATGTAATGAAGTAGATGGTGTGCACTTAAGGAAAGTAAACTTAAAGTACTATTGAAGAACTTTTTCTACATAGTTAAGGAATATTGTATGATGATGCCCCTCAATGAACTTTGATTTTCGGCATCACAGGATTGTGGAAGTCCTGAAATAGGTATAAAAAATCATTTCAGACAAAGCTTACAAGAAAACATGAGCCAGATACATTAGGGAAAGAGTTCATTATCTAACTGAGCCTGCAAATCATTTAATATGCACTTGTTTTTTTTTCTTACTTCATTCTGCCTCATGTTAATATAATGCATGGTCTTCTCTTGTACCTAAACTTAATATAGATTCTATCCCCTTCCCCTGATGAGAAAATGGTTCAGGAGACCAGCTGTTGTCTGAATCTTTATTTTTCTAATTTTCTAGCTGATGTATTTTAGGAAAAAAATCCTAATCTCCCCAGACCAGATCTTCTGTCAGGATCTGAAATTGTTACCATATCCATTTGCTTTCCTTGCAACCGGGGATGCCCATTTATTTAACTCATGAGATTATACGTAAGGTGCTATTCTACAATGATGAGGGAGACTATAAATTGCTAAGAAGCTGCTAAAAGAGTAAACCTTTAATACTTTTAGTCATACATCAGTTGTCTTCACTAATGTGTGGATATTTTAAAGGCAAGCCTTACACATTTGCTTTTTTGTTTTCTCTTCTTCCTGGAAAGGATTGCCTTTATCATGTCTGTGCCAGGACTGAACATTTGGGCTTTTTGACTCTTGAGTCTCAGAATCAACCACTGTGCCCTGTGGAACATCAGGTGTGTATGCTGATGTGGTGTAAGCAACCTCACAGTCTATCAGAATGGCTTACTTAAATCTCCAAGGGGCTAACAATGGTAAAATCAGAGTCCTTGCTGTTGTTGCTGCTGTCATCATCAGGACTGGAACTGAGGTTACTAGAAGAGGCAGATATGGATCCCATTAGTGGATCACAAAAGGCTAAAGAAGAGTGGCATGGAGCTGCACTCTTGGTCACATCCTTGCAGGTTGGCACAGTCTGCACATGCTCAGGAGCTGCATTCACATTTCTTTCCTCGTCTTTGGAAATGAGGATATAGTCATCAGTGTGCCTGTTGGCCAAGCTTGCACTTGGATCACTGGCAGCCTATGGAAGAAATAAGTTTAGAATAGAGAACAAAGTCAGAAAAGCCATATATTTCTACTATGTCAAGTGCATCTATCATCACAGCTAGCACATACCTTTACAGGCGCAGCTGCCGTTGCCTCCACCACCACTGCTCACGTTTAAAGGCACACACCAGTAAAGGTACATATAAAGGGGATCCTAGTTGGGAACTCTTTAAGCAGCGCCTCTCCTACAGATCATAAAGGATGAGTGGGTTTACAGGGTGGAGGTGCTCCTTCCTCAACATAAACATGCACAGGACTGTTGGGGGCATTTGTAATCCTCCCTCCCACCCAAGCTATGCTGCTTGCTTCCCAAAACAAAAGCATATGCTCATTCTTTACTGAAGCTGTATACTTTGTTTCCCTATATGGAGATTATCTCTGTGAAGGCTATCAAATGTGAAGTCATTCTTGATGACTCATAATGGGGGAAAAAAACATTAACAAGATTTGAAGCTAATTACCATATTGAAAAGAAGCTATTTTAAAATAATCTCGCTGCACAATTTAAAAATGTGAAAACTAAATTTATACACAATTATTTTCTCAACCAAGTTTCATATATTTCCCTACAGCCTCCTCTGCAATGGCTGATCTTATTCAATGCTGATATTTCCAGAGGTGAAATACCTCCCTATTCCTTCCTCTGCCAGCTTCAGTTTAGGAAAACTCATTGTGACACGAAGCATGTTTTCTCCCATCTGCTGCTGCTACTGAATAAATGGAAAATGACAGAATTATACTTCCAGTAGCTTTGAAAGTTAACAGCCTCACACCCAGTGCCATATGGCTCCTTTGAAACATTCCTCCTGATAAGAATTTGCAAGTGGGATGAAACTTATTTGCATCATCTACAGAAAAAGAAGCACAACACTCCCCTCCAAATAAAGTGCTTTAAATGGGACTGTTAAGTTGCATGGTATGCGTCCCCCTTTTTTCATCCACTGGTGAAATCACTAGCATGGCAAAAGGAATATTGGACAAATTGGCTATTACAGCTGAGGAGCAGCAGGGCAGCTCTATTCCCATCCATGCCCCAGAACAGCAGAGACCAGTGGCAAGCGGGGAAGAATTTTAAAAGGAACTTCAGCCACTCTTGGTTGACTGCAAAGCAGGCAGAAGACTGACACAGGTACTGAGCTGGAGAAGGGATGAACCAGTGAGGATAGAGAGGAGTCTCTTAAATTGCAGGGGATAAAGCATTTCTTCTAATCTCCACTTCAAGGACATGTAAAATAACTTTGGCAACCATTCACTGAATAGAGAAAATGAGGGTGAAATTATGATTTTGAGGTTCTGAACTTGCTGTTACTATTTTGCTTTGCTTTGAATAGACAAATATATAACTTGATATCATGCAAAGGAGTTTAAGAAAACTATTGATGTTATAGGTGCTATATTCTAATCATTTTTAAATATGTATTATATATATTAGATATTAAAAATATTTTAAGATGATTAATTCAGTTAGCTTTTGTAGTAAACACATCAATAAACTATGACATAAATATCTGCATTTATATGTATACTTACTTATTAATTCAAATATTCTTTGTTACAGAATCATAGAATTAAGATTAAGCAGTAAATGTTAATTTTAATTATATGTGTTTAGATAGAAGATTATGGGTAGTTGATAGCTGGGATGGGAATCATGTTTTATTATGTATATTTGTCTTTTTAGTTATTTGTCTTTTTCAGTTTAGATATATTTGTTGTTATTAGTTGTTATCAGTTAATTTGTTAATTTAATTATTTAGATAGTTTAGTATATTAGTATGTTTTTGGTTTACTGTTAATATTTGTAGATATTTATTTGTATTGTGTATTTTGTGTTGTTTTTTTCTTTTAAATATTCAATAAAACATAATAAAAAAAGAACATTTAAAATAACTAATACGCACATGCTTCCTCTCTCCCTCCAGGTCTTAAAAGGTACATGTGACTTCACAATGTGCCTAGACCGTGTCACATTCATCTTTTTTCAACCTCACTTGCTGCCATTTTCATTGACTTTTTTTTCAGCTCAGCATCAATACCGAGGTTATGTAGATGTATTTAACTTTAATTCCAATTATTATTATTATTATTATTTTTTAAAGGACTTTCTTTTTTGCTCTCTGTTGTTGGACCTAATTGAAAATGTTAGGGCAACTCCACATTTTGCCTCCTCTTTCGTCTCATAAAGAGAAAAAATTAATGTAGAGATCAAATGAATGATTATATTTTCATGAAGTTCTACACAAATGCTTCATCATTCTTATTTTTTATGGTGGGAAATTCTCTCTCTTTTTCTCTTCCTGTCACAGTTGGATGAAGACAACCATTTTTCGATACTTATGAGATAAAAACAATTAGAATCTTCAACAGAAGCAGAGAAAAAGTCCAGACTCTGGTCTTCCTCCCTAGCTTTCAGTGGTCAAAATTCTAAATAAAATCAGAAAAATTTATGTAGAAAAAAAGAGCTGCGTCCAAACATGACATTTTTCCTTCATGAAAATAACATCTTGGGGGGTGGGAGCAAACTTCAGGACATAAGGCCTAAGTTAAACAATTTGTAAGCCCATTGATTTTCAAGGGGGAAATTTCTATGGGATAGATTTAGGCAATGTAGTTAATGCTGCTATTGAAGTTTATGGGGCTTAAACACGCTGGCTCATGTTTCTTTCCAGACAGGTAATTTTTCTGACTTGGAGCAATTACATAAATATGGAAATGCACTTTGTAATTGAGTATATGTTATCACAGCAAAATAAATGCTACATGAAGTATCACTAAGGGACAAAAAAAAAAAAAAGATGAAGGGATGACAACACAATTGCTAGAGTAGAGATAGTGGCCCCAGAAGCTTTATTCGGCTGTCTTACAGAGAACAACAACAACAACAAAAGTTCATTATTTTGGTGCTGATACAGATTTTTGTGTTTTTGTTTTCCTTTGTTTTTGCAATGTTCAAGCAGTTTTCTGCTTTGCCATTTGATTGTTTGATTTTGTGATTACACTTTTTGGAACCACTGCTCTCTCATTTTTCTGGATTTTCCTCTGTCTGATAAAACTGAGGCTGGGAGAAGCATGCATTAAGTCTTTCACCCATTCCCTGTTCTTTTGACTTATCCCCATACAAAACTGGACAATGTGAAAGTGCACACAGATATTTGATTGGCAAGTATAAGTAAACTACGCTTTTTTTCCCTTAGCAGATGGTTAACAAGTAAAATATAAAGCCATGGTAATACTTGAATAGCTGCTAAGTCCAACAACATTTACTCCAAGCAAGCATGTTTGGGATAAAAACTTCGACATAATGATTGATCGGTTGCCCCATAAGGCTCTAATTAATTGATGGCAAGATTTTAAAAGCTTATGCTGCACTTAAAAATTCTTCTAGTGTGACCTATGGACATTATTGAAATATATTTTCACCTCATTAAATCTAAAAAGCTGTCTTTCTGAAAAAGTAATTAATTAATATTTGATTGCACGGACCATTAATTTAGCATTTCCTGAAATTTCATTACTAAATCCCAGTAATCTCTCTCTCTCCCTCTCCCCCACTTTCTCTCCTCTGCAAGAATTAAACAGAACAAAATAAGATGTGGAACACTCAGGGACACAATTGTTTCCCTTTATCTGTGGTACAGAATCTCTTTCAGCCCAAGGACTGAACTCAGTTTTACTGAAGTTCACAGCTGTGGGTGAGACCAGAAACAAAAGGGCAGAACCAAAAAATACCAGCATATTTTAGTCCAAAGTTATTATTGCCAGTGACTAAATCATGAGGCATTTCAGTCTCATAGAAGAAGGAAAAAAAACAAAACCTGGGAAACCACCCAATGATGGTATCATGGGGAACCTCAGAGGGCCATTTTAGGATTTTAGGAGGATAGATTGAATACCAGGACCTGTGGTTTCTCACCCCCATTTTAGTTTTTCTTTTAAAAGCAAGCAGTTACACACTTCATATACTAGAAGTGAATAACTAGTGGACCTCCAAAAGAAGTTTCACTGTAACTCCCAATGGCCCTATCTGGGAGACCCAATTGTGAGAAATGACAGGAGCTATGGTCAAACATCTGCAGAGCTACAAGTTGCCCATCCCTGATTTACGTGAGCATTGTTTAATTCTGAAAAATTAAAATTATTTAAAAATGTCTAACTCTTTCATACACTTAATTAAAAGAAGAAAGGGAAGAGGAGGCTACAAACCAGCACTTCAAGGTTTTATTCAGGATGTCCAGGCTTGATCTAAGGGGGCAGACTTATGCGTATCGGTCATCCTAGATCTGAGCCTGCACAGACCCATGCCCAAACAGAAATGGGTCATGATCACAAAAGCTCTTATCCTTTATTCTCCTTAGGCTCCTAGTTCATTGGTTTGTTGGTTTGCCAGATACATATGTATGGCATTTCCTTAAAATTAGTAATTATCCATAAATGTACTTGTTTGTTCTCTGTTCCTGGGATCCAGCATCAGTTCTTCTAACCCATTTATTCACTTATGTTCTGGGACCTATAAAATTATATCAGTAGCAGCTGCACCCACACTGGGACTGTAATACCCTGATAATGAAGGTCCTACCTCTCTTTCCTGCTACCACACCCTTTTGTCTCACTTCTCTTGCCTGTGCATAGGGAATGCCAGCAGAAACAAAGGAATTCTGGGACTCGCAGTGCTTAATAGGACATGTCACATACAGTGGCAGAATTCTCTTTGGGGCCATTCAGATATAAAGCCAAATTATGGTTTGACACTATGGACATGAACAGAAATAACATTTGGACACTCATTCCTTCTGCTGTGTGGTGAGTCGTGGAATGTTGTTTGTATCATCATCAACAATAAAAAGCTTACAAGTCCTACAGTTTTCTCAACAACTGCTACTTCACTTGAAAGCTTCATACCATGCCTTATCATTTCCCTTTACAAGCTTGTCAGATGGTTCAAAGGGAGACTTTGCTATGTGAGTCCAATCCAGTGAAGAGATTATACAAAGGCAAGCCCTACCTTCCCAAACCACATGTAGATAATTACTATTCTACCTGTAATTATAATTTGCAGTTTCTTGCACCTCCTAGCAAGACCAGCAACATAACCAACCCCCTCTTTAAGAATCTGGCTTCATTTATTTAATGGGGGTAACTCTGATCAATCTTTTGACATAATTTGTGCAAGCATTTTTACCTTTAGGTAGTTCTAGTGATCTTAGTCTCTATATATGGTTCTGCACTGTAAAATGACAGATGAAATCCTATCTTCATGAAATTCGAAAGGACTATTCTTATCTATTTCAGAAAATTAGGGTTTTGTGAATTCTGTTTCACACAGACTCTAAATTTTTGGTGTCTGTAAGCATTTATAACGGCAGGACCACATGCTATCAAACCTAATTGTGAATAACATAGTAGGAGAACTATTTTAAGTACTGAATTTCTCAGTGCTTTCGACCAATTAGAACAGTAGATATAATCTGACGGGTGAGAAACAAGCAAGCAAAGTAAATTGACAGAGTAAACATTTACATGGCTATAATCTTTGTGATAACTAACTACTACAGAAATGGGCATTCTCCAGGGTGCAAGAGTTTCCCATCTGTCTGCAAGACTTTTCTGCTATTATCTCCAACCAGAGATCATAGACAGAAAGCAATTTAAAGCAATCATGAACAAATGTGAGAGGTTGGAGGTCTACATTGGCCCCTATGGGACTTTGGAGGGCTGCCTATTCACCCTCTCCCTTTTTGATTTTTAAAATTTTTTTAAACTTGTTTCATTTTACTCTTTTACTTTCATTTTGGCCAATTTATGGTTTATATACAAGCATATCTCAAACAGTAAAGCTTCTGATAAAGAAGGTCCTTTTTACAAAGTTTTTTTACACGAGCCCAGCCCAACCTAGTTCAGAGCCCCCCCCCTCTTGTTTTCTGTCTAGCTAGAAGGTGTTTTTTGGGGGGATGGCAGCACTGGCATTGGGAGGATGGTGAGAACTGATGAAAGAGAGACTTTCAGGTTGTGTTGAAGCAATGTGTCTTCAGTGAACCCTGCAATAAAATTTGACTTGGAAAAGAATGGGATTCTGCTCTTAGTGATCTTACTGCCGCTATGTGTGCTTATGTACGGTACAAAAAGCAAGGTAAACAACTGCCTCCAGAATCACTTACTGAATGTGTGGGAAGAGTAAAAAAGAAAGAAAAGGGCAAAGTATATTAGCTTGTCTCATCAACTACACTGGCATGTTGAAAAAACATAGATCTGTAAGTTTCACAACCAAAATGGAAACCATAAGAAAAATGGAGGCTGTTGAAAGAAAAAAAAATCATCGTAGGATGCATTTTGGAAGAAGCTTTCAGGTGGTCTCAAGAAGATTCAGAATGTTTTTGTTTACTTATGCAAGGCTTACCTGATCTGTTTTACTTATGCAAGGCTTACCTGACATGTGCTTAATGTTAGTTTTGAATAAAAATTTTGCAGAAAAATTTTTGAACAGTTCTTTTTTGTGGTGTAGAGAACTATCCTTATTTCTTCCATGTTATTTCTCCTTCTGGTACCAAAGTTTCTGATAATACAGTAAAGTGCAGGAATTCATCTACTTCATTACCTGAAGTATACCTGTAATTTGATGTATGTTATCCTTTATCCTGATCTAATTAACTAATGATTGAATGAGAGGCAGAGTACATACAAGAAAGGCAGACAGGATATGGAACGGTAGGCTGGTTAGGCCTGCTAGGTTGTCGAAGAGCTACAAAGAAGTGTTCCAAACAGGAGCTGTGCAAGTAAAAATAGCAAAATCTTCCTTAGAGGTCTGTGAGGGAGGTTAAAATTGTTGACTGCAATTGTGAGCTACCACAACTGCAAACCTAATCTAAAACATTTTAAATACATTTTTTTTAAAAAGATTGATATCCATTTATGCAAACAATAGGGACTGAACATCATGAAGGATGTCATCCTAATTAATGAAAATCAATGTTATATACATTTTTCAGATTCAAGCAGATATTCTAAGCTTAACAGGCACTAATCTAACTAGTACTTATAGCTGATTCATAATACTGCTTAATTAGGTTTTAGACTAAATCTATGTCCCAGCGTCACAGATAGTTTTAGCAATATTACTTAGTGGGACAGCTCTGAGTTGAAAAATGCTGCACTGAAGACCAAATGGTATGCTAATTTTACAGACAGAACTGGAGCAGGCAAGGTTGCAATGTCAGTGAGGTGATACAAGACTGCTGTTTTTCTGACTAGTTTATTCTCTTAAACACATTTCCTCTCTGATCAGATAGGCAAATTCTTTGAACTGCTCCTTAACATTTATAGTGGAGGGGGTGGGGACAGAGAATGACATCCTGATTCAGGAAATCTCCCTGTCTAAGGAGGCAAAGATGCTACATACATCTCAAAGATCACTATTTCACAGAAAAGATGTTTATACCAAAATAGAATTTCTTGTTATATGTTATCACAAACCCAGTCACAAAATCTATGGATTTATTTATCACAGTCACAATCTGGGAACATTTCTTTTAGAAGCCTTGTAATTAACGCTAATTGCCCAAGAAAATAGCCTGGACACAGAATTTCCAAGCTATATATGGGCGCCTATTCTGAAGTACATGTATCTACTTATATTTGTGTTTGACAAAAGAACCTAATGCAACCACTGTCTACAGTGAAAACAGACAGAATTATTTGCACTCAGAACTGTACTTTTACCGCCACTCCTCCACCCCCCAAAAAGTCATCATGCTGACTTGATCTAAAAACACAAGGAAGTGAAAAGGAGGAGTGGTTCACAACATTCTGTGATAGACATGCTGGAAGGCTATAGTCAGTCAATTGCTACTGCCTAATGACAGTCCAGAAAACAGAGAGAGTCAAGCAACACTAAAAAGAAAAAAAGAAAGAGTAGATTTACTTTCTCTCATTGACTATCACAGAAGAAAAAAAAATCTTAAACATGAAAAATTGGAAGCAACATAGATACTCTATTAGCAGACTGTCTATTGAAAGTCAGATGCTTTTGCAATTAGAATAGGATTGTTAGGTCAACACTTATTCTGCAATGGTAAAAATTGTTTAATAAAGGAAGAGAAATTTTAAAAATGAAATCCAATTTCTAAAAAAATTTTTTACCAAAAAAATAGTTTTTTTCCTACTTAATTGCTTCAAAGAAAAATGTGAATAGACAAATACCAATCCAAAGGTTGAAATTTACTGCACATTTATTTGGAGATGCACTGCAGTGAACACAATGTGCCTTGCCTTCAAGTAAAAATGTCCAGGAACAGGTCTAAATCTTTTCTTTTTTGAGCTTTTAAAGAAGTATTTCAGTCCCCTAGAAGGGGGAAAACATGCACATTACCTGCTTCACTGGAGGGATGGGCTGCTTTGTGACTGAAGTATCTTCTGTGGTCTCATTTGTCACCTTGTTCTGATTGTTGGAACAGTAGTGATCATCTTCTATTGTGATTTGTTCATTCTCCTCTGCCTCCAATTGACTCTGATTGAAACGTAAGGAACCTTTCAGAATATCCTTGATCTGTTTAGGAGGCAATGAAAAAAAAAACACTTACTTCAGGTGTATTTTAACATTTCCCACTTACTCAGTGATTGCCTAAACTATTAAAAGAAATTTACAAAAAAGAAAACTATGCTTCTGATCAAAACCATTAAGACATGATTGAATATTATAGCAAGAGTGAGATGATGGAGGACATACAAAAGAATAAAATACAGTACCACCATTCCAAAGTCACTAATGCAGTGATCTTTGTCATTGTTATTGATTCAACCATTTTCAAAGACTGAACAAGCCTACCATTCCGCAAACATATAAAGTAGTGCCGGAGAAGGGACACAGCTTATAACTGATACTTTAAATGAAAGCACATCCCATGTAAGATCGTCCAAGTACAATGATACTGGAGTATCAGAAAGAAAGTTTGTGTGTTACTACATCCTCCCCCTCCAGCTGTGGCTGGCATAGGTGGTTGTTGCACAATGGGAAAAGAGGCCTAGTTGGGCAAAATACTCCTGAGGCTCCAGGTCTCACAAGAGCTTGAGGGAGGACAGCAGTTTCCAATGTGCAGTCTGCTGAGATGAGAGTTGAAGTTTCTACAAGATCAAAGCATGTCAAAACTGGAAAACGTTGGAGACATCAGATTCATGATCTATGCCTCGTTTCAGTATCATTCGCTTTGTTCATTGGGGGTTGGGGAGTAACTTTTACTTGCCAACTTGATTGGATGTGCATTGTTTAGGATACTTTAGCAGGACACAATTTAGCCTCATTATGGTGTTCAGTTTTGTTTTGTTTCTGTTACTGACATGGAATAATTTGGTTGGTTCAACTGTTTATAGTCTTATTTATCATTGCTCTGATGACACAGGCCAGTACAGACCCCAACTAATGCCAAAAGTAAACGAGTACAGATAGACAAAATAGAAGTGTGAGATTACAGCTCTTTGGAAACAAGGTTCCAACACTCTGAAGTAGCTCTTAAGAGAGTACTTCTATCCCAGGTTGTTAAAACAGAGAGATTCAATGGCAGCTGAAGTAATAATGCAAACAGTAATTGTTAAAACAGGAGGTATTCCTAAGCAGTAGTCTAAGGAGAGGATACTTCAGCTAGGCTTTAAAGTACTTCTAATACATACAGGTCCATGAAAAGCTAGTTTGCTTCTGAACTGGTCTTAGATTATTGACTGATTTATTTAAATACTTAGCTCTTATACATTAAGATCTCATGGCAGGCTACAATCAATAAAACAAGTGAAAACCATTTTATACCAGTTGAACAATTTAAAACAGTATAAAAAAATTCAACTGATTCAAAATAGAGCCCATAATCGCACAGAATGAAAAACTGGCCCCAATCATTAAATTTCAGATGCCTGTGTGAACAAACAAAATTTTAACTTAGCATTGAAATAAGCTCAACATTAGTGTCAACTGGGCCTCCAAGACTAGGGCATTCCACAGCTGTGATGGTACAACTCACAGAACATCCTTTCCTACGTCTCCAAATGCTGCTCCCAGCCATGAGACATAGAAGAGGCTCCATCTTGATAGGTCTTAATAATGAGACAGGCATAAATAGAGATAAGTGCTCCCTCAATTATTGAGGTCATAAGCTATTCAAGACTTTGAAAATCATCAGCAATATCTTGAACCTGTATGAGAAGCATACTGAGAGCCAGTACAATTCATTTAAAACTGGTGTACTATGGTTTCTATACAATGTTCCTGATAGCTATCTAGCCAATAAATTTTGCACTAGTTGCAACTTGTTCTTCAGGGCATCTCCCCACCCCTGCAGAATGCACTACAATAATCAGGATAGGAAGTTACTAGTACATGTGCTACTGTGGTCAGAAATCAAGGCACTGTCATGGCTGGCGGGCCTGCTAATGCTGACCAACATATTCTGAATGATGATAACTACTTGAGCCTCCAATGACAAAAATAAAGTGAGGAGTGCTCTCAACCTGTGCATTTATTCCTTAGGGCAGAATGAAATCCATCCAGAACAGGTCACCTACCAGATTCCAAGATTTAGGAACCACTGATCAAGAGAGCAATATAAAATCTTGCTGGGATTCATTTTCAGTTTACTGGTTCTCATCCAGGCCTTTAAAGCACTGAGGCATTGGCTCAACACTGGCACAATCTTACTTGTCTCTGGTGACAGAGAGAAATACAGCTGGGTGTTATCAGCATACCGATAACACCCAGCTTAAAAATGTCCTCACCAATTGTTTTCATATACAAAATAGCATGATTTGCAATGTACAACCCCATTGGCACCCCACAACCATAGGGCTGAACAGAAGTTTCTTAATGCCACAACCTGTGCCTCTTACTCCCATCTAACAGAGTTGGTCCAATAAGATATTATGGTTGACAGTATCAAAAACTGCCAAATGATTCAGGAGGATCCTCTCCTCTCCTGATTTTCCCCAGAGCAAGTAATCCAGTCAGGGTTGCAAAGTCTGTTCACTGAGTTGAGTAACCATATCCTCTGCAATAGTTTTCCCTCATAGTTTTAATTCCACTCACAGTCTTTCGTTCAGGAAAGTAAGAAGGAACCAGAAAAAAAACTGCATTCTAATTCTCACAGCTCCACATACTCATTAAGGTTTCAAAGATTCAAGCCTACTTAGTTCTAATTTTCAGACTCATACATATTGTGGTTAACTAATTTAAATACTGAATACCAAATGTTAAAATAAAAATCTAACACAAGCTATAAAAATGTAATCCATTAAACATACACATTAGATAGAACATCTTCATTCTATCTACAACTATTCTATCCACAACTATACCTGCTTCAATCCAGCCAAGGAAACCAGAATTTCATCTTCTTTCTCCAAATGCTCTTGCAGAATGACTTCCTGAATATTTCCTGCAATATCAAATCAAATATTCCATAAGAATACAAAACTCCAGATTACTGTTAACCAGCAAATGGAAATAAACTGATTCCCAGCATGGCGCCTTGTGAATGTGTTGCACTACAATTTCCACCTGCCTTGGCCAACAAGTTCTTTGATTCGATTGGCTAAGGATATTGCAAGTTGCAGCAGAACAGATCTGGAGGGCACTGGTGTGGAAGGCTGGGTACCAATGTATACAATCATGGTATACTACATAAAGATTTAACTATCATGTTCAATATAAAACATGGCTTCTTATTTGACACCACAAGTTCTGATCACAGTTATGTTTCTTGGAGACTATACTGATGCTGTGGAACATTTTGCTCTGTGAGATACAGCAGTCTTCTCCTCCCAGTGATGTCTTCTGGTTGGTTGGTACAGAAATCTTTATACTTGCATGCTTTGCCTCATCCAACTTTATGCATCATTTAATGGCTTTTTAAAATCTATGGTCTCCATCTCTATATTCTGATTGTTGTTTGCTCCCTCTTCTTTTTGTGATTTTATATTGTGGTTTGCACAGGTACTAGAAGGGTGAGATAAAATTTCTAAACAAATAAGCATAGTAATAACATGCTGGACATACTAAACTTTGAAGCAACTTTTTGCCTAAAGCCTAGACTGACCTTCTCCAGATTGATGGCCTCTGGAAGTTTTTGAAATACAACTCCCATCAATCCAAACCAGCATGGTCAATAGTCAGTTATAACGGAAATGTGAGGCTCATTTAGGATCATTTTAGTAATGATAAATCAGCCCTACTCTGTTACCTCACTGTAATGTAAGATAACCATGGCTTCCTGGAGATTCTGCTAGCAGGATGTAAGCTCTGATAGATTCTACAAAGCTGGTAAAGCTTTGAGTACATTAGACTGACATGTCCACTGTCTCAGGTTCAACCTATCTAAGTACAGAGAAGCTCCTTATCCTAAGCTGGCCAACAAGTGATGAATCATCCGCAGGTATTCAAGGGATTTAGGGTAAATCATAGTTTGTTCTTTCCAAGCACAGGCTGCCAACTACAATTTGCAGCTACAAACTACAGTTTACAGCTTGCCCTAACATATCACATTTGTCCATCATTAGTACATTGGATAACATTTTACCATTTTCTCATTTATTCAAGAGATAAGCTCTTATGTGTTTCTCATTCCAACATTTGGCAATATTGGAGATTATGGCTGAATAGGTGCAGACCATGGTATTTGCAAGCAAGTTTCCTAACCACCTGAATTAACAGAGTAAATTAACAGAGTAAATAAAACATATCAATGAATGGTGAGAACCAAGTTAGACCAATTAAGTCATGTAGGAATAAAAAAAGTGAACACCTGGAACAACAGCAGATGGGATATTTAAATGCAATGCAATGCAATGCAAGCAAGAATTTTATTGTATTTTTTCCTGAGTTTGAAACATGTATTTGTATAGATAACCTTGCACTGCATACATGACAAAATGCCCATCTGGTAATATTTCTGCGTTGAAGTGTTCTTCCTATCTGAGGCTGCTCTTATAAAATTGTAATACTTGAAATCTCAGTCTTAAAGATAATAAAATTTTCATGAGTTGCATTAAAATGGGGAGGGTAAGCCTCAGAACATCTTTTCTGGAACAATGAGCACTGATATCACACAGATGAATTATGAGAGATATAAATTATTTGCAAGGCAAACAAAATCTGTTTCAGCGTCATAAATGGCTTTCTTGAGTTATGGCTTATGTTGTTCAAAAGCAGATGAAAACCATGATTCTACACAAGGAAACCTGCAATTAATATACATGCTTCAGTATTTGTCTACTCTGACAAAGTATTTTTTCCTAAATAAATACCAAGTAAATGGTGATATATTTCTGTGATTTTTCTTATACAGGTTAGGATTTAATCACAGATACTAGCTGTAAAGATGAATGACATGAAGAATTCATAAGCACTTCAGGGGAGAAGATGTAATTTGCAGCCCACACTATTTGGCAAAGAATGATGATTCACATCTCATTCAAAACTTGAGCTTCTTGAATTCCAAAGCACACAGGATTACATTAATTTCCAGAGGGGTATCTGTGTTCGCCTGCTCAAGCAAAAATCAACAAGCGAGTCTTGTGGTCCTTTAACAAATGTATTATGCTATAATAAATGTGTTTGTCTTTAAGTGTCACAAGAGATTTAGATTGTTCTGTCATATAATGGAAAAATAAGCAAACAAAGGAAAAAAAGTAATAAAGGTATTCTTAGGAACAGAACATTTTGTTTGACACAAAAGCTACAGCAGAAAAATATAACGGACCACAGTGCCATTGCAAATTTCCAATTAAAGTGGAGTCTATAGCAATATGGTACAGCAAATAAGAAGATATTGATTCTGGAAAAATCTTCTTTCACCTGCTGACTCTTCTAACTAACTAGAGAAATAACAGTCCACATATTTAAAATAATATCCAACCCTTTTAAATAATAAGTTTGAGAACATAAAAATCCCCAATTAAACATGAATTGTATATGCTTTCCAACACTGCTACCTAATCATCAAATGTATCTTCTTAATAAGTCTAATATTATAAGCCAAAGTTTTCCTTTTAGGAATAAACACACGTTAGATACAACAATAAGCCAGAATTCTTATTGTGAATGAGCCATAGTGCTAATACACAAAACATACTTTGCATGGGTACAGCTTAACTAGGGGTTGACAGATTGCTGTCATTCAGATGTTGCTGGACTTCAGCTACACTGGCTAGGTCTGATGGGAGCTGTAGTCCAACAACACATTTGCCCAACCTGCATTAAACAAACAGAGACCTTCTGACTGGTTTGCCTACTGCTGAAAAACCCACAACTTTTTCTTGTCTTGTCCCTAATCATAACCTCATAAACAAATGAGCCATGCCTTCTGACTATGGCTTCCTGAGATGATGGGGAGAAAGAAACCAGAATGCTTGGTTTGAACATCACATAAACCATAGACAGAAGGGCTTTCTCTTTGTCCTACCACCACCATCACCACCAGCATGGCTGATAAGGACATGAAAGAGAGCCTTCCTGCTGATTGCTCCCACACTGTGGAACTTCCTCCCTTAGGAGATTTGGTTGCCCCCCCACTCTTTGACTTCTTTTTTGCCAGCAGGCTCAGGTTTTTTTTTAAATTTAAACAGGCCTTTGGTCTGTCACTGGGTTTGGCAGAAGGATCAGAAGTAGTGTGCTGTATCTTCATCTTAGGCTTTGCATTTATTTTATTTTAAATATTTTAATATGATCACCCAGTTAAGTTTTTTAAACTTTTGCACCATATACTGTTGTAACTGTATAATGTTTTGATTTTACACTCTAAACCATCTTGGTTCCTATATGAGAATACAGAATATAGAATGAGAATTCTATATGAGAACATGAGAATACAGAATACATTTAATGAATAAGTTAATAAATTTTAGTGACTCCCACTTGCAGCATGAGCTGTTGGCCAGCATATGCTGTCATAAATAATAAGATGACGTTTCACTGAAACTTGGGCTGCCTTGCTATGTCAACTGGCCCAGTATATGGACCATCTGTTTACTGCCTTTTGGTCAGCTAACATAAAGACCCATAAAGCCCTATATTGCTTGGGCTGAGCTTATCTGAAGAGCTGTATGGTCTCTTATGAGCTTGCCTGAAGTTTGAGATGTTTAGAGGAGGCCCTTCTCTTTGACTCACAGGAAGATCAGGTGAGAATGCAAGAGAGGGCTTTCCCAGTGGCTGCTCTCTGCATCCAGAACTCCCTTCGAGACTAAACTGGTTTCCTCCATTGTGTCTTTCTGGCACCATGTGAAGACGTTTTTGTTTCAGCATGCTTCTGGGAACTGTTTATGGGGAAAGGGCTTTTCATAATTGTGCTGTACTGCTTTTATGTTTCACTTTTTAACTATATATTTTCACATTGTTTTTAATTCTACTAATAGTTTAATTATATTTTCTCTTTTCCCATCTTTCATTGATGAAAACCTTTAATTGTATCTGTTTTAATTTTTGTAAGTTTAATTTTTGTTTCTGACTGAAATTGGCATTTGCTGTCAATAATGGATTGGATGGAGGTAAACAAAAATCTCCATGCACATTCATTTCACTGTCCTTTCTGCATTGCTTCCTGGACTATTTTGTTCTGAGTTACTCTCTTTGGCTACACTTTGCCTGGCATTGGGCTTTGGTTATTCTCAAGTTGACTCTCTGTGCTTTCACTCTGGATTACCTTAACACTGCTTTTGTTCTTGCTGACTCTTCATGCACAACCTTGGACTGGCTTAGCTTTTCCTCTAACTGTTTTCTCAGATTATTGGTGCACTCAAAAAACTAGTGTGCTAACTGCATCCATTCCTCAAGATGTCAGATATGACTGTGGTGACACGTGCCTTGATTACATCCTGTCTGGTTTACTGTAATGCTCTTCACATGAGACTGCCTTTCAAAACTGTTTGGAAAATTCAGTAGGTCCAGAATGCTGTGGCCCGAGTTCGGAGAAGGACTGGTTGCAGAGAATGTATAACTCCCTTGTTGAAACAGCCCCCTGGCTATTGGTTCATTTTTGTGTGTAATTCAAAGTATTGATTATGACCTATAAAGCTTTATATGTCTTGGGTCCTGACTATTTACACTGCCTTTCTATATATGAACCTTCCCAAGTCTTAATTTTTGGGGTAGGAGTGGAGCTCAGGCCTGTCTGGTGAGGGCACATGAGGGTCTTCTTGGTGGCTGATTCCAGGTTGTGGAATTCTATTGCACAGAAGGCTAGGCTGGCCCCTTCTCTGGTCTGCCTTCTGGTTTCAGCTAAAGACCTTTATATTTAAACAGACATTTGGCAATTAGCTGCTTTAGCGGAACAGGTGTTTGGGCATGCTAAACCTTTATTCTTATTTTTATTTTTTTTTAAATGCTTTTACACTCCTTTAAATTAGTGGTATTTTATTAGGATAGCTTATTTGTTTGATAACTTTTTTTAAATCAGGTTTTCAGCTGTTCTTTATTTTAATCTGTGCTGTAAACTGCCTTGAATTCCATATCAGAAAAAAAGTGGGATACAATTTAAATAAACAAACAGACAGATAGCATCCCACCACAGGGGACAAGATGAGATAGATAGACAGACAGACAGACAGACAGACAGACAGACAGACAGACAGACAGACAGATATGAAAAAAGAATGATAGACATTCCCTTCCCTAGAATTTATGTGAGTAGCACAGAGGCATTTCTATAAAAAAAAAAAGCTATTTTCTTTATAAACACTTTACAAACATTTCAAGATTACTCATTTCACTATCAGTGAAATTATCCATTATTTGAAATAAAGCTGATGCCCATTCCTTTGTGTGTAGCAAGATGAAAGAATACAGTAACCCACAGCGGATTAAAATGCCTGTTTTAATAAAGGATTTGGCTGCTTTGATCACACCCCAAGAGAACATGTTAAAATAAAATGTAGGTAAAGAGCTCCCTAGCCAAGGATTTGTAATATACATTTTTGGTGCTATAAAGAAAAAATAATGATATGCTTAGGCCTGATTAATTTGGGTTTGATTAATTTAGGTTACGTTTTCAGGTTCTGATATGCACATGTAACTTGCAGCACCTTACAGACACCCTTAGTTGTGTCTTTCTGTGAAAAAGCTGAATCTTTATATGGAAAGGGTTAAAGGGGGACACAAGAGAAGCCTACGTACACTTAAGTACAAAGTTCAAGAAGGTTGGAAATAACCAAATATGTAAGATTTATGGTAAAAAAAAACAAAATATTCCAACCTTTGGATGGTGAATTTAATTTCTAACACTGAAATTAATGGTGCATATTTTTTGTAAGTAGTGCTGAAAGACTGCATCTCGTTTCTACTAAAGATTTGCTTTGCTTGTGGTCTGCCTAAGTAAATCTGATTAGCTCCTGTGGACAAAAGATTGGGATAAGACCTCTCAGGTGGGAAACATGAGGTCTGCCAGACATTGTGGAACTGCAGGTCCCAGAAGGCTGCATACTCAATGCCAAGGAATGCTGGGAATTGTGGCAGCACATTTGCAATGCCGCCTGAATACCATCCCTGAGAGGGACTCTTGCTTTACCACAGGGATGCCATGGGATTTCTTTAAACTATGTAGACTTCTAAGAAACTCTGCTGTGATGCCACCTTGTGTGCAGAGAACTGTAAAAGTACCTTTTTTGTACCTTTTTTTGTTACCATTAAACTAACTCCAATGGGACCACAGCAGTTTCAAACCTCAGTCAGAAAATCTCCCAGGTGATTTGCAAATCATTAGAAAGAAGACAATTCTGCCATCTAAAAAGACATGGAAGAAATGCATAGCCTCCAACAGTAATTGAGCAGCTGGGAATGCTTTGGATTCCTGGTTTTAGAATTCCCACCTGCACACCCTTTTAAGCAGTCAGGTACAAAGTGACTTTGGAAGGACTTCAAAGCTGGCGTTGCAGCCAACAGCTAAGTACTTTGTAATCACCTCCCTGACCCCTGATCCTGGGAGGACAGAATCAAGGAGGAAAGGATGGGGTGGAGTCTTGGTCTTCCCAGTAGGGCCAATGCAAGAAGAATGGAAGAAGTACTGCAGCAGCCACTGAAGATTTTGAATGAACCTGAGTGATCACAATTGCTTTTTTCGGAAAACAAAAACAATAAACACAGCAGCCTACTCTGAGAGTCCTTCCTTGAAGGGATTCCTTTTGAATTACTATGCCCCCAGAGCACATTCTTTCTTAGTCCTTTCTCTCAGAATTCCTCTTCCAAAACAGAATCCCTAAAACAGGATCAATATTGCCCACAAACATTCATGATTTGAAAATATTTCTCTCCCCCTCTAGTTCCGTGTGAAGATCTGTCTGGTTTTGAGATTTGCATAAACTTTATACTTTGCTAGCTTTCACCCTCTTCCTCTTGATTTTACTAATTCTGTGTGTGTGCCAGGGCTGCACAGTGCCATAGAAAGAAACTGCAACTCTCCCAATGCTGGGAAGATTTACTGTTTGCCTACTTTGAGAAAGGTTTTCCTCTGCACTGCAGAGCAGTGTTCTATTTTCATTAATTCATTATTCATTCATTACTCAGAAGTAAGCCCCAATGAGATGGAAATGTGGCAGATAACGTGGAATAACAGTGCTGTGTGTAATGTGAATGGGCCTATGATCAGTAAAGCACTTTTCACGAGCTCTGCTGAAGTATTAACAGACAACATTACACTGAAGTCAAGTGTGATTTCAAAATTATTCCTTCTTACCATAGTGGGCAAAATGTGAAGTTAATTTTCTGTTTATCAGTCTTTACTACAAGAAGCAATTTATCATTCTCATAAATACTGAATTTAGATTATTCAAGGCACCACATCCATTTCCATAGTAACTTAGAGGCAAGGGCCCAAATATATAATTATGTTGTCATTATGTGGTGCAGCAAAAGAAGTGGATGAACACTTAATGAGAATGCTTTTGTATAAACATACAAACAAAAAATTACCATTCTAACTTATCTTCTCTTCCTTTACATTCTGTGGAATACAATTATAACCCTGACAGCATTGGATCAAACCCATGATAAAAAACTGGTATCTTTGAGTAGAAACACTGTATCATGATACAGATGTAAGTAAAGTTATCTTTTAACAAACCACTTTTCTGATTGGAACATGTTACACATATCAGGAAAACCATCAGAACTGTGATTAATTCTTATAAAATTAGGAATCAGAGAACCACAAATGGCTTAACAACCTTCAATGACTTATGGCAGATCTAGATGTGTGATTTAAGGGTAGCCTGCAAATGGCCTGTTTGACTTCTTTCAGTTAACATACACAGCCTTCAAGTTTATAAATCATTTCAGTTTAAAGAAAAGCCTTAAATTTATTTATCATAGTTACAATCTTCATATCTTCAATAGAACTTAAATCAGTGTATGCTGCTTCGTACAGAAATTTATTCTGCAAGGATAAATGCAATGAATTAGAGGTAATGGTATTAGTTTTAAGTCTCGTGTGTGTGTGTGTGTGTGTGTGTGTGTGTGTGTGTGTGTGAAATAACATATAATGTTACTTTGCATCCGTTCAGACTCTAACAATGTTAATTCTGCAGTTTGGGGAGTAATGGTCAACACTTACTAGCTACTTCAAAATGGTGCTTTTTTTGGGAATACGATTCTTGCGATTCTTTTGGCTACTTTTGTAACTTTAATTAATTTTCTAAAAAACACAAAAAAGAAGGAATTAATAATGCATTACTGAAGAGGAATGTCCAGGTGCCACTTTCTAAGCAGGGAATAAAGGCCAGTGTCAATGTACTTCTTTCTTTATAAAGCAATGCAAACATATTAGCTTTTAAGGTAATTTTTCAAAGATCTGCCAGGCACTGAATGGGCTAAGATCTGCTTAGCTTCAACAGTGCTGTAGTATATTGTTTTTGAAAAATACAGCCCTAGCCCAGTGTTGTTACTTGTTGTTCTGTGCCTTCAAGTAATTTCTGACCTATGGTGACCCTAAGGAGAACCTGTCTTGGAGTTTTCTGGGGGCTGAGAATGTGTGATGTGCCCAAGGTCGCCAGTGGGTTTCCAAAGCTGAGCAGGGAATCGAATCCTGGTCTCCAGGATCGTAGTCTAATGCTCAAACCACTACACCCTGCTGGCTCTCTTTGTTACTTTCCCTCATACAATACCCTGATTTACTAGTTTAACATTTGCCTCCCAATGATGCATAATGTATTGAGACAATACCACTGGTCAGAAAGGGGAAATGTTGTATATAAAGTAATGTTGGCAAAATACAAGATTTCCTGAACTGCACAATCTAGTTCCTAAATTCTGCTATACATCACAAAACTATTACTGTATAATTTCTGTTTACCAGCCCAAAAGGAGCAGAAGAGCAAGCCTGCATGAAAATTCCATTAGAAATACAGAGATCTATAATGTAAAACAGTATTGATCCAAAGTCTTTCAGCAGGTAAAAACTCTTAACACCTACTTATCAGAATATGCCTGGCACAGTTTCTACTCTCTTCTGGAGGTTAAAACTTGTGCAGCCCTTTAAGTGATAAAAATATTTCAAAGAGCACTAGATATAAGGTCTGTAAATCATACTTACTTCCAAATATGGATCTTTCTATTGATTATTTATACTGACATCTTCAATGGATTGAAAACCACCACTATGGAATAAATGATTTTTTATGATAGATGTAAAGTGTTATTGTTTTGACCTTAAATAAAATGGTTATTACCTGCTGCTTGTATGGATAGGAGTTCAACCCATAACAAAACACCTAAACCATTAATGTACAGACTACCTGGAGAAAGATAGTCTCTAAGCCATCACTTGCAACACTGTATCAATTGCAATGAAGAATTCTTGCAACCAGCATTTTTGTATCAGACTTTAAAAAACAATAAAAATACAGGTCCCCGCTATGACTTTTTTAAAAATGACAATTCTAGTTTTAATTTCTAAATTCCTTCCTGGTTCAGGACTACCAATTTATTTTGTCCTAGTCATTGACATCATTTCTCTGGCTTGCATTTTCAAAATCTGTGAAGATCACCTGTAATGATGTATGCATATGAATGGCTTAATTGTTGTAAAACCTCTTTCTTTATGGTCCTTCAAAGCTCACATGAACCTGTGCATGAGAAATATTTCAGTCCTGAAATCTGGCTACAGGAATGTAAGAAACTAAATTACTGCATACATTGATTGACCACCTCTCCTTTGATTTTGGATGGCTGAGAAACTGAGGAGATCTCCCCTGCTTTCTGGCTATCTGGCAACAATTGTTGATTCATTTCTGAAACCAATGAGATAGGAGAAAGGCTTATCAGCTTTTCTTTCATTTTCAAAAATTAGTACTATTTGCACGGCTAGGTATTATGCTGCTTGATCAAGATGTATGGCTCCGAAAGTTGTCAAAATAATTCTGGCACATGTTGTTGACAATCTCATAAGTGCCTCTCACTAGAGTGTAAATTTTGCAATAAATAAAAAAAACTAGAAATTTTTTTGTTTTTGTATGTTACCCAAAGTTGGCTGATTGAGTCAATCACCCCACTGGATCCAATAAGAGGGCTCTCCCTTATGAGCAGATTGGAAAAAATGCTTGAAACTGGTCAGCTAAAATAACCTGATGCCCCTAGTGGCCTGAGGCCTAAGTAAGAGGAGGAAGTTCATCACTCAGGATAGCATGACCACCTCCTGTCCAGGGGATCATAGGCTGCTGCTACTTTTCTGATTATTTTTAAAATAATTTTTTATATTTACTTCAACAAAAATAACTATACAGAATGATAAGCACAAATAGACCACCATATGAAAAAACCCATATTTCACCTCCCTCAAGTACCGTATTTTCCGGCGTATAAGACAACTTTTTAACCCAAGAAAAACTTCTCAAAAGTTGGGGGTCGTCTTATACGCCGGGTGTCATCTTTGCGGTCGCCGCATACAGTGGGGGCAGCTCAAAAATGGCCGCGGCCGCATCCCCACCGTATGCAGCCACCGTATGAAACCACCCAGGGTGGTGCTGTGCACTTACCTGAAGATGCGGGGGGAGAGGCTTGTTGTGCTCGCCGCTCTTCCCCCTCGCGCGAGCGCCGGTCGCGCTGCCTCCCCGCTTCCACCCCCACCCCCGCCTACAGCTCCCAGGCCAGGGAGTGCTGAGGCGGGGGGGAGCGGCGGCGTTTTGGGCGAGGCTCCTTGCGCTCGCCGCTCTTCCCCCTCGCGTGAGCGCCGGTCGCGCTGCCTCCCCGCTTCCACCCCCACCCCCGCCTACAGCTCCCAGGCCAGGGAGTGCTGAGGCGGGGGGAGCGGCGGCGTTTTGGGCGAGGCTCCTTGCGCTCGCCGCTCTTCCCCCTCGCGTGAGCGCCGGTCGCGCTGCCTCCCCGCTTCCACCCCCACCCCCGCCTACAGCTCCCAGGCCAGGGAGTGCTGAGGCGGGGGGAGCGGCGGCGTTTTGGGCGAGGCTCCTTGCGCTCGCCGCTCTTCCCCTCGCGCGAGCGCCGGTCGCACTGCCTCCCCGCTTCCACCCCCACCCCCGCCTACAGCTCCCAGGCCAGGGAGTGCTGAGGCGGGGGAGCGGCGGCGTTTTGGGCGAGGCTCCTTGCGCTCGCCGCTCTTCCCCCTCGCGTGAGCGCCGGTTGCGCTGCCTCTCCGCTTCCACCCCCACCCCTGCCTACAGCTCCCAGGCCAGGGAGCGCTGAGGCGGGGGGGAGTGGCGGTGTTTTGGGCGAGGACGGAGGTGGTGAAGAGTCCGGCCAAGTTGGCAGAGAGGGGGAAAGGAGGGCTTCCCTCCAGGCCGGTGGGTCAGGTGGAGGGCAAGGGCCGGCGCCGGCCTCCCCCGCCCTCCTCCCGTCTGGGCACCCGCCCCCCAGCCCCAAAGAGCCGGGCGCGGGGTGCTGCCCTCTTCCCTCTTCTCCTCTGCTTCCCTTGGTGGAAGCAGCTGCGGCGGCTCGGGCAAACATTTTGTTTCCTTCCCAGCCCCAGCGGAGGAGGCCAATGAGGGGAAAGCGGGCGAGAGCCGAGGAGGGCGTTGGAAGAGGGGTAGTCTTATACAGCGAGTATATCCCAAACTCTATATTTTAACTGGAAAAGTTGGGGGTCGTCTTATACGCCCAGTCGTCTTATACGCCGGAAAATACGGTAATAATTAATTATTTAGTACAATCTAAATATACTTTTCTATCCTGTTTTGAAAATGAACAACTCCGCAAGTGAATTGAACACGTACCTGAAGGTTGTCTTCTTTTTTAGACACAGGCAAGAATCAAGAATCAACCCAATGGTATGCTTCCCAGTCAATTTCTAGCTAGGCAGTTGTAAGCAACCTGTCATCCTATGAAAACTGCCTTTAGGCAACAAAGAAAAGCCACTCTGGGCTTAGGGAGATTCTATTGTACATGCTCCATCTATAGCAACAACATCTACCCTTCCCCCAATTGAAATCAATATATATTTCTTTCAAATAATCTGCAGAGGAGGACAATAAACCTGATGGGACTAAAACCTTATTAGGAAAGAAAAATAATAATTTCATTAACGAAAGAGAAAACTATGGCAAGAGCAAACTGTCTATGGAGCAGTTCAAAAATTAATTAGACAAATTTGTGATAAACAATTGGAAGAGTGTCGGAACAAAATTCTGAGAATGACTCACAGAATGGAGTGGAGTAAATCCATCAAAATCTAGTTGCTTAATGTTTTATTAATGTTTAGATTATTCACTATCACAATATAAGGTAACTGAAGATTTATGTAAAGGTTTGACAGGTTGTCTCAAGGTGAAGTAACACTTTCCATTTCAATTGAAGAGACAGAAGCAAAACCAGCCTTAGTCATGTTAATATTATATGGCAGTGTTGCCATTCCACGCTTGAAAATTTGTGTGACACTTTCTTTCTTTCTTTTTTTACTTTGTGACACTTTTATATAAACTTGGGAAACATTCTGCAAAAGGTGTAGATACAGCACAACAGCTCTGCTGGCTGCCCGTCCATTTCTGGGCAGCATTCAAAATGCTGGTGATAACCTTTAAAGCCCTACATGGCTTAGATCTAGGTTATTTGAAGGACTGTATTCTCCCTTACAAACCAGCCCAGGTTTTGAGATCTGCTGGAGAGGCCCTTCTCTCCGTCCCACCATCCCCATTCTCAGTGGTTGCCCCCAGGCTCCAGAACTCCCTTCTCAGAAAAGTCGGCCTGGCACCCTTTCTACTATATTTCTGCAATTAAGTAAAGACGTTTTTATTCAGACAGGTGTTTGATGTGTGACTGTGCTGGATATTTTTGTTGTTGATGAGTATTTGAGTTTTTAACTATGCGTTTTAACATTATTTTTATTCTTTTTGATTGTTTAAGTATGTTTTAACTTTTGTATTCTATGGGTTTTTAACTACTTGTTTTTAATTGTTGCAAGCTGCTTTAAGTCCCAACCTGGAAAAAAAGCAGGGGCATAAATAAAGAGAATAATAACAATAATGATAAAGTCTAAGAAGAAGAGTGTCTTCTTACCCAGATGGATGCTCATCATCTTTGCACAGTATTTGCACATAGCCTCCAATTCATTCAGTTGTCCTTGGAGAAATGAAATCTGAGCCTCCAATTCTTCTTCCTATAATATTTTTAAAGAAAACATAACGATTCTTAGTCTCCAATACAATTTGTGTTTATTTATTTATTGCATTTCTAGCCCACTCTTTTTCTATGAAATTCAGGTCAGCTTACATGCCTTCTCCATTCATTAGCCCACCATTTTATCCTCACAACCACACTGTATTCAAAACAGAGACACTCTAGATATTACTCGCTAGGTCTGAAAACCAAAAGAGAAGCCTATCTGTCCAGAACCTTCAGTAGTTATCAGCACTGAAAAAGGCCTTAAACAAATAACTTTTTTCTGTATTTTAAACATTAACAAAATTTAATAGACTCTGCTTTCCAGAACACAACTATGCATGTTCTACTAGAATAAACTGAAATACAAATATAGGCAGATAGTCCTCTTTATTTCTTCTGTATGTCTTCCTTTGCATGATTTCACATTCCTTCATTATTCAAAGACAATGCAGATTCTGATATGATTGCAGGACATTATGTTTAGCAGAGAAATTAAAGAAATTATTTCATATCTCAACCCTCTCAACCCTGCCCACTTATTTACTTATACAATTGACAACAATGTGCCATCTTATCTAACAAAAAGATCTCCAAATTTCTGAAATCAGTCTTTAGATCCAGAGGAACTTTGTTTTCCTTGTTGTTGGTATGTGCCTGCAAGCTGCTTCCAACTTATGGTGACCCTAAGGTGAACCTATCATGTTGTTTCCTGGGGCTGAAAGTATGTGGTGTGTCCAAAATGGGTTTCCATAGCTGAGCAGTGAATAAATAGAACCCTTGTCTCCAGTGTTACAGGACAATGCTCAAACTACCACACCGGCTCTCTTCCTTAAGTCCTACTAAAATCAGTATCAGCAGTTCATTATAAAAAAGTTAATCTCTATTTGGTAAAACAGAAACCTAATGTGACTCATCTGCTCTGGATCCAGTCTTCTGATTTTAGGGCAGTTTCAAGCTTTTTCCAGCTTATAACCCTGTCTTCCTCCAGGAAATGAGAAATGAATTCTTTACAATTTTATATGGTCAAGTTTTTAGGAATGCTTAACAAGAGTATCCTGTACAATGGACTTTTGTAGTTTCTGGAACTCTTCTAAGTGTTGCGAGAACTACTCAGTTTGGACCTACAGTCATTTGGAAATGTCTTGGTTTTACCACTATGCAAAGTAGCAAGATTAGTTATATTAATTTTATCTGTTACTAGTGTATTTACCAGGCATTGCCTGAGATTTTATTTTCTCATAGGTAACACTTGTTAGAAATATCTTAGGAACTACCTTGCCTTACCTTAGGAATTAGATGTGGTTGAAATACACAGATTTGATATCCTGTGTCTGTAATTCCCCAAACTGCCTTGTTCAGTATCGGTAACTTTTCCTCATATTCCCCAATCCAATCTGTATTCAGAGTTGTTAACATACAGAGGTTTGGTTCCTGAGGGAATACGGTGTCTTCCTCCTTTCTGCTAAGTCTCATCTCCATATTAATCAGCCTATTCCAATACCTATAACTTTTCCCCATATTCCCCAATGCAATCTGTATTCAGAGTTGTTAACATACAGAGGTTGGTTTCCTGAGGGAATACACTGCCCTCTTCCTTCTTGCTGTTAGGTCTCATCTTCACAGCAACTGGTATATTACAGTATCTGTTGCTTATCCCCATATTCCCTAATCCAATCTGTATTCAGAGTTGTTAACATAACAGAAGTTTGGGTTTCTGAGGGAATACACTGTCTTTCTTGCTGCTAGGCCTCATCCCCATAGCAACTGGCCTGAGGCCCAAGAGCTCTCTGGCTGAGTATTCTAAATGCCCCTTCTTGAACTGCCAACCCAAGGATTCCACAGAATTTTCACAGCCAGCTAATCATATGAGATCTCTTCATCTCACACAGCTAACCGTATGAGGTCTTGCCCTGCCTGATGCAGACAAACAGACAAACTCACAAACTTTGACTTTTATATAGTAGATGAAGCCTCATTTTGCTTTTCTGCTTCAGCCATCTCTGTCTGCATTCATCTCATACAACAAATTGTAAAGTCATCACACATTACGTGTTTAGACTTGTAAATGTTAACATATACTGCGTCATCCCCAGATTAGTCAAATAATGCAACTGTACTCCAGTGCAACAGACAGATGGTGCAAATTGTGTTATATTTGTAGACATGATTCAATGACATTAAATTAATATAGATTTCTTAGCTATTATCAACTTTACAATAGCTAAAGCATGCTACATATCTCTGATGCCTTTCTAATGTCATCACAACATTATTTGTATGGAAAAAGGCACAAGAATATTTGTAGTGCTATTCTGATATGCTTTCACAGACTTTTAGTAAAACAAAATGATTAGCCATCACATGGCACTATTCTGACATACTTTTTTCAGGCTTTTATCAGAAGAAAATAATCAACCTTTGTATGAGCTGATGCAAACTTCTAAATTTAGAGGACCAAATAAATGTAAAACAGACTATAGATGCTGACCTCAGTTCAGAGAAACAGAGGGTAAGAAGTCCTTGAAAAAACACTGTTGTATGTCCAGCACTGAAGGAAAAGCAGCTTGTCAGTGAAGAATATGGACACCATTCCATCAGAATAAAAATGGTCACAAGTTTTTTTTAATACAGTTTTACACATCCTGCCTAGAATTGGCCCAGATTCATAGGCTAGACAACTCACCAGCCACCTGATAAAACTCACCTTGGTGTGGGCCTCAAATGGGTTCCCAGGTAAATTTAGGAATCATCTCTTCTCAAGAGAAGCTGTCTCATTTTACACTGGATGCTATTTTTGAAACTTGCAGAGATGTGAGAACCTGCTTGCAATACACTTGCACTGAAAAAATAATCTCAAAAGCAATTGACTCAACCCTCCAAATTAATGTAAGGAAGATATAGTTTGGATTAAGTTTTACCAACTGTTTCCAAGTCTGATCTATTACCATCTCAGTGAACTGGTACTCTAACAGTGTAATTAGTAACAGTGGCAACAGCTGAAGTGAAAGGTATTTTTTTACTACATGCACTTCATCAGTCACTTACAATCTTTTCTTTTCTTTCTGGGGGGCAGGGATTTGGCAACAGTAACTTTATAAGGTATCACAAGTGAATTGGCAAGGTAATCATGAATCCTCACAAACATATTGTAAAGAATAATTAAACTACTGGAAATGTTTGCAAATGGAATGAGTGTGTTGTAAAGAATAGGAGGTATCAGCTGAAACAGATTCACTGACACCTGAGCAAAGTTGATAAAGATACCATCTTAACAGATACTAAATTACGACAGTGGGCCCTTGATATCCAGTAGAGTTTGGTTCCAGGACCCCCTCGTGGATACCAAAATTGGTGAATACTCAAGTCCCATTATGTACAATGGTGTAGTAAAATGGTGTCTCTTATATAAAATGGCAAAACCAAACTTTGCTTTTTGGAATTTTATTTTTTTGGATTATTTTCAAGCTATGGTTGCTTGAATCCA
Organism: Iguana delicatissima; assembly: GCA_948472985.1. NCBI lineage: Eukaryota > Metazoa > Chordata > Lepidosauria > Squamata > Iguanidae > Iguana > Iguana delicatissima. Next base: position 357,691 of record CAOKZL010000976.1, read on the forward strand.
TGGATAGAGAATCTGCAGATGTGGAAGGCAGACAGTACTATATTTCTACTTCTAAGGATATCAATTTTGGTATCCACAAGGGGGTCCTGGAACCAAACCCTACTGGATATCAAGGGCCCACTGTCTAGTTTTAAAAAAGGCTAGTTTTAAAAAAGGAATAAACTATTAATGGTGTTAAGCAAGCTATTCTGCCTTGACAGAAACCAAAGAGATCACTCAACCTACAAGATCACTCTCTGTGTCACCAGTTCTGGGAAATTAATTTCTAGGAAACAGCAACAAGTGCCTCCCATTCAGCAATAGATCATGGTATCTAAAGATATTGTCAGCAACTCTGTGAATTATATTCAGAACTGCAATGATCACTGTACTTTTTAGACAGTAAAAAATACTGCTGCTTCTTTCACAACATTTCTATTAACTAAAAGATTATACTTCTTTACAGCACATAGTATGTTATATATAATTTCACTTCCACTACGGGGATGTGCAAGTTGGGTCTCTCCAAATGTTCTTGGACTGAAACTTCCAAGATTCCAAGATATATAGTCCAATACCATTTGGAAGGTCATGCACTGTCCATCTCAGTTCTAGTAAGATAAGATTCTGAAAATAGATTCTCATGCTTAGACTAGAGCGTGTGGTGCACACAATCTATTTTCATTTATATAAATGTTGTTGACTTTGTGACTGTCTCAGAACCTTGGCAGCAGTACAGTGGTATTCCTAGTCCAATGACACCTAAATCTACAAATGTGGACAGTCAATATCTATTTTTAGTAGCCTGAGTCAGAGATAGAGATAAAGTTCTCTTACATCTGCAGCATTCGAAACTTGTTTTAAATACATGCAATATTATTTTGGTTTAAAATACAGCATTCTTCTAAGTGCTACAACACTTATAACAATGCGTTCATAGACCACACCTGATTCCAATCCTACTTTGTGCAAAGAACTGGCTGAAACCTTTAATCTAGCTGAAAAATCTGGCTGTAAAGTAAACTGGCTGGTTATTAACTACTACCACAAAATATTGCTAGAAATATGCACTAAGACTCAAAATGTTTCAAACATCTTTCAACACAGATTAATGATACTGTAAACCAGACATCTCATCATGCTTCTCTGCCAAAAACTAGACTCACACTCACATATTAGCAACATAAAAGTGCATTCTTGAAGAACTCACCCCCAGCATGTTTCCTATCTTCTAGGTTATACTCCAACTTTTGCTCTAGGCAAAAGAAATCTGATTCAAAAGAACATGCTAACTGACCTCAGTGAAGTTACTAACTCTGCTTCAGACGCCTTATCTTCAATATGCAGATACTAACACTGAAGGATTACAGAGATGGGTCTCTGTGTAATGCCTTGATCATCTAAATATAAGAATAAGAATGCTAAGTGTGATTATTTTGTAAACAGACATGGTGTTAGCTGCACAGACTGATAGATATCTACAGCTAATGTGTGTATGTACATGGATATATCTATGAATGAATGAAATGTGGTACACTGTTTAAATTGGAAATATGGTTCCTACTGATTGTTATTAAAAAAAAGTCTTTGAAAAATAAACACTGTTATCGTATATGTTTCCTTTATAACCCAGCCAAAATAAAAGGATAGAGAAAGGCCAAGCTATTTACAAAACACACACACATACCTTATGCCAATTATATTCCGTAACTATTAGAAGTTGCCAAATGCATGGTAAAGCGGTGAACAAAACAAAGTCAATTTTTTCTCTGGTGTCATTCTGCCAAATTTATTATGGATAAGAATATACTGTCTAATGTTTCCACTCCTTTGTGATATTTTATTTCAGTGGTTTCTGGCACTAACAATCTAATATATATATATTTTAAGTCATGTTAGCTTTCTGGTGGCATTTAAGGAATCCTTTTTCTGTCTTGGCAAGTGGCATGTTACCCATAACACGAACTTGTTATTACTGCAAAAATGCTAAAACATATTTTTACAGATTACATATTTTTACAATGAATGGGCATAGACTTTACCATAACTGATTCCATTTTTTTCCAGAAATTCTAGCATTTCTGTAATTCAAGGATGGGTAACTGCAACAGGTCAGGCACAAATGTTTACCCTCATGTCAAGGCACATCACTCTGTTTTTTGGCAGAATTTTTGCTGATTTTCAGCAGAAGTAGTTTTAAATTTACACTTTCAGTTTTAGGTAAGGCCTTAATTTTACTTTTTTTTAAAAGTTTAGGGTACTTGATGATTTGGAGGGTCTTTTGGAGGCTGTAAAAATGCCTCTGAGGCCATATGTGGCCCATAGGTTTCACCTTGTCTACTTCTGAAGAAGGCAAACAAACTATCACTACAGTCATAAAGAGTTCTCTGTTAGGTTGCACTTAATAACAGTGCTCATGGCAAGCATACCCAGATACTTCTAATGAAGAACAGGCATATCACGATTACTAAAGAACTAGAAGCCAGTGTTTATGTGTCTGTTGTATGATTTACAGAACAAAGCTACATTGCCTTCAGAGAATTAAGTCCCATTGAGTTCAACAGTACTTATTTCCGGGTGCATATGCACAGGAATGCAATAACAGAAAGGAAAGAGAGGGCAGCTAGTGGGGGGAAAAGGGGGAGTCTGAAGCGTAGATGAGAAGTACTAACGGTTCAACAGGACGGGGGAAAAACTGTCAGAGAAAGCCAGACACAGTGTGGTTAGAAACAGTGGCTTATGAAAACGAAGTCAATTCAATACATTTTAAAAATATATATTAGCACTCAAGGTCACTTTGAGCTCTTCTTCCAAGTGCTGATATATTTATTTTGGGGGGATGACCTATATATTAGTGCCCCTAATCCTTTAAGAGTCCATTATAACTGTACCCCAAATTTTGCCCTGTTTTCTTGATTTATGCCAATGGCATATAGTCCCTGCAGCCCACATGAGTATTGTATAAGGGGTCACTGTGAGGGCTTATGACTACTTACAGAAGTGAATAAATAGAGAGGGGGACACTGATTAGCTGAGACATGTCTTTTAAGGGTTCTCTCAATCTTCCACAATGTTACAGGTAATTGGTACCCACTGGAACTGTGGGATGAAAAGCGCTTGCATACAGACTAGCAGTTAGTGAAGCTACCATCCATAGTGTGAAAAGCTATTGCTGATATGTAACCCCTCCCATATTTCCACCCAATCCTCCCTCTCCCACGTCTCATTCACAAAGATAAGACTTTAAGTCAAATACAGAATCCATCTATGTCACCCCCACCACTGTTTCTCTCTCTCTCTCTCTCTCTCTCTCTCTCTCTCTCACACACACACACACACACACAGACACACTTTTCACAATTCCATACAGATCAGCTAAGAAAAGAGAGAACACCTTCATTCCTATAATGGGAGAAGTCAGCATAGTTATCAGATGTCCCACACTTTATCTCTGTTCCGGTACACTGGGGGTACAGGCTGAGACACGTCTGCAGCCCCTCTGTGAACTATGAATGTCCTATGTTCCCAGAAACAGCGAGAAAACCCTACTGGCAGAAGCTCTACAACATTCATTAATAATTATGAGGCAGGAGAAGCAAAATGGGATGGGTAAGATGCTACTGCTATGGGGAGGAATGACAAAAAATCCCACACGTGGCCCTCTCTTACTTATGTAGCAATGCCCTATTCTATTGTTAAAATCCATTTAGATCTAATCTAGCATCTTTTTCCTAAATGTAAAAATACCAATACAGATCTGGAACCACAACAATATTTGTAATAGTTAGAAGCTTAATTTCAATTCTCCTGAAACTTGAACGTAAATCAGGATTGCCATTGAGAACTGTCAGTGAGGGGAGCGATTTGATTCCCTCAACAATAAAAATGGTTATGAATGTAGTTATATCATTGATACTCTGTTTTTAAAGAAAGTGCTGTGTGCTCCTAACTGAATGATGTAATGTGCATTGTTATTAGGTAGAGGGGAATTAGTATATCAAAATGTATTATTTTGGTATATACAATTCTGACAGCTGAGTCTTTTTCAGCTAGAAAACACTACTGGTAACTTAAAATATCACTAGCACTATTACAATGACCTCAAAAATCTGGTCACTGTGGAAACACAGTAACTATACCATAATTCAAGACCTCAGGTTTAATTTACCTAGTGTAACCTAGTTTTATTTGGTTAAATGTGTGACAGAAAGAACAGGATTACACATATGGTTCTATTTTTGTTTTACTGATTTTATTTGCAAGAGAAACCACAGCCACACAAATGTTGTACTATCTCTGATTTTATGTGCTGTCTCAAATAAACAGATACATAAAATATGAAGCTAAGAGGCTACCATTTGTGTAAAACTCCCTACTCTTTTTTGCTGAGAATTATTTTAAAAAACATAAATATAATGAAATGCCTGTGGTGGCCTAATTAATAAAACTGCTCAGAAAATGTATTATGTGAGTGTCAAGGAATATAACTAAGCATGATTGATATCAGAGAATTATTGTGGGATAAAAAAGCTTTAGATATAAATGCCAGTTTCATAAAAGAGATTACTGATCATATCCAAATAAAAGTGGGAATTCCAGTAAACTCATAAACAACATTTGGTGAAGAAAGCAACTCAAATTCAAATAAAGTATTAATTACTATGATTGAAAATACCTAGCTTTGCGCAGGGGGTGGGTGGGAAACATTGGCTTCATTCTTACCCCAGTGCATCCCTCTTTTTCTCTTGCTCTGGTCTTTCTTGCTACTCTGGTATTGATTCATTCTGTACCAACCTCACCTGAGTTTTAGAAACCCTTCTGTTTCATCCCTATTCCAACCTAATGAGGCATCAAAAATCCTCCTGCTGTTGTCATACTCTAGTTCCCCAAATCTGGACACTCACGTTTGCAAATTATGCAACTTATTTTCTCATGCAAACACAAAGAACTAGAGTGCAAGAGAAATTATTCTCTATCAAACATCTCCTATGCCTTTTCTCTGTCTAGAGATAAGTGCCAACTTATTTATATACGTGAACCAGTGCAAATGATTTAAACAGCATGAGACACATGAAGTTTATTTTATAAGTAGAAGAGACTTACAGACTCTTTCTTGGTCATACTTCTACTGTGAGAGCGAGAATGGGAAATAGTACTGAAAAAGGATTCTTTCTTGGTTGCAGACAAAGGTGGAGACCCTGTGTATTCACGTCCTCCAGACAAACTTTCAATGCTTGGAGAAGAACTGACATTTTTTGAACTCTGCCCTGCAAAGCAAACAGACGAAAGCAAAAAACAATCAGTGGGAAATACTGCTGTTAAAGGGCTCCCTATCTGAAGTGTCACTCAGTGACTTTCATAAACAGATCAACACAGAATGAGATTTCATGACACCACACCACAGCACATCTGTCCATACACATAAGGAGATAATGAAGTGCCACTGTGAAACAGAAAGGCTTGACTAAAACAAGGTCTCTGCAATGAATACTTGTTGTACCAAAAAGACACAAAGCAAAACCCAGAAAATGAATTCAATGTATGAAGCACAAACATGGCACTATGATAAGCCCACCTTAAGTAGTCAATTTAGCTTTAATCTGTTATTTCCAAATTAAAAGTTTAATATTTGCTGTACTAAGAATCTGAAGTGATGTGGTGGCAGGAGCAGGAAGAATCCTATGTAAAGGATAAAGTAGATATATATTGGGTATGATAATTCCATATGCCAACAGCAAACTATTTTTTTTTATGCAGCCAGATATGGTCCCATTCATATACATGAGAGAAGCAACAGCAGTGCCATTTTGAAATACAGAAAGAAAACCCCAACTTGCACACAACACTGATGTCTGCTGGAATGGGTGTGTAGGAAATCTGGTGGGGAGGGAATGGAACACAGTATCTCAGAAAGAGACATGGCTGGCTGCAGTGGTGGAACTTGAGAGTGTGTGGAGGGGAACGGAAGGGGGAGGGGGGCAGTGTATGGGGCCATGACCAGGGCATGAGGAGATGTGGCTACGGCTGGGACACCCCAGAAACATTGCCACCTGGGTCAAATCACCCCCTCCCCACATCCCTACGCGACTGGTTGGCTGGCTGATTCTCTAAGAAACATTTCACATTGCAATGTTTTGTTTCAAATTCCACTCATATACCTTTAATCCAGAAACCATTTGAAGCTTATGCTTGCACACTGTTAGGTCTATGACAGACAGAAATGAGTTTGTACTTAAAAAGGAAAGATTAAAACCTTCAGAAGTTCAAATCTAATGCCATGCAATAAAAAAGGTATAAATTACTTGCTCAATTGGATTTTTGGTTCCTGAAAACTAAGTCAAACAAACAGTATGATATTATAATAACTCTCTGCTGTTTAGTTGGTATAGATAATTTTATCTAAAATTGTTAATCTGTTATTCTTATTTCCTTTATTTACAACCCCTAAGGAATGTAACTAGAATATAACAGTAACAATAAAAAACGAAATTAGTGGATGATTTTCACAAACTATTAAGCTTAAGCTATTAAAATTAAGAGACAGTCAACAACGCAGGGAACTACAAAACCCAGGTACAGGCATGGGAAAGGCCTTCTTCTTTCCAATCCAACCACTTCAGATGTATGTATGATGAAAAGGAGATCTTAATGGCAGGCAGGGAGAAGACACTGCCATTGTTACTAAGATCTCAAGACATTTTGAATATTGTGAATTTGGTATAGTAACAAATTGGAATTAGGACCCCAATTTGTGAATTTCAAGTCAGCCACTGGCTGATTTTGTGGCCTTTTGGAACTGATGTACTTCTGTAACAGCTAGAGATGTAAAATGTCCAGGAATATTGACATTGTTAGAAGAAAGTTTTCCTCAAAGGAAGAAAAAAATTGAAATTCTGGGGACAATACTTAACACAAAATACTTAATTCATAATTAAGCATATAACATTGTATTATTTGGGTTACTTATACAATTAAAAATATAAAATCCTTAGTTTCATAGAAACAAAACTGAAAATACCCTCTATTAAAGAGAGAAATGAACACTGTGAGAGATGAACACTGCTGCACTGTATGCCACCTAAGCAGAAGTTTAGTTTCTGTCCCCGTAGAAGTAGGGGAAAAAACCCCAGGAACCATGAATTTAATACTAAGCAAAGGTATATTTGGACAGAAACAGTTTTATGCATTCACAGTCTTCAGGACTAGGCAAGTAACATATCTCGATATAAAGTTTAGTTCAACACTGAACATACTGAACTCTTCAGCAGTAGAAGAAATTCCTCCCCATATATTCGTTTCATGATGCTGGGAGCACCCACTAGGTACACAAAAGTATTCTACATGTGAGTGCTGAATATGTCTACAGTATGTACAGGAATTATTGTACTTTAATTCTGCAGTCTGTTTTAAATATACATCTTCATACTATGTACTTCCTGATATTTTGAATGAGAAAATAGCAGACATTTTTCCTACATTCAGGAAAAAAAAAACATTTTCACACTGAGAAATTTGTCCTTGGAAGAAAGAGAGAAACATTTTTGTTTTTTTCCTGAGCCTTCATATTTCTAGCTATACCACTCTCACTCAATTTGTACTAAAACGATGATAAGCCTGGCATACCCTGTACAGTTTTTGTAAGAACAGCAGACCTTATCTGTCTGAACCTAATTCTGCGTATATGGTAGCCACTCCCTAGTGCCACTAAATTCAATTTCATCTTGGGCCGCCATCAGTATTATGGTTGCCCTGAAAGAGACAGTTGTACGTGTAAGACTATATAAATGTAACTACTCTTTTATCATATTAAATAAGTGCCTCTACATTTAATTATTACTGGCTTTTAAATTGTCTTCCCTCTGCATCAATTTTTCTTTTCTTGGACATTTTGGGGCTATTTGATCATAGTTTATGGTCCCTATACCTCTATAAAGTGATACAGAATTGGTCAATATATCCAAAGCGTGCCACTTTCTGCTCCCCAGACCCGCTCTGTGCCTCTTTCCGTCTCCCAGCTGCAGCTGCAGGAGAGGCGCAAGGGCCACATGAAATGGCCTGGCGGGCTGGATTTGGCCCGCAGACCTTGTGCTTGACACATGTGCACTAAGGTAAGATCTCTGACAAGGTGAACATATGCCAAAAATCTAATTTTTTAAAAAAAGTTATACTTGGTATTCAACATAAACAACTACCATCACTGTACAGTAAAATATGAGAAGCATTACAGGCTGAGTTGTTCTAACATGCAGGACAGAACTATATCCAAATTAAATTATAGACTATCACCAATTATTACTGAATGACTACACAAATGTTCAAATAGTACAGAAGTCTTTGCCAGATGGGATCATTCTTAATTACACTATAGTGATGGGTACAACATCAACATCTTTTCCTTGCTAAGTTTCAGGTCAGAAAATAATGAATTACCAGCCTGACTGAACTAGCAAAACTGAGGATATTTCCATGTCTGTCAGACACTTCTGACCATTGTCTTAATTGAGGCAAAGGGATTTCAGAGAAATGTACTTATGAAAGGAAAATGTAAAGGGAGACCTTATCAATCTGTTCCTCCTTTGAGTTCTGCTATCTTTCACAGACCCCCCCCCCGCCAGGTACTGAACCCATTACTGATAAATATAAATACTAACATTTGGTGTGACTTTTCAAAGCCAGTGTAAGAAACTAGCTTCTGGCAGCCAAATCAAAAGACATCAAGTAGCATGTGACAAAATACTAGTTTTTTAAATGGATACAATGTTATACTTGGATCAGGGAAACCTGAGTTCCCATTTTCAAACAGCTGTAGTGCAAACAGCCATTGGTGATCTCAAATTTAAGTTGTTGTGAGCATAAGTGGTGTGGGTACAATGTAAGAACACTTTGATGGAAGGACAAGAAAACGACATTTGAATCTGAATTTATCTCTTTATTTATGTTTAAAAAACCCCTGTCTGCTACCTGTTGTCATTGATGTTAATTGCTATTAAGTCAGCTTCGACTTATGGTGAATGACAGACCTCAAAAATACTCTGTCATTTTCAGCACTGTTAAGATTTTGCAAACTTAAGGCTGTTCCTTCCCTGACTGAAAATATCCACCTGTAATGTGGTTCTCCTCTCTCTTCCTACTTGCTAGCTATGCAATCTTCTTAATTTTTAGTTAATTAAATGTAGTAAAAAGGCATCTACATTGCTGCACATTCAACAGTAAAAGCACTATGAATTTAACTGTGTGCTTCATATCTGCTTCCTTGGCGTAACTGGGAGCACACAGTACTATTTCTGCATTTAGTCCCTCATTTAATAAAATAATAGCTATGAGTATTTTAGCCTGGGGTGTTTGATCAACTGTCAATTTACTTTAATTTACTGGGATATTTAGCTACTAAAAGGTCATGCAGCAAACAGTATCTTTAATCCAGTGGCTATAAGGTAACATACCTGCAATTCTAATCAACAAAAATGATCCTTCCTCATCTTTCCTTTTTAAAATTAAAATGTTCCAAGTACAAGAAATGGGAAGAAAGGGAAACATTTCACAGGAAAAAGTAAGATTTACCATGTTTATGAGAAGATTCAGCAGAAGGTGTCAAAAAACCAAGTAGGGGAAAAATCAAAGTTTGACTTGTTAAAGTCTCTGCTCCCCAATTGCTAGTACTAGCTCCTAATCTCAGAAAAATGAACATGTGAACAAAAGTGAGTCCTCAATAGAATAGGAGAATGATAAACCAGCCATGGTTTTATAAAGCAAATACAAACACCTTGCAGGGATTACGCAGCAAAGTAGATTTACCTTCAATAATCTCATCCTCTGTCACAGTTCATTCTGAGAAATTCTCATTAGGTTTTGGCTTTAGAATATTACAATAAAATTCTTTTATGTAAATTCAAGAAAAGAGTATGCATATGAGATATTAGATTTTAAAAATATCTTCAGTCTTTTTTGTTACTAAAAAAGTATTCTTTCTGAAGTTGGAATATGACTGGATTTAGAATACTACTGGGTGGAAAAACTAGACAGAAGGCAAATAAAGCACTATTGATCTTATTAGCACACTCTAGTAGGCAAAGTGGGAGAGGCGATTGAAGAGAGCAGAGAAATAGTAGGCATGGGAGGCACAAATTAACTCTGCATTTCCCTGTCAGCTACTGAGAGATGTATCTAACATTAATTCATTTAATCTCTTTTTAAAGTAGTAAGAGCTTGCAGAATTTGTGAGAGGATGAAAGTATTACAGGAAGTACTTAATTACTGGCTTCCATAAGCTTCAAGGAGCTGAGGTGCCTGCTGCCCTGAGAAAATGATAAACTGGGAAACAGCAAAATAGGTAGGTGCTTCATGTGAATCTTACCTTTTTGAAAACTGGATTTTGACAATAAAATATAAGTCCTGCTGGAAGGGCTAATTTCACAGTTATTCATTTTGGGCATACGTTATGGCCCATATCATGGTACCAGCACATGTGTCCCAAGGAATCATGGTGAAAACTTAAACAGGACGAAGAAATTGAAACTAGACTATTTTCTACCTGTAAAGAAAATTTAATCTGCACCTGTGAAAGAAATCCACTGTTATCTCCCATATGCCTTACTTTCTTTTGCATTTTTCTTGAAACTTCCTGCTTCAGTCTCAAACAGTACAGTGCAACAAGGAATCTGCTAACGCATGGGTTTCTCCCAAAGTGCTGCTTTTGCTCTAGACAACAAAGTGAAAGCAAATGATGCCGTGATGACACATTAATGTGTCCTGTTAGAATGTAGATACTTCAAAAGACCTATGGGAGGATATATTCTGAAATGAAAAGCAATCTGTAACTGTTACTTAGCACACTGATATGCCTGGTCGTGTCTGACAGCAGACATTAAGGGGGATAAGTCTCAAGAAGGAAAGTGGAAATACTAGTTGCATTTTGCTATCCTTTCCTAGGTAAGTACAGTATTGCTAGCTAAAGGAGAAAGGTTTAGAAAGACTTTTTTTTTAAAAAAACAAAAAACAATTAGCCTAAAGCACTGAATCCACCAGATCAGGAATAAACTTCTCATGTAGACCTTGGTGTGAAGAATGTAGCATCTGTCCCACTTCTTCAAAAACAATGAAGTATGAAAAGTTGAAAGAGTAGTGGCAGGCAAAACCATTTAATAAAAGACAATTGCACAGGCTGGTGCTAGAAGTTATACAGTGTGGAGGAGTAGAGATTATATGAAAATATCAGACGCAGAGAAACGGGGACCATAAGATATACTGCAGATTGGATTATTTTGAATATAAGATATATGTGGCAAAACGTGCACAACTGTTGAGAGAAAAGCTTCTTTACTGAACAACTAAGCAAATTCCAAAAAAACCCAAACACTTCTCTACTTTTTGTCTAATTCCATACACTAATGGCAAAGACTAAGAGCCACACAATTGCACAGAATCTTAAACACTAATCATGATGGTGTATGACACATCTATTTAGGGCCCAAGCAATATAAACAATCCACAAGGTAGAACTATACAAAATAATAGCAGAGGTGGCTTCTGAGAATAACAAAAATGAAATTAAGTAACAAAGAACTCCAGCTCAGGAAGTGAAAAACTGATCAACAGAGGAAATGATACAGAGAAAATTGGTGAAAATAAAGATTAATGCAATACGGTTTTATATTTGCAAAATGGAACTGAAATGTCCCATTTTAAAAACGGACTCTCAACTACTAAAAGGAAAGTAAAATAAGTTTTCTGGATTAAGAAGAATAAGTTATATGCAGAAGTTCTAAATCAGATTATTACAGCAGGCTTGACAGATGTGGTATTGAATGAAACTGAATAAGATAAGGAATATGAAATAAAGTTACCTTTCGGTAGAGAATGAAGCTGTCACAAAAAAATGTAAGAAGCACACTGAGCATATCTTATACTGCAATGAAATAAAGGAAGCTTCTTTTTTCTAAACAACAGTGCCACTCAGTGGAAAGATGATGAAGGGTACACACTGGAAATGACAACACCACAAATGATACCAGTGCAAATTTGGAATCTCCAGTAACAATGTTAACGTACCATGAGTTGCTGTAGCAACTGCCCCTTGGAGAGCACTTAGATTCTGGACAGGAACCGAGACTTGAGCATCACTGCCTGTAACTACATCTCCTAGTAAATAAAGTTAAAAAAGGCTTTACAGTAACAGAAATAAAGTTTTTCAATTTTTGTACAACCAAGAATTGGTGTTCTGTGGAAAATTCAGTATTTGACATTTAGTCTGCTTTTCTTGATGTATCTCCGTAATAACTGTCTGATCATTTTATTTCACTCCTTTCCTAGCATGTATGTCCTATAACTCAGAATCTTTGTCTTTTAATGTTTGTGGATCATGCCATTTTTAAATCCAAGAAATGTAATTTTTGAAAAGACTAAAAGAGTGTACTAGAGGTACTTACTATCAAACATTCAAGGAAAACAATCTTATTTGATTTTAGGTTACCACTGTAAAGTACAGAAAGAACTGAGATTGTTAAGCAATTCCTCAAAGGAGTGTTCGGTAAGAAAATACATTCTTTGGTATTGGGATACCTGACTGAATTACCTTTTCATAACTGTACAGATCAACTGCAGTTTTAGGCTCAGCAGATGACTACTTTGAGATCAGTCTGTTGTACTACTGTTTGTTCAGTTTTGTTTTCACATCAGAAATTAAGAAATATTACACAAAATTTTCAAATTTGAAAAGAACGGATATTATTGATAATTAAGTTATGTATTGATAACAAGCCTCCAAACACTGAAAAGGATCCTTGGTGATCCTTGGTGTTAATGTATCCCCAGATCAACAAAATATTTTTTTGTTCTCACTGTTGCCCAACAGTGGTACCAGTACAATGAACAACTAACACCCAGAACTAAAACAAAATAAACTTCCTTTTTGATTTTATCAGGTCTTTGAATACTTGTTTTTGATATATAATCTAATACATAAAAAGTCAGTGTTTGTGAGTTTGTCTGTGTCAGGCGAAGAACTGGCCTTGTATGATTGGCTGTGTCAGGTGAATATCTCATATGATTGGCTGCCTAAGATTTTATGGAATCCTGGGGTTTGCAGTTTAGGAAGGGGCCTTTAGAATTCTCAGTCAGAGAGCTCTTGGGCCTCAGGTCAGTTGCTATGGAGATGAGGCCTAGCAGCAAGAAGGAGGAGGGCAGTGTATTCCTTCAGGAACCCAACCTGTATATGTTAATAACTCTGAATACAGATTGGGTTGGGGAATATGGGAAAAAGTTACAAGTACTGGACACGACAGTTTGGGGAACTAGAGACACAGGATCTCAAATCTTTCTAATAAGTACAACCTATAAGAAAACAAAATCACAAGCAATGCCAGGTATATACGCTAGTATAGTAATAAATTTTAATCCAAAGTTAGCCCTTTTTAAGAGCCTATTATAGACAAATATAATGAAAACAAACAATCTTTGTTAACACAAGATTTGCAGTTGAGCTTGGAAGTTGAAGAAAATGTCACTTTGATTTTCTTCATTACATCATACCTTGTTTTGCTCCTCCTTCCCTAGTTCTTATTATGTTCTTGATCCTTTCTTTAATCTTCAGTGTCACACCTCTATGGGCTTAAACCATGGGAACTGTGCAAACATGAAATCTCCTACAAATGCATGCTAAGTATCTGCAAGTTGTGTGCTTTATTCTAAGATATGGCAGCTTCCATATTATAAAGAACTGTATTATTTTAGTCAGGAAGTAGGCAATCCCTGTTACAAGTAGTTATATTGCTTAGCGTGTATATTAAGTTTCCTCCCCCCGCCGAAATCCTGTTTGTCATGTATTTTGCTAGACTGCACTGATTCAGATTTTTGTTACTGCTGCTCTTCATTCTATTTCCCTAGGTTCTCCTTTAATAGAGTTTCCTCCACTTGAAGTACAAATTCTCTACTGCTAGACAGATGTTCCATACTCTCCAATTGTCTCAGTCTGGTAGTGACAGTCCCAGATAATCCTGCTGTCATCATACTTTTTCAATTGCTTTGAAAATGTCCCAGTTTCTCTCTCCTCTCCTCCTCTTACTTTTCTGCAGCATATTTCAGTTGCTCCAAACTGACTTCAAACTGCAAAAGCAGTCGATACCCAACTCAGCAGGGGAATGGAAAGGAGAGGTGAAATGTTGCTGTTCCCAGGGAGCTCACACAAAAACAAACTGCTTCAGCCTGTCCTTGCTTATCCGTTCTTCTTCATAACCATCTTGACCACATGTTGATGTTGCTTACCACATGGGTTGTGGCTGTCATCTGAGAAATGCTGAACGGCATCATGTTTCTGGACTGGCCACACATCTGCTAACCCTGACTGCCTTTTAACAAACCCTGTCTTTTGCTGTCCTTGGTTGGCCATCTTTTTAAACATTCTGACAGCTTTCCCTTAAGGCAGTAGTTCCCAACCTTTTTTCACTTGTGTACACTTCGGCAGCCCATTTTCATAAACTGTACTCTTCATATGAGCAAAATGTTTATAATTAATATAGCTGCTGTCATTTCAAATTTATATGTTATAACTGTAAATAAATAGCCCAATAACAACACTAAAAAGCAGTGGAATAATAAGGGGAACAGATGATGAATATCTATTTACATTCAAAACTCAAAAGATACAATGAATTCAAGTAAAATCTTCACAGATTACATACAAAGAGTACATTACATTAATACATTACATTTCTTACTTTATTAGTAATTGAAAAACTCCAATATATTTTGAAATAATATTTATAAAACATACAAGAAATCTACACAACAAATGTTCAGTGAAATCTTTCAGCTTGTTTTGAGACACATAGTTTTTTGAAATCAGGTTCAACTGATGCAAAATAAAGTCTAAAATCTGGAACTGGATTCAGCTTACAACTATATTTATTTTTTTTAAAAAGCTATAAGAAGGAAAAGCCCTCTCCATCAACTCTGTATATGTAAATGGCAACAGAAACTTAAGTGCCTTGACAGAAAGCTGTTCATATTCTCTGATGATCTCTGTCCAAAAATTAGAAAGGGATATCTCTTTGAATTCAGTTTTTAAAGTAGTATCAGTTGAATGTTTGATAAACTTTTTACTTGATTAATAATCTGGAAGTTTGGAAGCATTCTTCTTCAAAGGGATTTGCAATCCAATTGTTCTCTTCTCCAGGTTTTGAGAAGTACTTCTTCAAAGATGATTTTAGCCTTTTCCATCATTCAGTTACTTTCTTGCTCACTTCCTGGGACAGCTGTAGCTTGCTCTCAGACAGCAAATTGTGTAAAGTTGCAAATATATCAGGTCAGACTTATTCAGTATGTGACCTCCAAAAATCTAACTTTTTAATCATAGATTTTGCCTGAAACTTTGAAGTTATTGAACTATCCTGAAGTGCCAAATTTAGATTATTTAAAGAAAAATATCTGATAACTATGCAAGAGCCTGAAGCCAATCAATCGTGTAACTTAGAAGCAAGTTGGAAAGCATGGGCCATTTCTGCACCACACTGTTACAGTGCTATTATTCCACTTTGAACATCTTGAATTCTGGGGTTTGCAGTTTTGGGATGGGCATTTAGAATTCTCAACCAGAAAGCTCTTGGGCTTCAGTAAGCTACAAACCCCAGAATTCCACAGGATGTTGAAAGTGGAATAATAGCACTATAACACTGTAATGCAGAAATGGCCCTGGTCTTCAAAAAAACCTCTGGACCTCATGTCAAAGTCTGAACAACCAGGTAAGGACTTTACCTGAAGAAAGCAACCTTACATTTGTATGAAGGAGCAACTTTACATTTGTATGAAGGAGCAGGATAGAATGAAAATTCATCATCTCTTCACACAGCTCTTTGAGAATCCTTGAGTTTGTGGGCTTTGACTTTATAAAATTTACCAGTTTAACAGCTTCACCGACAATGGCTTTTAATTCACCAAGGAGGTGCTTAGATGCTTGGCTTTGTCTGTGGACGCAGCATTGATTCCAGGTTACACTGGGGCTACCTTCATAACACAACTATGAAGACAGGAGTAAAAATCTGACATTAGACTTGCCCCCATCAATGCACAGCCTGCAACAATTAGACCAATTAATTTCCTATTCTTTGAAATAATGATCAATAGAATTAAAAATATCCTCCCTTCTTTTGTGTTCTGAGAGAGGATGACAAAGCAGATTTCTTCAACTTCACTGCCTTTTAGATACCTCGCAGTAACAAGCAAAACAACAAAATAAGCAACATCTGTGCTTTCGTGAACTTGAATACCAAAATTTTTACTATTTCTAATTCTACCTACTAATGTTGCCTCAACATCATCAGACATATCTCAAATTCTTTGAGATACTGTATTGTTCAAAAGAGGGATAGTGTCATTTTCCTTGCATATTCTTCTCCAGGCATACACAGAATGGTATCTTTTAAACAAAGAGAAATTAAATTCTCAACTATGGTATGATTCTTGCCACACCTGGCAATACAGTAATTATTACAATAGAAGGCTGCGAGTGCATTTTTGTTATCTTTATTAGCTGCCAACGAAAACACTGTCATATTCCAATATTTTGGTAGGTGATGAAAAAGCTGCAGTCCTTGTTTATATAGCTGGCATGTTTTGTTTGTAAATGCTGCAAGAATAAAAGAAAGGTTCATGCTACCATTGAATAATACTTCCCCACACACTACACACTGGGGTGTAGGGCAGTCTTCATCTCCTATATACAAAAATCCATACTTCATGTATTAATCACAGCATTTTCTCTTTTTACCTGTTTGAAGAACTGAAGACTGTCCCTTTTTCACTGTTTTGTGCTAAACTGTTTTGCTCTAAATTATTGAGTAAAGTGTTAGACATGTCCTGAGAAATTCTTGGTAAATGATCACTATCCACATTATGTTTTACATTTTTTATTGTACTGGTTTTCAACAACTGATCCATATCTGGTAATACATGAAGTGAAAAATTAATTTAACATTTAAAACAATGACAAAGAAAAGAGATGTGGGGAAAGCCTAGAAGAGCTCACTCATTGAACACTGCCCACATGAGTGCCTACATCAGCACCGGTGTGACAGCAGTTGAACATTCACAAAGTAGAGTGAAAACTGGGCCTGTGCGGGAAGTACCTCTGAACATACACATTGTAGAGGTGTGTTTGCAATGCACTGTTTAGGGAAGGACTCCCCACTATATGCCAAAATAACAAAGCGACAGAACAGGTCTTTTCTCAAGGATCAATAATGAAGAAAACCTGTTCCACCATTCACCGTAACATTCAATTAATTTAACAACTTTGTATCTTGTCTTACACAGTTGACATACCATTATTTTCCCACCATTCTTCTTCTTTTTTTTTTTTTTTGCATTCTCTAAATGCTCTGCTTTGTACCCCTGGGGGTACACATAACCCAGCTTGGGAATCACTGCCCACAGGGACAGGTCTAGGGAGATTTGAGGCAGATTTGTAGATACTATTTCAGTTGTAGTTTTCTTGCCATAAAGCAAAACTCAGTTTTTAAAATTCTTTGTACAAATGTGTTTTTGTGATTAAAGGAGGCAGCCAGCCAGCCTTCAAAACTCTTTTTTGTGGAGAATCTGTAGCCCTCAAAATGTGGTTGGACTTCAGCCCTCATCAGCATCTGTCAGTTTGGGAAATGGTCAAGGATATTGGGATTAACTGGATCACAGTTTCACTATTGTTGTCCTAGTATCCCAGAACAATGCACACCAAAGTTTTTTGGGTTTTTTTAATAACTTGGGAAAATTAAATTCTCCTTTTTTAGTCAGATACTGAGATATTTTTTCCATACATGTAAATACCATGATGTTTCTGATTTACTGCAGAACTAAACTTCTTTGTTTCTATTTTACGCTCATGAGTGTGTCTGTGGATTTAAACTACTTACACCTGTCTATGCTAAAATACTCTGCTGTGTTTACGGGAAACAGATGCACTTCTAATTCTTATGAGGGTAACAGAGATATTCTACTTGTTCAGCCAAGTTGAAATGGTGGTGTCTTCTGGATAGTTTCTGTGAGAATTTTTAGGGAAACAGTTTGAAAGTGCAAAATGAGAAGTTTAATTACAAAAAACAAGAACTGGTTAGGCACTTTCAGCTTCCTATAGGCTAGGGGCAGGGAGCATGCCACTTTTTATGCGTTGTTGGACTGCAGTTCTCATCAGGCATGGCCAGCACAGCCAGTGGTAAAGAATATCATTTATTTGTTTGATTTACATAACTGCTCAGCCACTCAATACTCCACTGGCAAATGATGATGACTATTGCAGTCCAACAACACCTAGAGGGTCACACGCTTTCCATTCCTGTCACAGATTTTTATATCTGGACCTCTTATAAGTTCAACAATCAGTTTTGAGGCTGCTACTAAAAGACAACAGAAACAATTCAGAGGAGTTTAGCAAACCTCACAGTGTGTTTTTCAAGTCCCTAAGTGGGTAGCCTGTTCTTGGAGGCTATTCTCAATGCCTAGATCCAATGGTGGCCCAGTTTTAGGGGACAGTCTTCATGGGTCTAATGGTACACTTAACACTAACCAACGCAAAGACCAAGCATGGGTTTATTTATCAGTACTTGAATTTGATCCACATGGAAGTGTCAGTCATATTTAAGGTACTGCAGTGAATCTAAGCTGATCATACCTGAATTTAAAAGCAGATGTTTAAAATGACAACAGATACTTAGCAGTTCAGTAGCATGAGGAAAGACTGGCCTGCAATTTCCATTAAAATCCAGATGAAATCTACAGTAAAGGTACTGGCAACTAACAGTAATTTCTATTACTTTTGCTAAACTAATATAGAGATTTGGTACGACATGCTAGCATCCAAAAACCTATTTTTTTTTCTAAGTCACTAAAAAAGAGAATTAGGTTTTACATAACACACAAAAGTTGCTTTCTGGATAACGAACACAAATTCTTAGGAATCTCAGCAGAAAGAGTAATAGCGTATCTCAGCTAAGTTCCTCTTTGGTACCAATAATGACCAAATCTGTAGCAGAGGTACGCTCATGATCCTTTCTTTTGAGAGATCTACCTCCTTAATTGCTGAAAGAATGCTAGCTACATTGTGATCTGTTTATTCAGTTAATATAGATTTTCATGTTATTGGCATAAGCATCAAAGATAATAAATGCATAAACCATAAATGGAACTTGAAACACATAGCCTGATCACTTCTTCAATTGTTGTCAGAAAATAATTTGGGTAAGTTTAGCATCTTACCCATGACTAATGCTGTGTATTATGAACATTTAAAATATACCAATTCATATTCACAGTAATAGGACAGTAAGTTATATTGAGCAGAGTTGTAACACTTTCTCCCCCATCTCCTGGATCAATAAAAGAACAAATAAACAAATACACTTAAAATATTCTTTTGTAATATTACTTAGATAAATGTGAAGTATGAAAGATTGATATCGAGAAAGTGGCAGTGATCATTATGTGCCTGGCAATGATTACTCAGCTTCTTTAGCGCTACAAAGGCAGTTCACTGTGGCTCTAGAGGAGCAGAACAGGCAGATGGCTCTAGGAGAAAGAATATGGAAATATGGCCATAAAAAAGCAGTAAGCAGAAGTCCAAAGTGATAGCAGTGGAACATGGAGAAGTTACTTTTGGATTACAAATTCAACACCCCCAGCACCTATGGATTCTGGGATTTGTAGCCCAAAGAGTAATGTATCCCAACGCTGGAAATAGAAGAATGCAACAAAACTAAGTAAAGTAGATTAATAAAAGAGGAAGTAACATGAGGAAGAAGATAAAATAAGAATATGGAGAGAGAAAGGAAAACTGAAGAAAAATGAGTTTAGGTGAATCTGGCCAGATGCTGAGACTCACCCAGACTCAGGTCACAGGTGGGGTGGATACAACCATTTAAAAGTTCAGGTGAAAGCCACTTGGCTTTAAAAAAAAATGCAGGGTATAATTTTACACACGAGTAATCTCGTATATTTACCTTTACTTAGCTGAATTGGGACACTTTCTGATTTCATCATTCGCTGCTGCTGCTGCTGTTGCTGCTGGGGGAGCTCTACTGTGTTCCTAACGGGTACTGTAACAGAGGAAAAGTTGCCACTGCTAGCTACAATTGGCCCAGTAGCACCACCCGAAGTCGTAGCTGGGGAAATTAGCTTTCGGCCAAAATTCAATAAGCTACTGGAAACTTTATTTATGTTCAGTGGAGCAACCTTGGCACTGACTCTGCAAAACACACAAACAGAGAAAGAACGCATATTGCTGTTATTACTAACATATGTGACATTGCAAAAATGGCCCAAAACATTCAGAATGTATTTGTTAAAGAGTAAAACTGTGAACATATTGGATTGGATCCAGACTTAATCATAATTAGAATGAACCCATGAAAATCAGCAGAACTTGCATTAATCATGGCTAGCTTAAATTTTATATCAATGTGACTTCTGATTTTCAGATTCTGTGTCAAAACTCACCTGTAGATCCTAATACATAGACGTTAGTTATAAAATATCCTCTGGCTCCAAATCGGAGGCGCTAGCAGCAGCAGGTAATTTTCTGAACTCTTCCCCACCTCAGCTGGAACTGAGGGACACTGAGGAGACACCTCCACTGATTGTGAAATGTTCTCAGGACAAAGAGCATCAGCAAAGGACCCAATGCCTCTTAAATTAGAAATGCTGAGCACTCAGGCACTTGCCATTTCAAGTAGTAGCTGCTGGAAGTTTTTGTCTGCTATCCCTGGCTTGCGTGCATTTACTGCTAGTGGATCCTTGACCTCTTGCCTGGCTTACAGTACATATCTCTGTTTTTCCCTTGTGGCTTCAATTATCAAGATTGTTTGTGTTGGGCTTGAAATTTGGGACTCTGCAGTTTGCTACAGAATTGATGTATCAATTGACATTTTAGACGCTCAGAGTTCATCAAAGAACCTTGCTTTAAGAATTGTTTATTCTGTTCTGCTCCTGTTTATAATCAGTATGTACAAGTGAAGGACTCTTGAAACGCCAGTAACATCTTGATGATGACCTAGGATGAAACAGCGTCATGTAGACTCAGGAACTTAAAAGAGTCAGATAAAATGTAACACTTGTACAAGCTGTAACTTTGCTTACACTGATTCATGGATCTTTCTTCCTGTAAGCATTCTTACAGGAATCATGAAAATGGTATTCTTTGATCAAAGTACTTGCTTGTTTGTGTCTATCCTTCTCTCTCTTTTATACCTTCCCATCTGGTGTTTGGGGATTTATATAAGCCCTGTGTCCATCTGGGGTTCAGTAAGGTGTGGTCTGTTTATCCACCCTAATGCTGGCTTCCTGAGATAGATTCTGGAATGACTGAGAATTTGCTACTGTGTTTCTTCCAATTTCAGAAAATTTCCTTAATTACCTGATACAACCTGAACTGGTCTGATTCACCAGTAACTGCTTCTTCCTATTATAGCCTGCCTCTCCTAGCACTTCCTGTCTGATGATACAGGGGACTAATGGAGGTGAGGAGGAGGAGTACAGCAGTCTTTCCTCCCATATTGCAATGTATAATTTGTACAGATGGAAGGCAACTGGAACAGAGAAGGTGAGATTAGCATGCTCTTCCTCCTCATACATTATTTGCCACATGGATTCAAATCTCCCCAATAGGTCTGGATCCAATCCCCAAGGGCCAAACACTATTTTCTTCCAGGAAATAGGAAAATAGGAAAAATCATTATAATTTCTCTCAGGAGTGACCTGAGACAATGGAAGCAAAACCTTTCTCTCACTGAGAAATGTAGGTGGCATGTGTTGACTTCTACTCCACACACAGACTTGAATTTGCTGCTCCATTCATTTCAGTGGGAGAAAGTTAGAAGCCAGACAACTGAGAACTGCCTATTTTGTGGTGAGAAGCTTCCATACCTTTATGACTTTAGCTCTGTCATTACTGTGAGGAAACAAGGCATTAGTTGTCCCTGCCTTGTCTTACCTTTTTTTTTTAAATACCTAAATAAAGCAGCTTACAAAGCTATCAAGATACCATAAGGTCACAATAAAGGTAACAAAGAAATGTAGGAACAGAAAGAGAGTATTTAACAATATCAGAATTGCCTGAAAACTGACTTGAATAAAACCCTGGCCATTTCCGCACTAGTCTGTTATAGTGCTATTATTCCACTTTCAACATCCTATGGATGCAAACCTCAGGATTCCATAGGATGTTGAAAGTGGAATAATAGCACTATAACATTCTAGTGCCGAAATGGCCCCTGTTTCACACCCACCTGGAACAGAGACTGAAAAGATCAGGAATATGCCTATGCTTAAGTGGCCATGGAATCCATCGGGCAGAGGTATATGAAAGGGAGGATACTCAGATGGAGGGAATCAACCCCGGTTAGTACTTGGATGGGAACCCACAAATTAATACCAGGTACTGTAGGCTATATTTTGGAAGAATGAACTGGCAAAACCACCTTTGAGTATTTCTTGCCTAAGAAAATCCTATGAAATTCAGGGGGTCACTGTAAGTCAACAGGATACCTGAAGGCATGCGCATGCACACACATACACATGTATGCATCAGTGATGATTAGTGGTAAACTGCTCATATATAACTCTCCTCTCCAAACAGTTAACGGTGCTTCATTTACTTTTCAACAGTTTTTTTTTTAACCTATAATGTCCTTGCCACAAAATGTGAACACCTCAATTTGCAGTTAAGCAAGCAAGGACTTAGATACAGAATTAGATCTAGAGAGATATTATAATAACCAAAGTGCTCTATTTCTTTCTCTTTTTCTTTCCTGCCCCTGCCTGATGCCATCAAGTGGTTTGGTATGCGAATAAAACAGATGATTACAGCCATCAGACAAGAATCGATAGTTATGTCACCATCAAGGTGTGGAAAAACACACAATCCCCAGAGAAATGTGGATAGATTCAGTTACTCTATCATTAAGAAATGTAAAAACAAGGTATTAGTTTAAAAACACTAACATTATGGTGATACAAATCCTGTACCTGGATAAACAGCTTTGCGTTTCACCACAATAAGCATAACTGATCTTGGATAGCAATGGTGCATTTTTAAAACAAGCTGTGCTAAAATACTAATAGGGTGAAGGGTACTATAGAAAAGTTTTAAATAAATCAATACATTCATTGTTTCTTTTTTGAAAAACAAAAAGAGTCTTAAACCACATTGTTGCTGCTGTTGAATTATGGTGACTCTAAGTTAAACCTATGATGGAGTTTTCTTGGTAGGATTTGTTCAGAGGGTTTGCCTATGTCTTCCTCTGAGGCTGAGAGAATGTCACTTGATCAAGGTTGCCCAGTGGGTTTCCATGACTGAGCAGAGATCTGAACCTTGGGTGTAGAGTTAAGGTCCAATGTTCAAACCACTACACCATGCTGGCTCTCTTTAACCATGTGGCTGCTGCCAATAGACATTTTTCCTCAGTTTGCTCCTGGGAAAAAGCAATTAAGACACTATTTTCAAATGCTGGTTGTTGACTAAATCATAATTTCTACTGCCATTGTTAGTCAAATTTGTGCCAGTTGTCACAAGTACCTATGGGAAAGCTTTCCTCAAGATAACTTGTATGAAGTCTAACACCCCAGTTGCCACTGAAAACTAATTTTAATAGGGGTAATAACTGGGATTATAATGTGATTGATAGTGAAAACTGCATGTACAACATTCTAAGCTGCTTATAAGATACACATATATTTGTTAATTTCATTTTTATCTCATTG
Source organism: Iguana delicatissima (assembly GCA_948472985.1). Classification (NCBI taxonomy): domain Eukaryota; kingdom Metazoa; phylum Chordata; class Lepidosauria; order Squamata; family Iguanidae; genus Iguana; species Iguana delicatissima. The sequence goes on from CAOKZL010000976.1 coordinate 381,403, forward strand.
GTCCTACAAGGAACTCAGGACAGTATATAGGGCTGTCTCCCCCAAAATACATTTATCCTCACAATTATCCTATAATGCAAGTAAAGCTAAGAGATCATTTCTAGTTCAAGTTCATCCAGTGTAGTACATGGCTGACTCAGGATCTGAACCTAGTCTACAGTTCTAGTTCAATATGCTAATCAAAGGCCTCAAAATGCCTTTGAGGCCCCTCTTTAAACCACAAGCCCCAGGCTGAAAGATGTTGGAAGTGGAATAATATCACTATAACAGTCTAGAACGGAAATGGACTTACTTCCAAGTGTGTACAGGAATTAGCCTGCTTAATTTTTCATAAACCACGAAGAACATCGGGAAAGTGGTAGTGCAAAATGTTAGACATATAAAAATTAGGTACCGTGTTTTATTCATCAAGTCTGCTCCACGTGCTTTGTAGTAATCCAGATTCTGCTGGAACTGATAAGTCACAGGTCTTGGATTTCTCTAAAGAAAAAGAATTATCATAGTAAAAAAGAAACCCCTTAAAGACATGGAGAACAAAGTGCTATTCAGTGGAAGTTCTAGCTATATTAAAACCATTATATTGCAATTTTTATATCAAGATTCAGAACAAGGAACACAAATTCTCACTTTTCACATTGTCGTAATTAAATTTGATAAATCAGTCTGCTGGGACTGGCAGCAATTATTACTGAGTTTCAGGTTATCAGGTATAGCCACTAGATGGTGCTTCTCTCCAATCATTAAAAGAAAAGACAAGATGGAATGATAGCCTTGAATGAAAAGAGATTTATCTGGTACAGAACACTTACAGAGTTACCTCATTTTAATCTCCAAAGGTTGCAAGTGAAATATCATTAAATCCAGCTAAACATTATTTTATAACAATTTATCTATATCAATGTTTCTTTAAGAGTTGGTACATATGCCAGCTCTGAAAGGGGAAACAATTTAAAAAGCAACTGGCAGAATCCTATATGACCTGTTAACGTTACATAACTTTACATATACCTGGATTATAAAGCAGAGGCAGTAAGAAACCCCTTTGCTAGATTCCAAAGATATGTAAAGGGACACTGGCAAGAGTGCCTGATGTGTATCTGGTGCACAATTCACACTGATATCAATGGACATCACTGCACCAGTGCTAATCATAGATGAACGTACCATTATTCATCAGCTTAATTCCATATAGTACAGCCATAATGTCAACATTGGAAAGAAAGAAACACCCGTAACAGCTGCTTGCAGACTGCTTCCCACATTTATAGTTTTGAAGAAACCAACTGGAAAGTCAGTAAAATCCTCCAACCAAACAGCTAAATAATAAACTATACAATTATACTTTTGTCACAGGAATATGAAAGCGTTTCAGTGTTACTGGTGAAGAGGCAAATATTAAACCCTTTCTGAAATCATCCATTTTATGTATTTTTTGGATCTGAAGATATACACAATTATCAGAAGCCATGCCCAATAGGCATCTCCAGTGAAAATTAATACTCATTTTAAACAAGCAGTTTGCAATTTCATAGTAGGGCCAGTATGTGTGTAATGACAAAAAAAAAACAAAAAAAAAAAAACAGCCCAAGAAAGGGCAATGCAGACACAGCATCAAGGATGCAGTGCAGGCAGGAGCCAAGTCCTACTAGTAAGCAAGCCAGTTCAATGCAAGAAGCTACACAGTCAAGGTTAGAAAAGTCCAGAGTCAACAGGACAACAGAGTAGAGCCATACCTATACAAAGGCAATTCCATGACAAGCTCCTATGCAGCAGAATAATCACCACAGGAGACACTTGTAGAAAATGTGATAAAGTTCAAGCAGGGTTTTGACCTTGTTCCCAGCTATCTAGCAGTGAATTTTTATGCTCCTACTATCTGAGCCCCTCAGGCAGATGAAAGCCATTCAGGTGTAACCTTTGGCTTTACCTATCTTTGCTCATGCAGCAGTTATACTGCTGGCAGGAAAATCTTACAGGAATCATGACACTAGTTTTAAAGAAACCGCACTGGCTGCCATTACGCTTTTTGTTGAGCGGAACGTGCCAAAGACGACATTTAAGACCCTAAAAGGCTTTAGACCTTGATATGTAAAGGTAACCCTCTGTTTTTGTACTTCTACCCAAAAGATCAGTCTAAGAGGATCTCTTCCTTTGTTTCCCACCAGTGGAGTGATACATTATTTTGAGATAAAGGTGCCTTCTGCTGTGCACTGTTTCCTTCTGAAAGACCCAACTAGTACCAAGGCTGCTTTTATCTCCATACATGCTTAAAACTGAGCTCTTCAGACAAATGTCTGAAGTATATTTATCATGGCTTGTCTCTGAATTCCCTAGTTATGGATTTCTGTATATTTCTGTATAAAGAGAATTCCTTTCAGTTAACACTATTTAAGTTTTATTATCTGTAGCCTACCATGAAATTTATGGAAATAGTATGGGATATAAATTGTTTAATAAAAATAATAAATACATGCCAATGGATAAATTAACAGGATATAACTGAAGCTATTTTTATGTTAGTTCAGTGTTATAAGAGAGGCACAAATAATATATATGCCAAAATAATGTACTAAAGTAATAATTTGACCAGACCAACATGATAGTTTACTATAGTGATTTAAAAGAAGTCCCATTATATTTTAAAGGAACGCCCTCCATAAATTTTAGATATTATGATTTAAGTGGCTACAGTATTAATAGATATTAATTTTTTAAAGAGCATTAATGATAGCCATATACCCTAAAATACTCCCATATTGAGGTCTTTTTTCATACAGTTTAGTCACAATCTTAGATATATTGCTATCAAGAGACACAGAAAAGTCTATTACTCTATTTTGAAGCTTTGTTAGTTAAAAATCAAGAAAAACAGCACTGTGAATTGGAAAAATATCAAACCTGCAAAAGAAATTATCAAGGAAGTTTTCAGAGCTGCAGGTGTATGTTTCCCTAATATACACTAACAAATTATTTTTATATACATAAGCAACAATTTAAGACACAGAAAGGAAGAAAATGCACCAACTTCTTCCACTTTCTATTTTATTTTCATCTTATACTTGTGACTACGTGATAAAAATACATTTTCAGCATTTTTCTGGTCCAGTTTCATCTTATTATAATGAAATTCAGGCTTTTGTTCCCTAATCCATCTTTAAATCACACATATTAACCCGCATTCACTACTGTAATACTCAAGCCATTAGAAATGAATTCCAGTCGAACTGGGTTCCACATTATTAATATTCCTAAGTTCTGTATCACAGAATTTCAAAACATATCTTTGAGGATGGGCATCTGCAATATTTGTTTTCTGTTAGATTTGTATAAAAGGGGAACAATATACTATTGGAAGAGGATTTAAAGATTCCGCCCCCCACCAATAATTCTATTTAAAGTATTCATATACTGTATCATCTTACAAAGCCTTCCCAAAGTTGCTCACAAAAGACATCCAATTTAAAAGGTGCAGCCGTTTAAAGCAGTTTTAAACCAGGTTGTGGCATTTTTAATAGCGCACACTTAGGAACAAGTAAGTTCCAAAGATTCAGTGCCATTATGGAAGCGTCTCTGCTCTAAATCCAGCTATCAACCCTAAATACAGAGGACCTGCTGAATCAACAGGAGTTTTATAAATCGTTATTTATATAAGGTTCACTCATTAAATGGATCTGCTCTGGTTGTGATTAACAACTGGAATTATACTCTTTTCATTATTTCTTTGGTATTTGCCCCAACCCTATGACTGCACTTAGCACCTCTTTACCAAAGCTGTATATCGTCTGCTACAATTAAATAATTCAGCTGATTCAATGGGTCAATTGTTGATAATTACTTTTAATTTTTATTTTGTGTTACTGACACATTTTACATGTCTTATAAATGTTACGTTATCAACAGTGATTATGTGTAGAAAACTGAAAAATCCATATCTATGTTAGTTTAACAATACTACTGTTTTAAGTATGGAAAGATAGCAACTTTTAATTGGTTGCAATCTAGCTATTAAAATGTGATGACTGAAGTCAGTTTCTTCAATCAAACAGTATTAAGTCAGTTGTTATTTATTTATTTAAAGTATTTCTGTATCACCTCCTACTCCAAGGGCTCCCTAGGCAAATTAATGAATAAAAACCCATTAAAACAACATAAAAATAAAAACATTTAATAAACACATTAAAATGCCCTTTAAAAACTATTAAAAGCTGTTAAGAATCCAGTTTTGAAACAGTGAAAGCAGCAGTTTCAAAACCTGAATGCCATGTGGCACAGCATTGTTTTGACTGCCCACTGGAAACTTAAAACAGATGCAGTGAACTTAACTTCCTTGGGTAGGGAGTTTCACAGTTGAGGTGCTGCTACAGAAAATGGCCTGTTAACTGTAACTCTTCTCTTGCAGCCACTAAAACAAGAACACTGGAACAGTAGGTTTCAAAAGAGGTACTAGCTTTTGAGACCCCCAAAAGCAGCTCACTCCTATTACGATGATAGCCACAATACTTCCCATGGACAAAACATGTTACCGCCAACAGGCTCCGCTTTCCCATTTCTGTCCAATTTCCCCTTGCACGTATGGATTATGCACTTTGTTGCAACTAGCTAAATGCAACAGAATGTGATTTGGACTGAAAGATTCAGTGGAGCTTTGATAGGTACATAGAACAGCCACATTTAAGCTTTCCATTAATATTAACTTTGATGATACCTCCTTAGGCATGGGATATATGTTAATAAATCTGTGTCCTAATATGAAAGTGATGAGGAAATCATGTGTGCGCTGAACATTAACTGTATCAAAATGAATGGCTGGCCACACTAAGTCCTGTACTTTAATATTGGTTTATGAGTACAGTAGAGCCACCATGGTATAGTGATTTGAGTGTTAGAGTATGACCCTATGAGACTAAGGTTTGATTTCCCACTCAGCCACAGAAACCACTGGGTGACCTCGGGCATGTCATACATTCCCAGCCCCAGAAAATCCCGTGACAGGTTTGCTTTAGGGTTGCTGAAAGTAGGAAATGACTTAAAGACACACAACAGTAGAAACTATCACCATGTGGTCCTATCCTTACAGCATCCTTCCCTCACTCTGACACCCTCTAGCACTGAATTACACCTTCCACCAATCCCCAGCCATCAAGGCAAATGGAGTCAAAAGAAAAGTATCAGTATCTCAACCCAATCTTGCCCTCTTAATCTCACTCGATAGAGAACAGGACTACTCAATTTCAAATCCTTTAGAATTTAAGGTAGAAAGGAAGGTTGCATGAATCGAAAGGGGGACCTCTATGGGTTGTCCTCAGCAGACTTTATTCAAAGAAGAAATGTGAGCAGGTGCCAAAGGCATTTCTGTGAACACATCCCAAGTGCTGATTTAGTTACATCCCTCGACACTGTGTTAGGGAATGCCAATTTAGGAAATTCTGGTAGGGTACAGAGATTGAAAAGCCAGTGTGTTGTAGTGGTTTGAGTGTTGGATGAGGACTCCAGGAGACCAACATCTGAATCCCTGCTCAGCCATGGAAACCCACTGAGGGACCTCTGAAACATCCCACTGTGTTCCAAGGTCGCAGTGAGTTTAGAATACAGTAATTTGGGTATGGAAACTTCTGTATCTTCATGATAATACCATATAATGTTGAAATTGCCTTATTTTGAGATCAGTTCAGTTACTCTACGAGTCTCTGCTGGGAGATTAGCTAAATGGTTTTTGTTTTTGTTTCAGCAGAAATACTTGGGACAAATACTGTAAACACTTAAACAAAAGATAGTTGGCAAGTTCTTTGTACACCATCCAAAATGGTAATGTCTCATATAACAGTTAAGCTTCATAATAAGTCATAGTGATAAGGTTAGCACAGTCTTATACAAATAAGAACACTCAAAGATGAAAATTACTTTGCTTATGTTGCTGTATTAGAATTTTATTTGCTATAGGGTAAAACAGATTTGCAAAATTCACAGTTAACTTAAAACAATAGTTTAAAACCTTTTATTCCTAGGCTTGACTGCCTTCAGGAAGAAAAGAACATCTGGTTATTTAAGGAACACAATATGTTCACATTTTCTATGACTTTTGTTTCTAATTGAGTTTTTAATTTTTCTTTATTTGAACAAATCTAGTTAGAACTGTTTTTTAATCGCTTTATATTTTTTCAACTGCCATCCCTATGTATCTATTTTCCATCTGAAAGCGTCTGCTTTGAAAATTAACGGCACTTCTCATTGGTCAGGATGCACACACAAAAAAACACAACTGCAGGATAGTAAAAATACAGCAAACACCTACTCTAGGTGCTTTAAAGAGAAAAGCACAATTTCTTACAAAACACATATATGTGTTCAGCCTATTGTCATTTTCATATCAATGTAATATTCAGAGGTGTATTTCCATTCTAGAGAAGTATATCTAAACTGCATATAGTGTGTAGACTTGGAACATATTCTCATTTAGCAAATGAAAAACTTAAGATAGAATTTCATATAAAAGGGACTGGGCTGGATCCAGACTTAGTCATATTTGGAACAGGCTCATTTAAGTGAATGGTACTCACATTTGTCACAGTTAATTCGTGTACCACTGATTTAAATGGGTCTACATATGACTAAGTCTACATCTAACCCACAGAGGTTAGCAGTTTGTTCTATCACTCTGTTTTAGAGTGAGCACCATTGAAATACTGCAAAAGAAAATAATGTATTTATTACAACCTACTTTGGAAGATCAAAAAGAAAGTCTAACTATGCTAAGGAACTTTTAGTAAAAACTATTAAGTCGGGCAATATATTTAGAATGATCAAATCAGGCATTTTACACCTGTTCTACATAAATCACTCAAAAACTGCATGCAAATACTTTGAGAATTATGTTATGCATAAAGCTGATAATGCTGGAGGCTTAACTCAAAACCTGGTATTTTAATTCTTGTAGAATCTGAGATTTTTTTTGCTTAATTTTTGGGTCTCAAGATTTCACTTATTTCACTTATTCCCTACTTTACATTTGAGAAATTCAGAGGAAGTTGCCAGTGTTTCCCATGCATCAAGGCAGTTTTCAGGGTAAAATAATTTATAAGTCTATCTTTAAAGAAATTATTCTTCCAGTTAGTATACCATCTACATAAACTATAAGAGGAAAAAAGGGATGTTTTTAAGATGAGCCTAAAGGGAACAAATTTACATATGATTCCAGTGAAATGGAAAGCATGATTTTACTGTCTGCCCATTTTGTGGGGAAAGGAGAAAAGAAGGTGATCAGCTGCAAGAGAAACAGGTATACAGAGGAAAAGAATGAATGGTAGTGATGGGGGAAAACTGATACATTTGCCAAGGGACACTTCTGTACAGACTTAGCTTCCCACTTGAAACAAATCATATCATGGTTTGTACTGCTATGCTTAATGGATCAAAGGTTGCACCACAGACTTTTCTGTGAATTGAACACACTTCCTTAAAAGAAACTCTCCCAAAGTTGTAAAGATGTCACAAGGAATATGTGGAATCTAAAGTTCAATTCTTTAATAAATGTAACAATATGAAAAGATACCTGAAAATAAACTAAGAGAACTATATTCATAAACAGTATACTCATTACACTCAGTAAGTCTTACTTCTAAGTAAACATGCACAGACTCTTCCATTTATAAGTTTCTGAATTTATTCTAGAAAGCATTCATTTGGTTGTAATAATTACAATTATTATGAAAATTCATTGGCATTTCTGGAAGATCTACTGATTTTCTAGAAAACAATTTTTGTTCATTATCTTGTTCATATTCTTACCTATTTTTCACAAATAAAATGAAAATGCTGCCTGCATTAAAAAGAGATTCTTGCTTGCTTTTTGTGTAAAACTAGAGGTGTCATTGCAGGAAAGACTGGAAATGCCTTTAGTTGATAGAGAACAAATAGTAGCTCAAACCATACTATTAGTTCTGAGAAGAGCAGAACCATTGAATAAACAGAATTCACCAATGTGTTGACTCACCATTCAACAATTGATTCAATGGTGTTATTCTAGTAGGGATTACCTAACACAATACCAGGCAGAATGAGAACTCTCTTTGCAGAGTTTGGAAAAGTTACTTCTTTGGACTTCAATTCCCAGAATCTTTCAGAATGATCAGCTACCATGCTAACTGGGGAATTCTTGAAACTAAAGTCCAAAAAAATATAATTTCTCCAAGTTCTGTTTTTTTTTTGATTGAAATACAGATCCGACCCCCAAACAATACACAAATATTGGAAGTATTTCTTCACCACTCTTCTATTTATTATTGGTTCCACACAGGTGGTAAAACACAACAAACCTTTTTCCCAGAATATATAATTTAGTTCTAGACCAGTGGTTCTCAACCTGTGGGTCCCCAGATGTTTTTGGACTTCAGCTCCCAGAAGCCCTGAGCATTGACCACAGTGGCTGGGGCTTCTGGGAGCTGAAGTCCACAAACATCTGGGGACCCACAGGTTGAGAACCACTGTTCTAGACAATAAGTACTTGCATGTGTGTATTTAATAAAATTCCTGCAGAAAACAACAAAACTGCATACATTTTCACATTTCAAACGCAGGTCTTCTTGGAATAAAAATGTTGCCTAGATATTAATTGCTGATTGTTGATTCTGGTCCACATCCTCTTCAATTGCAGAGGAGTGGAATGTTCTGCCAGTGTTGTTATGCTGTTCTTATCTGTTGCACCTCCAGAAGATGGCAGCCCCATCCAGAACCATCTATCTCTTCAATCCCTTCCTCTGAGCGGCCCTCAGAACCAAACAATATGTGAAAGGTGGCTAGAAAAACTGTCTATGCCTATTTAAAAGGCATTGTGCCAAACCAAGCTCTCTGCAAGCAATTACTCATTAAAAGCCTGTTTGAACAAAAAAGTCTTTGCCTGCCAGTGAAAGGAGAGCAGGGAGGGGGCCAGCCTAGCCTACAGTGGAAGAGAATTCCACAGGGCAGGAGCAGCTACTGAGAAGACACTGTCCCGTGTCCTCACCAAACAAACCTGCGATGGTAGCATGACGAAGATAATGCCCTCCCCTGCAAATCTTAAGGCTCTGGCAAGTTCATATAAGGAGATACAATCTTTCAAAGAGTCTGGACTTAATTTGTGTAATGCTTTATAGGCCAAGACCAGCACTTTGAATTGTGCTTGGAAATGAACAAGTTGGCAGTGAAGCTATTTCAACAAGAGAGTTACATGTTCTCTTTGACTGCATTCCGGGCACACAATTTTGGAGCCACTGCAGTTTCCAAACAGTTTCCAAAGGCAGCCCCACACAGAGTGTGTTACTGTAATCTAAATGTAATTAAGGCACGTGTTACCCTAACTGGATCTGACTTCTCAAGGAACAGGTAGAGCTGGTGCACTATCTCAACAGTGCAAATGCACTCCTGGCTACCACTGAAACCTGGCCATCCAGACACAGAGTTAATCTACAAGAACACCCAAGTTATGAATTCTAGCATCCTAACACTAAGATCTTGGGAGGCTTGCTTCCCAAACTGTATTTTGCCCCACACATCTAAATATACAAGCTGCTCTTTTCTAGTATTAATTTTACAATAAACCTAAATAAATCTTTCTTTCTTTTTGGTTTCTTTCATCTGAGTAAAGTATGTTACTGGCCAAAAGACTCTGGTGCTGGGCAGATCATAAGAGTGCTCAAACGCTTAGCACACAATACATTAAATAGACAGTTGGCCCTCCACATTTGCAGATTTGACTTTCATGGATTTGATTATTTGTGAGTTTATTCCACTGCTGTCCTCCCGTCTCAAGCGCGTCTTTTCCAGAGGGACCCTGTCTCTTGAGCAACCTTTTGAAAACTTGCTTCTGGTCCTCCTCCTCCTTCTCCAACTGCTGTCCCAATAGAATGTGCATCTGCTACCTGCCTTCTGTGATGATGCCATACTATTCTAAAGAGGTAACCAGTCCCCAGAAGCTGCTTTTCATGGGCTATAGAGGCCAGAGGTGGCTAGCACTGAAAATCCAAGAGCCCTGCTTGGCAGAGGTGGAAGTGCTTTCCATTAGTGCAAATAAAATAAAATAAAATAGTATCATGAATTTATTTCATTATTGAAAGCCTCTTTGTAGCTTGCATATGACCTGGTCTTTATTAATGAAGCTCATTAGGAGCAATCAGTAGTACATCCTCTTGGAGGTCTGCTTCCAAAATGGAAAAAGGTCATGAAGCTGGATCATTCCCTCTCAGGGTAAGACGAAGGAAAAAGACAAGCAAAGAGACAACCTTTTCTTTTGGAGATAGAAAACAGAATTGTGAAAGAGGCATTAAAAAGGTAAGCCTGGTGAAAGATGGCTAGGAATATACAAGGCAGTGATATACAGCATTTAAAAAAGGACCTGCAGAAATCCATGGAGGATAGTTATACTAAATTCATGCTGTGAATTTTTCATCTCCTCCAAGAAGTGTTGCCATTGCTAGGAACCAGCAGTCTCTGTCATGTGAGCAATCAGCAATAGCTCATTAACAACTGGAAAGGCTCTACGTGACTAACCCACAGCTGCTGCTTTACCATCTGAAACTGTGATTAGAGAAGCAAGGGTCTATATGAAAAAATGACATGTGTGTGGAAGTTTGAATCTTAGTATCTTTCATTTTAAAACCATAGGAACTGGTATAGTCGACACTTACATCACATTTAGATGATAATTTTTGCCACTGGCAAATCTCCTGTTTCCTCATTAATCAGAAATATAATCTTTAAGGTTTTTGAGAACATTTGGGAATTCCCACTATTTCAGAGATCTTCATGTTTGACATCTGGCAAACTTAAGTGTTTATATGACCTACCTTTGGATCTCTGAGAAAAAGAGCTCTCAAGATCAATGAGTGGACATCTCCAATAGGTGGGTAATGCATCAGAAGTCCCAAGCAGGTCTGATAATTACTTGATATCACTAAAAATAAAATGAAATATAATTGATGTTATTCTCACATAGTTTAACATGGAAGCAACAATTTAACACGAAATTTATAGTTCTGCCTCCAGTTTGTACTGCTCTGAAAATGCAGGTTTGGGTCTAGATTTAGCTGTACTTTGAGCCACTTTATGAAAAGAGCATATAAAGCTTTGTGTGCTGTTTCCTCTCACATTTCATCATATATTGTAATATTCTGTTTGATTTCTATTCATTAACCTTACACTAGATACAACTGTTCCTTTCGAGGGCATGTTGGATGTAAACCCAGATATAACTGAAATTAGACACACTTTGTCTGGCAGGACTATGTAAACTACTTAATTTGTTATAGCATGATCTTGCAATCTAACTGCTGGAGCTGTCAGAGCTGTATCTATTAATTATTTTTAAACTGTTCACTACACAGACAGCATCTACATAGGTACTAACTGTGAATACATTTTAGAAAAACTTTACTGTTTTGGGAACTTCTGTTTTAGAAATATCCTTTTTCATTAATTAAAAACCTTGGTGAGAAATGTTTTTGAAGCACAGGAAAAATCATCATGATTAAATGAAATCCCAAATATATTGACTGTTTTATAGCTTTAGAGACTTACTAGACTGATTTTTCCTCCTTTCATATAAGTCAGCCTCATTTCCTTCAGTACCTTCCCATCTCTCCCCAAAGAGGTTTATGAGGAAAAGATGTAGGACTGGGCAAAATGAATAATTATAATTTGTGTAGGGAGCTACTTTATCATCTTCATTTCCGTTGCTGATCCGACAGCTTGTAATTTTATACATCTGCTTTCATTTGTAAAGCACTCACTTATCCTACTCATTCTTTATCTGGTTCTGCCTGTTTCTTTTCCGTTCCTTTTGTTTTTCTTGTTCATGCTCAGATACCTGTTTTTTTCCCTTCTCTTTGAAGTTAGCATAATGAATGTAATATAATAGGATCAGTCAAGAGTTCTTTCTGCTGAGTATAATAGATGGACTACCCATTATATAGAACCAATCAAATCAAATGTAACACACTACAAGGTATTTATGATAAGGATCCTTTATACATTGTTAAAGTAAATAATAATGCTGAAAGTAGTTCGTTTTCCCTAAATGGGTTTTGTGAAAAAACCACTTGCTGCATTTTCTTCATCACTCTAACTCAAACCAAATTTTAGACTTTCTTACTTGTTTCTGCTGTGGAAATGATGCTAGACTAATTTTATTTTTTAAAGATTATTCTAGTGAATTAATTTCATTCAAGAATTAAGACCAAAATATTGATGAGAAGCATTTGCTGTATTAAATTTTATAAAACAGCAGCAGGGGAAGTAATACCATTTGATCAGAATCAAACAATAAGTTGAAAGCGGCGGGTGGAGGACGACCCAAACAACTGTTCAGCCGTTGGTTAATGCAGGTATTACAGAAGTATTAGGACCAAAGTATGTGAGTGATAACGACCACATTACAAAAGCTTTATATTTCACTGTGTAATCCTATCCATTTATTTAGAAGGTCCTGTTAACTGAAGATCACTCCCAGGGAAGGGCTGTATAAGATACCAGATGAACAGTTCAAGAAGGTTTACTCAGAAAATACGCTCTGACTAATTCACAGGGATTTATACCTCTCCTTCTCAATCAAGCTTTTTTGTCACTTGATCCATAATCCAGAGAAAATAAAATTAGCATTTTTCAAAGCATAAGAAACTTCAGATGAAATAGAAACACAAAGTTAGTGCAATGGCAAAAATTGCTTCTAAGATTAAGATTGCAGCTTCTATCCAGCTTATAAAATCTAAGTCTTAAGTTTATAGCAAATATAACAGCATTAAAATTATTTCCAAAGTACTGTGAAAATGATATATTTCCATTGGAAGCCAACTGTTAAAGGATGTGAATTTTGATCTGTGAATCTTAAAAGCTTCTACTATGTAGAAAGTGCATTACAGGTACCAAAATGTTGAACCATTTTTCAGGAAGGAAATAATATTCATATTTTTATGTGATAAACATCATTTTTTTGACTTTTAACAGCAATAAGGCAGCTGACAACGACCTTAGCATGAGCTATTGAGGCCTGCTATCAAGGACACCCTTGTCTTCCTTTCTCAGAATCCTATGTTTGATACTGCTCAATGAGTTTATGACCTGAAAATACAGTGGCTAGCATGGTGGGGAGGGGGAGGCGTAATCCTTACACATTGGCTTTTCAAATGAGTAGAATAATACGAGTGTGCCAGCATGCAGAGCATTACAGATCCTTTTCTTAAAAATGGAAAGTCGTATCCAAGCAGTAACCATATCACAGTGAACATTTTTGCCATGCTCTGGCCCTCTGGGATGCTCTTTTTCAGCTATAAAGGAAGCATTTTTTGAAGTGTATTCTGTGTCTTCTAAAGAGATATCTCTTAGTTTAGGCCACTGCCAATGCAAGACGTTGAACTTGTCAGTTGCTAGCAGGTTCAGCAGGCTTAGGCTATTTCTGCACTTGACTGGCCCCTCCCTAAACTGTAAACCCCAGGATTCCATAGGATGTTGAAAGTGGAATAATAGTGCTATAACAGTCGAGTGTGGAAATGGCTTTAGTTGTATACAAACTATTTCTAGCTCTTACAGTCATTTAAACCCTCAGACAGCAATTGGATACACTTTTGGCATACTTTGGTTTTATGTGAAGCCATGCATACAACTTTTAAAAAACAGGTTTTACAGTCGCTTGCATACAGAATATGTCTTGCTCCTATTTAAACATAAAATATTTTTCTATAAATTACCAGATACCAGTTTCTATGTTAGGTAGTTCCAGTGTTCGTATGATTGATTTTCAGTATTATTTCAGTGAGTAGTGTGCTACCATCCACTCTAAAGAGCAAACTATACTTTCTCCTTGCCAGATTTGGCAACCACAAAATCTCTTTTGATCTTTTTCTTGAGGGAGGGGCCAACTCTAACTGTGAAAGAGAAGCAACTGCAAAAGAAGCCATTTCTCTTAAGAGAACAAAACAGGAGCTACTTATATATTGTAAAGACTAAGCAAGCATAGAAGGAGCAGCTCTTTCATCAATACCTGAAACGAATGCAAAAAGAGAAGACTGCCAGATGTTAAGTCTTCCTCAGTGTGAAAAAATACTGATAATATTAAACCTTTCAGAGGATTTTTTTTTTTTTGGAGTGGTTTATGGTGTCTAGAATTCCTTTCCCTCAAGAATATAGCAGCTTGTAGCTTGTCTTTATGAAAACTGCTTTCTTCTAATTTTTTTTTTTTTTGCAGGAGGGATAGCAATAGTGATATTCTTCTTAGGCATAAGGTAAAGACAAGCACACCTTCCTGTAACACTTTATTCTACTTCTATCTCATCTCCAAGGCTGAAGAAGTGAGTCTTCATGAATTTCGATTGTATGCTGTAAGATCACAATAAAGAGAAGCTGATAGATTGAGATAGGAGAGTCATTTTCCATTTAATGGCAATTATTTGAAGATAAAGGCAGACTCCTAGAAATAGCTTTTGCCTTTTTATGATTAAATAACTATTTCTACTTATTTAAACAACAAAGTTTTTTCGGAAGAAAAAAAAAAGATACCTAGATGATGGTTGAGTAATTATATTTCCAAAAGGTTTAAAGCATCATGACAAAAGTGGTAGTGTTGCGGAATGAATTAAGATACAAACCTTAAAATCCACAATGACTAATCAGGAATGACTAGCACATTTGGGCTCTAGGGGCATGGCATATGACATCATTTGCAAACCCCACTCCATACACAATTTAAAAATAAAGCTGTTTAAGAGAAGGATTAAGACATTTAAGAACTCTCATGTAACAAAAGTATGTTCCATATGTTACTTGTCTCCAATTCAGAGACTGCTTTGGTTGCCTTAATGTACAACCTACAACAGCAAATGAATGTGAGGAGCATGGCCTTATTAATTCTCTAGCGTCCATTGATGGCTTTTGATGCCATCTGCCATGGCACCCTTCTGGACTGCCCAGTTGGAATGGGCACTGGGGCCCTCTGTTGTATTCTAATCTTTTGTCTTCAGCCATACTCAAAAAGTAATGTCTGATGTTCCTGCTTGACTTCATGGCCTTTGGTATATTCTGGCTTTCACGTTATTCAACATCTATATAAAACCAGTGGGGGAGATAATATGGAGTTTGAGATGTCATCACTATGCTGATGCCACCTAGCTCTATTGGTGCATGTCACTTACACCAAGGAAGTAGTCCATTTCAAGCTCACTTTCAAGGCAGAAGAAAGGAAACTTCATGAATTCAAATTTATGTTGTAATATTAGAACAAAGAGAAGCTTATATGATGAAATAATTTTTTGCTTATTTGAACAACAAAGTTCTTTCTGGGGAAAAAGATAGTCATACTATAATCAATGGATGTCTCAATCAGTGGATCTCTTGTGGCAATGGATACATGGTATTGATACATGGTATTGAGGTTTTCTACCTTGTATGACAAGACCTAAACCGTCAATGTGTTGGTTTTAACATTTAAAGCCATAAACAGCATGGGTCCTTGCTATCTAAGGGATCAGTTTTATTCTGAACGTGCCCGGATACTGACATCTAAAGGAAAGGGTGTCTCAAGAATACTCAAACCTGCAGAAGCCTGTCATATAGGTAGGAGAAAGATTCCTCCTGTGCTGTTCCCAGATGGTAGAACACAATCCTATCAGAGGTTCAGCAAGTTCCCACTCTCACTACTTTTAGAAAGAGTATAAACATCATATTTTCAAATTGCCATTTTAAACTATTTTCAACATTAATGCCTTCTTAAATTAGAATTCAGTCTATGGAGTGGGGGAGGTTTCCTTTTGCTTCCAAATGTATAAGATTAGTTAGGGAAATGGATGATAATCAGCCAAGACTCTATAGGAGTTTTTATTTTCTAATTTATGTTTGTAAATATGGAAGTCCTATTTTTGAACAGCTTCCCCCCTTGACTCTTTTCCTCTATAATTTTTTTACTCCGATGTTAGAATGTAAGTTGGAATATTTATAGCTATGCATTTTCTGGGAACCAAGAGAAAGGCAATGTTTGAATTATTATTTTACTCTCTGAATGACCAATTTCAACAGAGTAATGATTTTAACTAGTCACTAGCATTCCCATCATTGTTATGTTCCAGTGCCATGCTATCCATTCTTATACTCCAGTTTGGGCACTGTTACCTCTTGCTATGACGGTGCAAAAGGGCAGTCTTGAGATAAGTCAGTTTTATGTGTTCCAGTGGACAGGAACTCATCTCCCTTATGATTCCCCAATATTAAATGTCAAAGGAAAGTATCTACCAGACTCTATTTTATTCCATATATTTTATCACATATTGTGAATGTAAGTAATTTTTAAAAATTAAAAAAAATTCTTAAAAGCGCACATTTTTTACTCACTGAATAACCACAGTGAGGTCTAATTTCTCTACTGCTTCAAAACATTAGCATAACAAAACCAGTTACAAGCACAACTGCAAATGGATTTTTGGTGTTGATGTAAAGCCTTCTGGCTTGTCGTAATACCTCTGGAAATATTACAATCCTTATACCTGATTACATATGTTATATTTATCTATTGAATGTATAAAGCTCCAATAGCAGCCCATCTTAGTATCAAAGTCTGGCTTAAATAAAAGTGTTTGCCTGTTGGGCAGATGGACAAGCAAGCCAAAGAGATCAGAAAAATAGAATCATAGAACTGTAGAGTTCAAAGGGACCACAAGGGCCATAAAGTCCAACTTCCTTCCATGCAGGAATACATCATAAAAGCATTCCCAGCAGACAACCATCTATCCTCTGCTTAAAAACCTCCAAAGAAGAAGACTCCACTATACTTCTATGCAATGTATTCCACTGTCGAAGTGCTCTTACTGCTAGGAAGTTCTTCCTAACATTTAGATGAAATCTCTTTTCCTGAAGTTTGAAGCCATGACCTAGTCTCTGCAGCAGCAGAAAACAGGTTTGCTTCCTTCTCCAGAGGAAAGAAAGGGGAGAGGTTGGGGAGGAGGGTGGTGGGTGAATCAATCTAGTGTTCTCAGCAGGGATGCTCTGACACTGAGGGTGTTTAAATCATTATTTGATAGTATGTAAAGATGCTACTTTAATGACAATTTATAATTTATCTCATTGTGCATCTCCAAACACCCAAACTGTAACTTCACCTGACACCAGCCCTGAAAATGCTGACTCAAAACCAGTGCATGAATGGAGAATGATGAGGCAGAAACTAAGTGTTCCCCAGGGACCATTCCTGGAATGTCAAACCACAGTCTGACCAAAATGTGAATTCAGCTTAGATTTCATTCATGCTCTTGGTAAATTAAAAAAAGTCATGTCTGAAAAAAAAATAATTTGATTTATGCTGTAAGTACTCCACAGTGTAAGCAAAAGTGTTTAATGCTGCATTCATATCAAATATGTGGAGAAATAATCTTAAAAACAGTCTTCAATGAGAGGTTAGTCTATTTCAGCATGAAAAGCAAAGTGAGGAAGAAAGAAGGGATTAAGTAGTACCTCTTTGACTAACTAATATAGTTCAGCATAAGCTTTCTTAAAAATGAACATTGGTTAGATACATTTTAATTAACAACTCTTTTACCAATTAATATTTAACATACTGAATTTTGATTTTTTTGGAGTGCACCCACATATGTAATATATCAAACTGAAAGTTTTCATTCTGGTTTTAAGTAATTATCAATTTTTTCCCCCAGAAAAATAAATATCCTGCAAATAGAATGAATTGTATTGGAGGAGGCATTTCAACTTAGAAACCTGTATTACAGTGCTGATACACTGATTGTAGAATGCATTTTGTTGAAGCCCCACTTGAGCTTTGTACATGTGCGCACCCTAGTTAACAAAGCCTCCAGTAGTGAGTATCCTTTTTATATAAAGGTTTTTTTAAACACGCACCTTATCTTCCCATTTCCTCCTGATTCTCATTCTAGAAGGAAGTTTTTTTAGCTGCATCAGCACTGAGAGGATGGGAAGCAGGGCAGAGAGACACAAACTTTCAGTGTTGGGTTGACAGTGTGATATGATAGCTAAAAAAGCCAACGTGACTCAAATTTGTTTTCTGCTGTTCCAGAGATTAGGGCACAGAGCAATAGCTTCAAGAAAAGAGGTTCCTCCTAAACATTAAAAAGAACTTCCTGACAGTAAGAGCAGTTTGACAGTGGAATACACTGCCTCAGAGTATGTTGTAATCTCCTTGTTTTTAAACAGAGGCATGATGACTATCTGTCAGAAGTGCTTTGATTCTGTACTCTTGCAAAAGGGATTGGACTGGATGGCCCTTGTGGTATCTTTCAATTCTATGATTCTATGAGTCCATGGTTACAACAGTGTGTATGCAGTAAATAATGCAATAAAACATGAGCTAGGAAAAAGCAGAAGTCTGCTTTAGCTCATCATAATGTAGCCATCTGTGCCTATCTGTGACAGGCAAGGTAAATAGCAGTTAACTCCAGAATCCCTTACTGAGCATGTGTGAATAGTAAAACAGAGAGAAGGGGGAAAGCAGATAAGCCTGCCTCCTCTGCTACTCTGAATTTTAGAAAAAGTATAAATTTTTAAAGTTCCCCAACAAAATAGAAACCTCAAGAAAAGTGGAAACTGATGAAAAAAAAAACATTATCCTGAATGACTTTTGAAAGAAGCCTTCCAGTGATTTCTAGAAGGTTCAAAATGTTTTTGTTCACTGCTGCGAGGCTTATATGACCTGGTTGTTTTTATTTTTGTGTGTGTATATTGTTAATTTTGAATAAAAAGTTGCTGAAACTTGTTCAACTGTACTTTCTTGTGGTAAAGAACTTATTCCTATATTTTCCTGTTACTCCTGTCTCTGTTATCAAATTTTCTGTTAGAATTTGAGCAGGTACAATCTACTTTGTTAATTGAAGTATACCTTTGTTGTTTTCATATAATACTACTATATTTATATTTTTGAATTCATTTTTTTATATTGTGTAGAATCCTCTGAACTGCCTTGAATTTTCTTTGGAAGAATCAGTTGTATGTACCTTGTCCAGTTATTCTGGGCCCAACCAGTATATAAGTGGAGAGATTCCCATAGGGGAATCTTGCATATCATAGTTGCCTCACTAAGGAGCATTTTTGCAGCTGATCACTGGTATTAACTTTATGTATGGGGGCCATGAATGAGAAAGCAAAAAGTTAGTTTGCACTGTTCCCTTTATGAGAGTGCTCAACAGTCTCTATACTTTACTACTGTTGTTCAATCAATTACAGTGAAAGGCTGTAAAAAAACAGAAGAAAAAAAAGTGTGTGGGGTGGGGGGGAGGAGAAAAAAAACATTTCACAAAGTTTTCAAATTCTTCTGGTAGTAAAAAAAACAAAAACAAAAAACAACTTAGCTTCCATTCAGCATGCTCAAGAAATAACAGTAAAATAAAAGAACAATCTGGAAAAAGCCCATTTTTAAATGGTCTTATGAATTTTAATCCAAATACATTTTTGGAGCCGATTTCAAGATCTTAAGCACTGGAAACAGAATATCTGAGGCAACTGAGTCCATCAGAAATAAAGCATGAATAATTGTGCTCAAGATTTGGCTCTAAAACAGTACCCACAGGTGTGCTAGAGATTTCTGTATGACTGTTGTAAGTTAACTAATACAATCTTTTCACCGATTTACTCACAAAGAGTGTTGGAATGTTACCAGACTTTTTTTAAAAAATCTGCCTTGGAAAGGGAGGCTGACTTTTAAGATATAAATCGCTCAAAATCCCTGTTATTGATAACCACAATTTGTTTAATTTACCCATTCATGCTTCTGCACATGTCTCAAACAATTAAGATGAATTGTGAGTTTTTTTTAAAAGTCTTTTATTTAGTTTTTTTCATATATTCTTTACTCATCACTATCTTAATAAAGATTTCTGTTTATTAAATTCTATTTAAGCTATCTATCTATCTGTCTATCTATCTATCTATTTATTAATTTCTATTTCTACCCACATAATATATTATGGTATCTACATAAAAACCTGTGTTTCCTCTATATAGTCCCATGGACTGGTTTGTTTAATTTGGAATTTATAGCCCCGTAGTAAGCATTTAAACTGATTGGAATGCTCACATGATGTACTCAAGTATAAACATATTACATATACACATATGTTTTGTGGGTGAGTGCGCCTGTGTGGGTATGTGTATTTATATATATATATGGTAGAAAAAATAGTATTTTAAAAGAATTGTTGCCTTTAATATATTGCCCCCTAATTTTAGAAAACAAATAATATTCCAGTAATGAAACACTCAATACACCACATTTGACAGAAGGAGGAGCTCTATGCTTACTTTGGCCACACAGTTTTGGCAATGCAGCTTACAATTCTGTGTATCAAAAGCAGCATAGTAAAAAGCCTTAGAAATGATTTTCTCTGTTTTTGCTTTTTGTATATTGTAAACAATTTGGTACCAATTCCAATTAAAATTAATCTTCAATTAGAAATGTAATGAAAATTTTAAAATGTTATATGTACTTCTTAAAGATAATAGAATAGATTGATACTCACAGGCATCTCTAATATACAGCAACATGGCTAAGAAAACATAGTCAACTAAGTCGAGAGTGATGCTGTCAGCAAACAGAGCATCCCAGACAACTAGAAGGTCCTGGAGTGGAAATTCTCGTCCAAACAGAAGCCTTACCCATCGCCTAAAAAGAAATTTAACAGAACATATCAGAAGTTTCATAATGCTTCCCAGGAATTAATGGTCTACAGGGAAATACACAACACACGGACTTATTATAAAATCTGTACTTAATATGTATCTATACATAGTTGTTTGGTAGAGTACGCCCATGGAAATCAAGGGGACATCAATTAGTCATAACTATTTTATTGCCCATGAGTTCCAATAAGCCTACTTCAAGTATCATGAAGTGGATTGAAACTTGGCTACCTGCTTTTAATGACATCTACATTGTGTCTTAACTTGGTTAGAGGATGAGAAGTGTTAAGGTCTTCAAAGCTCTTTGTATGTCTGCTTTTCTTTTCACTTGCTTATTAAGTGACTGAAGCAGCCCACATCCAAAACGTGTCTCCCCAAAATTTTGCAGATGAACTCACAGTCATAACAGGTTTCAATGGAACTGATGAGATTTCTCACGGCAAGTGTTTTTCTTCTGCTTTGAATTTGCTTGGTCATTAGCAATGAGTGCATCTTTTAAAGATAATATTAACTCACAGTTGTGAACGTTTGCTCTAAATTTTAGTTTTAAGTTATCACTTAAATTCTGGGTGAATCTTAATCAGTGAAATATGGAGGTAACTTTCAAGAATGACTTATGCTATTCTAGGGTTCTAAACAAATACAATAAACTATTTATCAAAATTACAGCAAAAAATACAGAACATGCATTTATGAATATCTACTTATAAAACTTGCAGAGATGTTACAATGGAAGATGTGGGAAAAATACCAAGCAAAACTACTTTTACACAATTAATTTAAACATCCTGTTTTTTTATTTTATTTTTACTGACAAAACTAAAAAAAGAACAGAATACCTTCAGTAAAACAAACACTTCTACATCCAATGACCTATTTAAGCATCCTGTTTTATCCTATATTAGAAAACCGCTGCTCATTGACTAGCCTAAAGGAAACTATTACCTTTCAGTGTCACAAACATTACTTAAGACTCTGCAGGAAGCCTATCACTTTAAGTAGCAGCAACTTCTTTTGTTACACCCACATACCTCAGAACTCAACAGTACTGGAAGCTTTTCATTTTATTTTATTAATAACTACCTAATGCAGCTTGGGAAGATGGATAAAATTAATATGCTTTAAAGGAAAAAATACACAATGGTTTAACAAGATTTGTTATTAGTATTTTATCAGAAAGCTCTTTTTTTCTCCTTTACCAATTTATTATGTAGTGCTAATCATTTGTAGATGTAAGTTTATTCTGCTCAAATCAAAGTCAGTCAGTTAGTCTTTTTTTTTCTATTGTGCTTTTAGATTGTCTTTTGGGAATATTAACTCTTAGTCCCTAGAGATATTCTGTTTTCTCAGATGTACACAGCTGAAGAACTGGACTGCTTTAGCAACTATAAAGCTGCCACTAATGATCTGTACTCTTTGACTCAATGGGTGTCAGCACTTTATGCAACTGTAAATGGATACGTACTAACTTATATTTGTTCCCTTTCTAGCAATATTTTCCTTAAAGCATCCATAAACTAAGGGACCCGTTGTCTCTGAACTATGTTCCCCTATGGCTTGACTTCAGCAAGCACTGCCTTCATAAAAAGAGATGCTTAAGGAATTAAGTTCTAAGTTTGAGTGTTAGCTTACTAATTAACACATGCTTATTGCTCTTTCACATTTTTAGAAACAATCTAAGTTTCACTTAATGATATCATTGGACAAGAGGAGCCCTTTCTTTTCAGATGGCTGTCTATAGTTTAATTATAGCTCTGTCCTGTTAATTCCAATTTCACATCTGCTACACCTGCAGACTATCCTTGCTCACAACAGTGTACCCTTTTATCACATTCAGTAACAAAATAATTCCTATTTTGCTGCACCAACATAGTAATTGCAGCCAACCAAAAATACAGAAGGTTTTTTTTGTAAAGCAATGGTAAACAATAAAGAGTTTCTACAAGCTCTTTGATGGAATGTGTAATCTCATGTTCTACACATGTGATCTGTGTAATTAAACCATAATTCCAAACAATTCATAATTACTACCCACAGACAGTGGCTTAACCTTTAACAGAGACAACCTAATGCTTTGGAAACTTCAAATTACAAAGCGTGGCATTCTGAAAAAAAAAAGTTTAAAATAAAAGTATTTTTATTAAATACTAGCTTATTTACCTGACATTGCCCAGGATTTTTCTTTCTCATAGGTAATACTTGTTTAGAAAGTTTTGAGATCCTGTGTCTCTAATTCTCCAAACTGTCTTGTCTAGTACCTGTAACTTTTCCCCATATTCCTCAATCCAATCTGTATTCAAAGTTATTAACATATAGAGGTTGGGTTCCTGAGCAAAATACACTGCCCTCTTCCTCCTTCCTGCTAGGCCTCATCTCCATAGCAACTGGCCTACTCAGAGGTCTCTGGCTGAGAATTCTAAAGGCCCCTCCCTAAACTACAGACCCCAGGATTCCATAGAATCTTTGCAGGCAGCCAATCATATGAGGTCTTTGCCTGAAACAGACAAACAAACTTTGACTTTTATATATTAGATTATTGGCAACAACTTACAAATAGAACCTTGGAGAGTGACTGCCAATCAAAGAAAACATAAGCCTAGAGCCATTTATGGTATGATTCCATATAAAGACATTTTGTCTCCAAGTTGGTTTTTGGGGGATGGCCTTAATTTTTCTTGGTTTTACACAACGGGAGTCTTCAGCTTAATGAAGACTTTAGGAATAGCATTTGTGGTTCTTTAAATGCAGTAGTAATGTAGTCCAATTCCCCCCCCCCCCAATTTGCTGAATTGAGATATATGGCCATATCTGAAGAGATGCAGCTTGTGTCAGTTAACTTTCTTTGTGGTGGTATGGGATGGGTAATACTGTCTAGTCATCATAATGCTATCTATTGGGCAAATCATAGAGGGTACTTGTAGATACATCTTTATAATTGAACTGCCTCGTTCATAGAAAGTTACAAGAGGTCCAGATATCATCTTCAATTAGCCCTGGCTTTTTAAAATTGTTTCTTCCATCTTTTTTACTAATTAGAATAAAATTCTGTTGAGGAAAAAAGATGGGATAATTGCATAATGCCTTATAATTGTGAATTATAGATACTTTTTGGAAGCACCTGCAGTCTTTCAAGAGATTGAAGGTACAGTGTGCTCTTCCTAGCAATGAAGGCAAGAAACATTTTTGGTGTCACTAAGTTGATAACAGTATGGTCCAAACTTCCCAAAAGCTGCACATAAATATTAAACTGAGCAAGATGAAACCTTGTTAACTTGATTGCTAATCAAGTTACCTTCCAAGGAAGTGCCAATTAACAACATCTTCAAATCACCCTATCAAATTGGATCAGAAACACTTCTTGACATTGTTTCATATATGAGGAAGCATTCTGGCAGATTGCAGGCCTCAGAATGGGCGTGGAGTAATTCAAAAGGCATTAGGAAATGTTAGCTGAATGGCTGAAATTAAAGGGAGGAGGCCATCAAAACTGAGCAGGAATCTGCATGAAGTGACAGAACTATATGTCAACTATACAGTACTAAAAAAGTCACAACGCTAAATGAGTAGAATTACTAGTTTCTGAGAAAAAAATGTAATTGGAAGATGATTGTGTCTCGATTGTGATAATGAGGAATACTCCTATTCTTTTCCCCCTGACCACGTGGTGGAAGCTGCTACCATTACTATCCCACCCAGTACTGTTATTTTGTTTGTCTTATGCAATACAAACTATCAGACAAAAGGCCTTGAATATTTGTGTGCAATATATATTGTTAACGACTGTCAAGTTGACTTTGACCTATGACGACTTGAGAGATCTTCAAGTCACTGTCATCAACATCCCTACTCAGGCCTTGCAGACTCAGGGCCATGGCTTCCTTGATTGAGTTTCTCCATCTGTAATATACTCCTTCCTCTTTTCCTGCTGCCTTTTTGCTTAGCAAGCATGACTGTCCTTTCTAGTGATAGCTTGTTTTAATTCATGTTGAATTTTAGTATTTAAAGTAAAATATTCATTAAAGAGTTTCCTGTATCAGACCGTGAAAGATCATTTTATAACTGCCAACAAAATACACGGACAACCCTTACCCCCACTACATTTTGACAGAATTATAGTACATAGAGAAAAACCACAAAGTTTATTTAACATGATATCTTGCCAGTGCTTCTGCTTTTAAAGTCTTTGTTTCATTTAGATGTATATGAAAGAATGACTGTATGTGTATGTGCATGCATGCAGGGAGGGGGGATATATTTATTAAGAAAGAAGCCCTTGACAGCTATATTCTTTCAGAAAGTCAGGCTGTATAGGGTTGAAGTCCCACTCCTCCCATTCCTGGTCTGTACTAAGTCATTGGTAAGTATGTCTATTTGTGAGTCTTTTCAACTTTTCTTCAACCTGTATAGATTTTATTTAATTTTTTGTATATTATCACTTGGGTATAATTACAATGTGCCCCTTTAGTGTTTTCATTGCTCACACAGTAATAGACACTTAGATAATTATGTGAAAAGTTTTCCTAAACCTTCCCTCCTATTTCCTCTTTTGGCTTCTCCTTCTTTTTCTTTCCATTCTGTCTCTTTCCAGCCCACATCACTGGGTCACACACTTTGAGCTTTTGGTAAGGCTGGAACTATTAATTTGGAGCCAAAAGATTTAGCTAGCTAAACTCATGCCATCTGCCATATATACCCGATGCAAATCCCATGGAATTCAATGAAGCTTATTCCCAGTTGGTCTAGAACTGGTGCTTCCATTTCTAATAAGTCTCTTTTCTTAGCAGAGTCAGGATCTTTTAGGATATGGCCACACTGGACTAGCAAGGCCAAGTTTTCAGAGCTGATTATGTGGAAGCTTTAATGACAATGCATTCATCCCTGAGCTAGTTTAATTCTTTCTTGGACCCTTCCTGAAAAAAATTCACAGACACAAGCCATTTCCGCACAGGCTTAAAGAAATGGTGCACAGCGTCCTCCAGAGAGGACGTCTGCATCTCGGAGCGGACTGGGTCGGACCTACATACTATAGATCCACACCTCAGCCTGTTCCCGAACGACCCAAAGTGGTCATCCAGCATCCTTTTGAAAGACTGCTTGAAAGAGGTCTTTCAAAAGCACGGAGCGCGCCACTCTGTTCCTGTGCTCTGGTGTAGATTTGCAGGCTCGCACCAGTGCGAGCCTACGATCTGCCAGGGGCAGGCTTTAGGCTGGCGAGCTTCAGCGGTTGGTGGAGAGCCTCCACCAACCGGAAGCCGCCAGTTTCGTCCCCAGAGCAGTGTGGAGCGGTGGCCACGCACTGCTCTGGACCAGCCTGGACCCAAGTGTCGAGCCCAAAGGTCCGGTAAGTACCGGCATGGGGCAATTCCCTCGCCCCGTGCAGAAATGGCCACAGACAACAAAACAAAAGAATCCAAATATTGCTTTATTTCATTAAATAAAATTTCCCACATTGCAGGAAATTAGGGGTTCCAGAAAATAGTAGGTACCATAGATTGGACCTGGGATCTACAGCTCCTGCAGGCTAGGGATGGGGTCTACCACCGATTTGTAAAGGTTATGCTTCTTGATTGGGAATTGGGAGGCAGGGATGATGACTCTCTCAATTTCTAATGTTTTATGTTAACTACTTTTAATTTTGAAGTTGTGCACATAACCAGAGTTCTCCATAAGCAGTACTTAAAATCTGCTTGCCCCAGGCTGATATAGGCACTTGCCCAGAGATCTGGGTACTTCATGTCCTGTATCTTTCTCACATTCTGGACCTATCAACTGTTGCAAACTGCACTAGGTAGCTTTAATCCTCAAAAAGTCAAGAAGCCTTATGTTTCAAGGGTTCAAAAACTCTGAGCAAATGCCAAAGAAATATCAGTAACCAGAGGTGCAATTATTATATTTTTTACAATAATTAAATCCATAGGCAAAACTAAAAAGATGGCTTAGAAGCCAATGAATTTTAGGACTCTCTTCTTCAAGATTTTCTCACTGGGAGCACTGGGACTGAAGCTGTGTGAGTCCTATGTTTTCTCCATTCTATCACTTCTTATTGATGCTAGGTTGTCCTGTTTAATGTGCTTCAGTCTCATATTTTCAATGCTTACTTGAACACAGGTGTGTTGCTCTTACAAAACTCCTCTCATCACTCTGATTCATCCAGAAATTGGCTGGAATTCTCTTCTTCTTAATATTTGATAAGGATTTTTTTTGGTGTTTTGTTTACTTTTTCAACCAAGATTCTGTTAATTTTGGGAAGATATAGCTGGTTTCCTTATAAATTGTTTTTATTAAAACAAAAAAATAATAATCACAAAGAAGAAACAGTACTGGCAAACCATAAACAAACAGAATAGGAAAAAATTAACTGGATAATAAAGGAAAAATTTTTTTTAGCAGCAAGATATTGTACATAATCCTCATAATACACATTGAACTAGCAATGACATTGAACTAACACAAAACATCAATTGTAATAATTAACTCTTCCTAAACAACTTACAAACCTACCTATTTAAACTCATCTGCTGTCAGTTACACCTTTTAGACCAACTTTAGAATCTGTAACATCTACACTTAACACTAAACAATTAACATTCAAAGGACCCCCCTGACAAAAAAACAGCTATTTGCTACAATTATGATCAAACCACCCTCCAAACTAGTATGAGACGAGTATGTATCTTAAAAGTTCCAAATATTCTCAGGTAAATAAAAATAAGGAAATCTTCCTCTGTATTCAGATTAACAATTCTCTTTCAAGAATAACACATATAATCTTAACAACTTCAACCACATATAGTATTCAATATACCACATAGTCATTCAATAATCACTAGACAATATTCAATCAACAATCAATGTACAAAAACGGTTTTCTTAGACTCATAGTTACAAAAGACCAGTATTGTGGATAACTGTATGTAAATATGTTTACCAGCCTTCAAACTCATAAATTCCCACTTAAAGACTTTAGTAGACCTAAATTCTAACCCATTTTCCCTCCAGAATCATAGCCATTCCCTAATTTAATTTTGTACATGTTCCACTAATGGTGGGAAGATGCAGCTGGTTTCGAGTCTTCCCCTCATTGCCTTTGACAGTGCCTCTTAAAAACTGGAATTGATGAATTTTTAAATTGTCCCTTCCTTCAGGTGCCTTTGAATATGGGAGAATGACTGAATATTCCTCACGGAGGCTCAAGAAGCATGATTACCCAAGATAAGTAGCCCTTAACTTTTGATCTGTTACTCCAAATAATTGTGATTTCTTGTCTCATTTTGGCCTCATTACAAACTCATTACAAAACCAACTCCTTACAAAATCACCAACCTAAGACCCACCCACTAGATTTCACACAGGTTCATCTCCTCTCTTCCATATTGGAGTATATACCCAATTGCCAGAAAAAAACAATGGCTTTTTGGTCTTTTCTAAACCACTGTTACATAATACTTCTCAGGAACATTAGTGTCCAGATTGTTCTTTAAAAATTCAGTTAGTAAAAAGTGCTTTAAATAAATATATTTTCATTCTAATGAACAGCAATTTAAATATATTAAAATTTCAACAGTTTCTGGAGTTTTGCCTCTATCTCTTAAAATTAAGAATTTGTAAGATTTCCAAGGAAATGTGCCAAATTACATAGCAATTCTTTTATAGAACTTCTATAGAAGCCAGCATTGTGTAATGGTTTGTGTGCTGGACTATGATCCTGGAGACCAGAGTTCAAATCCCCACTCAGCCATGGAAACCCACTAGGTAATCTTGGGCGTGTCATACTCTCTCAGTCTCAAGAGGAAGGCAATGGCAACCCTCTCTAAACAAATCTTGCCAAGAAAATCCCATGGTATGTTTGTCTTAGGGCTACCATATGTCAGAAATGACTTGAAGGCACAGAACCACTACTACCAACTTGTACGAAGTCCTTTTCTTTCAACCTTTGTCCTCTCACTTTGTGTTTGATTTTCCTTTTCATCTGCAATACACTGTTAAGAACTAGCCATCTGTAAAAACAACTCTTAATTGTTCTGTCCCTCTTCCAAATATTTAAGACATACACCATTACCTGCTGTACTCGGCATGCATAACAGATTAGCATGCATTTCTTTGTTTCACGATTTTTTTTCTTTTTCTAAAGGTTTAAAGAAGAGCCACAGAGCAAAGCCCATTCCTTCTTTTACTACATCCTCAAATTTTTATTTCACAGGTTGGTTCATCCCAGAGAAACTACTGTCCTGCTGCTCCCCATCCACCACAAGATAACTAGAGACAGAAGAAAGAAATTGAGGAAGAGTTTATGCTGCAATACTGCATTCTGGAATCTGTGCTGACTTTTATCCCTTCTTTTCCCAGGGCATCAAACAGGAGGACAGGAAGTGTCTCACATGCACATACTGAAAACTGGCACCACACAGGAAGATCATTAAAGTTATCAAATAAATCTTTCTATTGAGTAACATGTTACTAGAGAACACTGGAATCTGAAATGTACTGAATCAGTTTTCAAAATGAAAGGCACATCTGAGTGGCACACACAACAACGTTTATTTAAAATATCCTTTTTACCAAAGGGCTGAATATCAGTCAGAGACAAATACAATAAAACATAACACTGTAAATATACATAAAACCGTCAGCATCTCAGCAGCCACTACCCATCCCAGCAAGTTCAGCCACAACTCAGCAGCTTATTCTGGCAAATCAAAGAGGAAGACCTTCAACTTCTTATGAAAAAAAGATGAGATTCTCTTCCAGCCAGAGGACCAAAGGAGGACCATTTCCACAGATGCAGATACAGATCTTGAAAGGATTGTAAGAATTTAACCTAAATTGTTAAAGTCATTTACACCTCAGATGGGTGTGTGTGTAAGAAATGGGGCAAGTTTACCAGATGGGGTGAGTTTAAGAACTTTTTTCCCCGCTACTCAACAATAACATGAGAAACACTCAGCAAAAACTCCTCCTACCTCTATCCAGTAAGTAGTTGCCAGTCATCTATTTGATTTCCCCAAAATTTGGGAATACAGTACTCTCCATTCAAAAGAACATTTATATCAGTTTTATTTGTGCTAATAGAAATCATCCACGAGGTTCCAACTCTAATAATGGATGCTAGCTTATACCCACTTGTGAAAGCTACCTTTTAGGTAATCTTTTGCCTATCTTCTTTACTACACTATGATGCATTTCCCAAGACAAAGTGAGTCTTCTTCTTCTTTTTTTTTACCTTACAAGAGCATCCCGAGTAATTACTTGTTTCTACCACAAGCTCACACTGCACTAGCACTGAATCACTCTGCTTAATATAGATACCAAATATTCATACAGGTTTTGTGGCCAGATACTTTGCTATAGCATCCTTTTTTTCCTGAGCTTTTAAAAACAAGAGTAGAGATTTTGAGTGATCAGAGACGGCTCGCATCAGCACAAATGGGTATGCTTTAGTTCCCAGACTGCAACCATGTATGGCTCTACAGAATTGAGGCTCAGGTCAAAGAGGAATGAATTTAGGATGCTTTGAAAACAAACAGGCCATCACAAGATGAAGTAGATATTGCAAAATGGGATTATACAAACTGTATGGAGAAATTAAAGAACAAAAGGTTGGAGATTTGCTGGAATCTTTACCAAAAGAATTCTTTCCCCTTATCTTTGGATTTATTGCAATGAAACACCTTTATTCAAAGATGTAATGGCTAGTCTTATAAAGGAGGCCACACAACTGCTATTACATGAGAAAGGGCACCTGCTATTCGGAATACTGCCTCACACATTGGCTCAAATTACACAACTCAAGGAGGAAAAAGTAGGAAATGTGTATGTGAACCACCTACAGGCCAATCAGCAAAGGGAGATGGATTTGAATAATGCTGCTGCTGCTGTTGTTATGTGCCTTTAAGTCATTTCTGTCTTATGGCAACTCTAGGGCAAACCTATCAAGGTGTTTTCTTGGCAAGATTTGTTCAGAGTGGGTTTGCCTTCGCCCTTCTCTGAAACTGAGAAAGTGACTTGCCCAAAATCAGCCCGTGGGTTTTCATGGCCAAACCGAAATTTGAACTCTGGTCTCCAGAGTCATCGTTCAACACTCAAACTACTACAACATGCTGTCTCCTTGAATGTGATACCTATTGTCAGAAAGGACACTTTCAAAGATACCATTTTGCCAATAAGAGATCCCCCCCGCAAAAAAGCAGCCAATGATAGCTCTCACTTTAAACAAAAGCAACCTATAGGCATTCCGGGGGAGCAACAGAAGAGAAACTATTTAAGCCATTAACGAAAGGGCCTCTGGAATATAAACTTTAAAACAATCTAGAATAAGTATGATATTGAGACTTGGTTTTTGGACAATGGACAAACATACAACTTCCAGGCCAGACTTCTTCAATAATCTGAATTCATAGGAAGTTGGAAATGTGTATGTGGCAAATGGAAATACAATAGCTACGAAAGGCCAAGGAGATGGTGTCCTACACTATAATTCACAGTATGGCAATAATCTAGTTAAAAACAAGAGATGTCTCATACATTCAAACCTGATCAAAATGTTTGAACTATTTCTGTTTTAATAGACAAGAGTTTGGATGTGCATTTCAATGAACAACCTGTGAACAGTAACCCCAGATGGCAAATATATGCCAGAGCATTTAAGAAAGTAGGTGTCTTTGAACTGGACTGTACCAGAGAGCAAGCAAATGTGATAAGATGCTATACAAGTACAGATTGTCTTGAGTTATGACATAGCTGTCTTGGACACTGTGACGTAAATGACATACTAGATCTGGAAAGAAATGATTTGACAAAGGAATAAAGATAAAAGCATGCAGTGGTGGCAACACCAAACGTGTAAACTGTCAGGAGATGGATTTTACAGCACCTAGCACAAAATCATTCCCAGTAATCGCTGCGCTCTGAGCAAAACGTGTTTCAGAGGCAAGCAATAAACACACAACAGAGTATCAAAACAGCAACAAGCGTGAGCAGCTGCAGAGTGTAACATACAGCATCAGCACTGACCCCACTCTACCCACTGGTTAAGTAACTCTAGCACACAGGGTTGTCATCCAAAAATACCTGGAGGCTTTTATTCTTCAAGTTCCAATATATACACTTCTGTACAAGCAGGATACGGAGATTCTCAGTTATAGGTTCAGCATCACATCAGGCAGAGGTTCGCTTGGACAGGGTTCTGGTGTCATAGAATCAACAACAGTCAGAGAGAGAACCTGTCTGAGCTCACCTCTTTTATACACACCTGCTGATAGCTCATCAGCTAGGGACAACGGCTGATGTAACCCCTTGCCATGATTTCACATCACCATGACTCAGCCTTACTGTCCCCTCGGGATTACATCATGACTTTCCAAGTCATTCCCTAGGTGTATCCCCACATGCTCATCAAAAGTACTTTTAACTGGGGCAAATGTCACAGCAATTCTATCCAACATAAACTACATAAAAGGGAAAGTCATCATTTCTCAAATCCATTTCTCAAAAAGAATAAAAACAAATCAAAGCAAATCAATGAGCTAGTGCACACTAATCCATTCCACAAGAAGAGTGAAAACAAATCAAAACAAACCAAACCAAAGAACTAGTGCACACTGTTCTGTGTGCACCCTGGACAAGCAAGAAACAAGATGTTGCAGCACTCTTACATCTACTGAAACAGAATATGCATCAGCTGCTCAAGTATGTAAGGAACTTATGTGGTTATGCCAGTTTCTAGAGGAATCTGGAATAACTGAACCAAAGCCTATAGAGGTTCTAGAGGTCAACCAAAGCTGCATAAAACTCCCACAGACTAGGAGGATCAATTGAAGCAACAAGTATATTGGTGTGAAATATCACCTTTTGAGACATCTGCAAGAAAAGGAGTTTATTGAAGTGAAGTGTTTAGCCCCAGAAAACCCCATGATGTGGTTTTGAAGGCACGTAACAAACACACACACACATTATCCATCAAAAGAGATGATCACAGACATTCTCAACAAGCAACTTCCTAGAGACTAGTTCCAGTTCCTGAGTGAGAAGATAAATCTTGTGGAGTTAAGCACTGCTGAGAAGGGGTGCTGGAAGTAAACATCAACATTCACACAAAGAGATTAGTGAGAGAGGAGAGTCTAAATATCATCTGTCCTTTTGTTTTACCTCTCTGTTTCTTTCTTCAGTCTATATACGCAAGGCTTTTGCTTCCTTCTTATGTACAAATGTCAAGAAGTTAATCAGTCTCTTTGTTTCTCTTTTGTTTGGAAGGAACATCCATAAGCCTCCAGTCCCAAAAATGGATGCTAGCTTACACCCACACATGGGATCAAGGGATTCTTTCAAACAAGTTTAGGTCAACATCCTTTGTCTATCTCCTTTACTATTTTAAGATGGATTTCCTGAGACAATAAATATAAGTTTTCTTTTCTTTTCTACCTTACAAGAGCATCCTGAATCGTCCTTCACTGGCCCCTCCACATTTTCAAGGGTTCAGGGTGCAGAACCCTTGCAAAAGTGGAAAAACTGTAAACAACTCCCCCATGCAATCCTCTTTCAATTCCCCACTGGATCTCCGCGTCCCATTCCTTTGCCTCTGGCCCCAGCACTGACAATTAGTGCCAAGGCAAAAAGCAGAAGAACCGCAAAGAGAAGAAATCCATCCCTAGCAAGCCAAAAAGAAAAAGAGCAGGGAGGATGAAAGTGGCTTGCATTACACTCAAAAAGCTGAAGGTTCCCAGTCTAAAGAGCAAGAAAATGTGCCCGTAGAGCAGTGGTTCTCAACCTGTGGGTCCCCAGATGTTCGTGGACTTCAGCTCCCAGAAGCCCCAGCCAATATGGTCAATGCTCAGGGCTTCTGGGAGCTGAAGTCCATGAACATCTGGGGACCCACAGGTTGAGAACCACTGCCGTAGAGGCAAAAGCTGATCAAGGGAACCTGAACAGGTTCACTAGTGATCAGGCTGGCAGTGTTAAGTGTCAAGGGAGATTTTTCTGGCATCCAGTGAAAATAACACTGAGAGAAGATTCCCCTCTATTGCAACGAGTCAACCAACAATAGTAAGACTGAAAGCAGGGCTGAAGAAGAAAATTAAGAAAGACCGGGAGGTGAGGAGAGAAAAAAGACAAAGTAAAGGGGTTATTGGTACTTTCCCCTCAGGCATAGAAGAGTGGAGTGCTGAGTTCTAGCATTCTAGATACT
The DNA here is from genome assembly GCA_948472985.1 of Iguana delicatissima. NCBI lineage: Eukaryota > Metazoa > Chordata > Lepidosauria > Squamata > Iguanidae > Iguana > Iguana delicatissima. Next base: position 415,235 of record CAOKZL010000976.1, read on the forward strand.
TCTGCTCACCATCTTCAGAAAGGGGATCTTCCCAGAGGGGAGGGGTAGGAGCAAAGACAGCACCTGACCAATAGGCCACTACAAAGGAGAATGTGCAGCCAGGAGGCAGAGAGGACATGCCTCCAGCAGTGGGAGGGGGGCTTTGCTCCCCCAAAAGGAAAAAAAAATGTCAATTTTAAACACAAGTCTTGCAAGCCTGGGGTGAAGAATGCAAAGGGATGTGGCAATATTAGTGGCGTCACTGCTGCTCGAACAAGCAAGAGAATGTGCAAAGAGGGGTAACGGAAGTCCAGAGGGAAGGTCAGCCCAGGTGTCACATCAAGACCAGAGTGCTTATTTAAGGGAAGTAGTAAAAGAGATGATTAATAAGGAATTGGAGGCTAAATTTCATAGTACTACACAGCAAAATTTAACTCAATCATTTTATCTGATTACCTTAACTTACTGAATTTAATAAAACAAATTAATATGTCACCTATGCATTTATGAAACCTGGATAAATCTCATGAGTTTATTGAGATGAGTCTCAATGAATTTATTAAATCTATCAGAAGCACAAGGTTACAGGAAGGATCAGGGAGAGAACAAAGGACATGCGTGCTTCCCCACCATTTCCTTGCCTTTTGCCTGGGTGCACTCACCTTACTTTTCTGTGTCTGGCACAATGCAAAGGAATGGGAAGAGGAGAAATGGGGGGTGGGGAGACAAGTGTGTGCCTCACGAATAATCAAATTTGTGAAGCTCAAATCTGCAAATGTGGAGGGAGGATTGTATTTCTACTACAACCTCATACTGAAGTAGCCCTTCTGGATTCTGCTTAACTATAGTTAATACTGTGTCCCTTCAAATCGTTTTCAACTTATGGTGACTCTAAGGCAACCTTATCACAGGATTTTCTTGACAAGATTTGTTCAGAGGGGGTTTGCTTCTGCCCTCCTCTGAGGCTGAGAGAGTATGATTTGCACAAAGTTACCCAGTGGATTCCCATGGCTGAACAGGGATTTGAACCGTGCTCTCCAGAGTCATAGTCAACTGCTCAAACCACAACATCCCATGGGCTTCCTAACTGTAAAATACACCTCCAGAAAAGAGCAGTTGAAAATCTTCAATTGAAACCAGGAAACTTGATCAATTCTGGGCACTTTCAAGGGAAGTACTGAAGATTTCAAAATATTCGTATATTATATTCTGCAAATTTTCAATCAAGAAAAAAAACTAACTTCAAAAAGCAGAATAGGAAAGATTTATGTCATCACAGTATTTCAACTGTGAGTTCTAAAACTAAATTAAGCTGCCCTTCAAAGGCCATAGACATCAGTCCATTTCAATCCATTAGTTTGGCTAAATGCCTTCATACATTCATGAACAGAGTCATTATCATCAATCTTCCAGTTATACCAACCAGTTGAAGAATTGTTTATACAGGTACCAGGATATACTGGGTGGTTTCTCATTGCTAGCATAGCTTTTAAAAGAGAGCCCAGGAAACAACCAGCTCAGTTTGAAGTGTATGAAGATGATGCTTTAGATGCTCATCGAAGCAAAAAGTGCTAAATTGCTGCTTTATTTACCTCCTGGGTTCAGAGGTAGAGTATGACTTGAAGTTCTTGAAATCTTTCCATACAAATTTTTTAAAGAATTTACCGCGTTTCTCAACTCAAAACTCTGAATCTGGACAAGACTTTAAAATTACATTAGCAAGAAATTAAAGAACTGGAATATATGTTTAAAAGACTTAAATTCAAATATGGTATTACAGTTTGCTAATCTGACTACACAATTTCGTACATATGCAGTTGTTTCTATTATATTTGTAACATTGCAAAGAATTAGTGCAATGTGAATTATTTTAATTCTGTTTTATACAGGCTAGATAAATTTACATAAAACATAGTTTACAAACACAAACAAGTATTTTTAAGTTTTTAACCATTAATTGTCTATAACTGAAAGTGATTCATGCAACATAGGAATTGCATTTCCAGTCAGAAAAGTGTGGTCTCATTCAGTTACCTATGTATTTCTACACTATAGAAATCTGCTAGTAATAAAAGGCTTGGATGAAAAACAGATAATTCATTAATTAACGGCTGTATTTGCTGGAAAACATCCACTAAATAATGTAGTACGGAAATTGTGGTTCTTCCAGGTCTCTGTTTGCAGCATGTGGGTGTGTGTTGTGGGGGAGAGACACAGAGGCAAGCAATGCCTATGCTGCTTCTAATTATTCCAATTATCATGGCACACTATGAAAACTTGATTAATAACACTGAAGATATTGTTGTGGCAATTAGCCATATGGTTGTGGGACTTTATTCTGTCACGATTTAGCCATTAGCATCTACTTATGTTTGTCAGAACAGTGCATCCGTGACAAGTTGAAGTTCCGCTCACCTTGCTGATTCCCCTGTGAGCAACACTAGAGAACTGTTTATTCCTGGGAGCCCTTTGCCAGAGTAAATTTTTCATGCAGCATCCGGTCTGACTGGGGACAAATGTCAAGTAGCTTATGCGACGACCCATCAAACCTTGCTCTTTCTGCAAAGGTACTTACTAAATTGCTTGTCAAGGCAGACTTCTTTCAAAAAAGGATTTGACCAGGAAAATTAGTGTCAAGTGACTTGTACTGAATGTTTTGAATGGTTAGCAATTCAAACAATATGCACCTTCCATTATTTAGACATGATGAAACATTCCATTATGATTTTATACAACTATGTGCCATGCATTACAGTACATTTGAAATGTATACCTACAAGCCCGGGGACTGTGGTCCCCTGCCACCGTCAGGCTGGACCAACACAATTTGGCAAATGAATTTCTTTTTCATTTTTGGGCAAGTCAACCATATCACTCTGATTCCTCTCTTTCTTCTCATGTGTAAATGTGTGTGTATTAGTGCATAAGTACTCGTGATGCACTCACTTGAATAGCAGACCTATCAGCAATTGACTGCTGTTTCATGTTCTGTATGTTCTTATTAACAAATGTTAATATGATTAAAATGATTAAAGTAATGTGGTGTGTTCTGGACAGGGTAGACCCAGGAACATTATATCCCATTTATTTTGCTTTTCTTAGCCAGATTACTGCAGAAGTGTGCATTAACCAGATGAAGCATTGGTTGTGAACTGGTGACTCAGTACCTCACTTAGATTCTCTTTCCTCTTCCCATATTAAGAGGCCTGATACTCTGGTAATTTAGTAGATGGTGACAGTTACTGATTCATTGGAATATTATAGAACAGGTATAGTTCCATCAGTAAAGCTGGAGCAACGAAATGATCAGTTCAACTTGGCTTACCAAATAGGTCCCAAAGAACTAAGGTAAAGATAAGGCTAAGAACTCTCTGAAGCATTTCTAGCACATTACATATAAGGAAAAGTATGCTATAAGTCAGAAATTACTTGATGGCATACAACAACAATAGTGAGATAGGGAGGAGTTACAGCTCTGATTGTTGGCTGCTTATGACCTCATTTAGCCTAGGAGAGAGGATAGGGAGTTTTCCAATCCACCAAGTTGTCCCTGAAAGTTCCAGGAGGTGTCTGTCCCCAACCCCTCAAATTACAACTGCAGAGCTATTTAAAAGCAACTTTCTTTCAGAAGAGAAGGGAAAAACAGAACAGCCAAATGGAAAGTGTCAATGAAGAAAGAAGGCTTTTTCATTTTTTTTCAGGGAAATAAAGGAAAAAAGTGTTTTTCAAGCCCTTGTTCTGCCTGTGAAAAGCACAGTAGGGAGCTCCTAGAATCAAATTTATCAGAGTAATTTCAGTGTGGTGACTGGGTTTCCGTTCTGAGGTCTTGTGCTCCACAGTTTCCGAGTAAACAAGTGTGGTTTAGGATATCTCTCAGGTCAATGCAAAGGGACCTTGACTGCATTTAGACAGTGAAATAAGTACTTGCAGAAGTGTGCTGCACACTTGTTCGATAGAGTAACAAGGAGCTCTATCTTTCTTCCTCTTCATGTGCCAAACAGTCATCCTGTGCCCATTTGTAGCCATGTGCCAAATGGTCAGTTAAGTTCATCATACACTGCTCTGAGTTCTGCAAGTGGTATATTATCAAGGTCCACCTTCTCTGACTATCTGTTTCATCTTGCCTCTGTACAGTCTCTGTTTTTTTGCAACTTCTGTTTGCTTTTAATAGCATTTATTTAACCTCTGTAATTCCCTTGAGTGTTCAGAATGATGCAACTCTACCTCAAACAAAAATAAAGCCTCTCAAAATGCCATATCAGAATCAGAATCAAAATTTGAGATAATAAAATTATTTGGGCAAATTGTTTTTGTGCTGTAGGTTACATTTCTACAAAACAACATGAGAAGTGGAATAGCTACTTACGGCCAATAACAGAGTACAACCACAGAGAAGTAAGGAAATCTATCAATTCTACAACTAATTTGTGTATCCTTTTAAGCTGTTTTAACCTGTTGACTTATTAAATATATTTTTATCCTATATCTAACTACTCCCATTCTGAGAGAAAGATGGCACATAAATGAAACAAATAAAAACAAAGCTAAACTGGAATTATTTTAAAATGTTCATATTATTTTATTCATATGTGGCCCTGAGAAACCACAATACAAGGTATGATACTGTATAAATATTTTAAGAAATAAATGAACAAACTCTGTTCTGCCCCAACAGTGAAGGATAACATCTTCACTATGAATCATTTCCTGGAGCTGGGTTCACTATTCTGAAACTGGACTGCCCACCATATGGTTAAAAATATTTACAATTTGTTCTGATTCCACTCTCTCCCTACAAATTTAAACTCCGGGCTTTGGAAATGTAGCTGTGTCTTTGCTTAATAAATAAAGCGTATAATGCATGCTAATCTCCATGGTGAAAAATTTCAGGCCAAAAGGTACGGAGTCTTGAAGACAGGGCAACACCCATCAACAATGCAGTCCTGTTAGTCAACATCATTATACATCTGTTTTTGTTTGTTTGTTTTGATACAGTGACATCAATCTGATCAAAAAAGCTTTTTAAAGGAATTATAAAAAGGATGTTCATGTAAAGCCCATTATATCTACAAAATTAACAAATAATATTTTGAGAATGAAACATTAATGTAAAAATTAAAGAAATGGATTGCTTTGCCAGAGATGGCCAAGTGCAGAGGGTGGAGGATCAGATTTTGCTCCAATGGTAACAGATCCTACTGATTGAGATGTGTGTGTGTTGTGTGTGTGTGTTTTTGTTTGTTGATTGAGAGCATGTAAATAAAGGTGAAACACTGCTCTGGGAGTGGTGATATGCCATTTTTGCTAGAATCTGGAGCAATTTTGAGGTGGATCAGGGGCTGTGCAGGTGCTGAACCAGTGCGTGCATGCTACAATGGACTGGATGAGGCCCAAAAACTGAAGCTGAGATGGAGGCTCTGGACTGATGGTTCACTGGTCTGAGAACTAGGCAAGCTATCCAGCCTGGATTGGGTTCCACTCTCCTTGAAGGAGTAGCTGAGTAGCTTGGGAGTACTCTTAGATTCATCTTTGGCACTAGAGATCCTAATGGACTGTGGCCTGGAGTGCTTGAGGCCAGCTTCAACTGGTCAGCCAGCTATAGCCTTTTATTTATAGGCATAACTTATTCACAATAACCCAGGCTCTTGTAATGTCGTGATTAGATTACTACAACATACTCTGCATGGGGTTGCCATGGAAGACAACTTGGAAACTGAAGCTAATGTAAAATGTAGCAGTTAACACTGCTGGCCAGAACTCCATACAGAAACCATATAACTCCAGTTTTAAACTAACTGAACTGGCTGCCAATGGACTTTTGTTCTGAATTCAAGATGCTGATAATAACATTTAAAGACCTAAATTGCTTGAGGCCCCAACACATGAGGGTGTTGAGGCCTGCCTGAGAATTAAGCTCTGTTGGAGGGGCCTGCTCAGTATCCCACTGGAGAGGGCAATACACAGTTGCAGGACATGGGAGAAGGCCTTCTTTGCTATCATGGAATATCACCCCCTCAGAGGCCTGACTGGTTCCAATGTTGTCACTCCAGAACTGATACTAATCATGTTTTTTCATTGTTTTCAGGTCCCAGTTAAATTTCATCCAATCTGCACCTGTGTTATGGTTAGCATTATTTTAAATTGTTTTAATTGTCTTGACTGGACTTGATCCTAATCAATAGGGAGGAGCTGTTCACTAGAATCAAAGCAATTGGCACTTTAGGAGGAAATAACTATTTAAAGCTAGAATGCTAGTAGAGTCAAACACAGACACTGGAGTTCAGGAAAGTTGATTTTATCAAGCTCAAGAAAATACTGGGTAGAAGCCCATGGCCAGAGATGTTTAAGGAAAAAGACACCCGGCAAGGGTGGGAGTTTATGAAAAATCACAAACAATTCCACGGAAGAAGAAAAATGGGAAACATCAGAAAAAGCCAGTATAGCTGCATAGCAAACCTGAGGAAGAAGTGAAAAGAAAAAAAGAACATGCATAATGAATAGAATGAAGAATGAATCACTAAGCAAGAGTATGGATACGTAACCTAAGTTTGCAGGAGCAGTGTAGGGAAAGCTAAAGCTCAAGATGGGTTGAGATCGGCTAGAGAAGCAGAAAGCAACAAAAAAGGGGTTTTCAAATATTTTTGAAGCAAGAGAATGACCAGTGAGACAATGGGACTGCTGCTCAGAAAAGATGGTAAAATGCTAACAGATCACAATGAAAAAACAGAACTGTTCAATATCTATTTTGCTTCCATACTGAGTGACTTGTTTTCCGCTACCTCAAAGGATAGAACTAGGTCTAATGGCTCTAAGTTAAAAGAGGACAGATTTTGATTGAAAATTAGAAGGTACTTCCTGGCACTGATATATTTAAGTCTTTTACTCCAAGTCTCAAACCAAGTTTCAAGTCTCTATCTTCAAGTCTCAAGTTGAGTCTCAAGTCCTTGCAAGATACTCTAAAGTCTGGGAGCCAACTTTATCCTCCAAGCTATATTCCGGAAGTTCTGGACAGAGTCAAGTAAAGTCAATTTTAACAATTTAAGTAGAGTTGTCCCCTGTACATTTGTGATTTTGCCATCCTCAGCTTTGGAAACGAGGAACAGGAACCTTCTTACTCTCCCTTCCTGAAGCTGAAGGCTTTTCTGTCAATGGGCATAAAAGAGTCTGTGGCTTCGGAAGTGGGGAGTAAAATCCTTCTTATTCTCATTTCTGGACACGGAGGCTTTCTTGAAAGTGGGGAATAGGATCCTTCTTACTCTCCATTACTAAAACTTCAAAGATTTTATAAGGAAGGATCCTTCCTCCTCAAGCCCATTGCCAAACACATTTGCTGTTCCCCTCTGAGAAACATGCTCTGTGCTCTGGGGACGAGTCTTGCCTTCTGCTTTTAGGAAAAGTTTAGAAGGCTATGAAGCCTGCCTCAAACCGTTACCTAACTCCTTTACTGTTCCCCTCTAAGAAATTCGCCCAAACTTTGGGCTCGAGACAGATTGTCATGTGATCAGTAGTGAAGTGACTTAAGTCCAACTGAGTTTGAGTCAATTGGCTTGAGTCTACATCACTGCTTCCTGGCAGTGAGAATGGTTAAGCAACGGAACCAATTGACTAGAGCAGTAGTGAGGTCTCCTTGTCTAGATGTGTTTAAGAAGAGGCTAGACAGCTATGTTTTGAGAATGCTCTAGCTGGAGATCCTACATCGAGCAGGGATTGGACTCAATGGCCCATGGGGTCTCTTCCAATTATGATTCTATGATTTAATGAATTTTTAGTCTTTTTTGAAAAATATTATTATTGCTTTAAATTGTGCTAATTTGATTTTATTGTATACTGCCTTGAGATCCTCAGATAAAGGGTAGATATAAATATTGTTATAAACAAATAAATAAAATGATGTGAAGAGTAGGGGCACAGAAATTTCCATGGGAGTGTCAGGCTGATAGGCCACAGTTTTCTCACACGGTTTAGATGTACACTCAATATCTGACATTGAAAAATTGACCTAGATACGTACATACATAGACCAATATTTTATCAATATGGATATACAGAGATAAATCAAAATGGAGTCAGAAGAAAAGATCACATACAGCCTTCCAGCTTAACTCCGTTCAACTAGAAGAACAGGCAGAGCATGTTAAACCCCAGAATCACTATATAGGTGTGGATAGGATGGGGTAGAAGTGCTTTTCTGTCAAAAGAGAGGAATTTCATTGACTCTGCAGAATAAGTTTGCTGGCACTGATGCTAGAACTCAAAGGATGTTTTAAAGAATGGGCAGCAAATAGTTCCATATCCTCTGGATCCAGAGCTGTTACATAACTTACCTTCTTAAAATAAATATAATTTTCTCACTATTACTAGTGATATGGTTAACTGTGTAGTATAGTAGTTAACAGTAGAGTAAACTCATTTCTATATAGTTAACATTGATACTTTATATGTATTAATACACAGACTTGCTTTGTCCTGGAATAAACCCCTGGAATATATGAATAGTTGTAAAAATTTCTGATGGATCATTCTGCTGTTATCAGTTCCCACATTTTCCTGCTTGGAAACATGTGTTATGTTATGCAAAACAATGAACAAAATAGTTTTTAGGAGAAATGCATACAAAAATGAATACATATTTTTGGCAGAACAAAATTTTTTTAAAATATATAAACTGATATAGAAGTAGGATTTTTTTTTAAATTACAAATTGGCAAAACAAACAAGTGAGAGAGCGAAACTGACATAATCATCTTTTCTTAGGAGAAACCATTGCCAGTCTTAAACATAGCTCATGTCATTGCTGCTTTGAACGTTAACAATGGTTAAAACTACCAGAGGCAGAGGAATCTCTATGCCAAAAGAGATCCAGAAAAGAAAAATATAACATCCACAAACTATACCACCTCTCATATTAGACTTAACAGCTCACTTGCATTTTATTACCTTGGCTTATTTGGAAGGTGATGGTCAGTGTGCTTCCTACTCTAGCATTTGAGTAGTACTTCTGCATATCAGCTACGGGGGATCAGGAATGGGAATGTACAGTTGTGCTAATATTTTACATGTAGGCTTCTTACCAGCATCTGGTTAACTACTTTGAAAATCAAATGTACTGTATACGCTTTGATATGATTCAGCAGAGCTCTTCCTACATTCTTTCAGTTGTTAGAAGGGAATGATATCCATTATCTCTTTTCTCTTAGGAACAAGTATCCATTCTAAGGTTTTCTAGACACTAATTGCTAATTGTAGAGACTACCAGGAAGGGACCATTAGTCTTCCTGAAATAAAGCCAAAATATGTTTTCAGCCTCTTATGGTAGAATTAGGACACCATAGTCAGGAACTGAGATGATTCCTCCTAGGCTGAAAATCCAGTCCCTGGGATGGCTGCTTTTACTGCATTTGAAACAGCCGCTTGGACATTGTGAGAATGACTGCTGATTCCAAGAACCACAGATCTGGCTAGAGCTGGACCATGGAGCACTGCTGTGGCAGAGAGAGTCGCTACACTGTTGGACGTGTGTACAACTTTAAAAGGACCTTGGAACACAATAAGTGGGGGAGGATGGTGTTTGAGTGGAAAGATAGAGAAGCTAGAGGTATGTGCTACAGAGGGAACATCTCAGAGGATATTTTTCCCAGGGCAACTTCAAGCAACACTCCTGCAAGAAGTAGTGCTGAGCAGTCAGGAAGCAGCTTTCCTTTGGCAAAAACTTCTTTGGGGGAAAAAAAACAACAAAGCTTAGCTATCTACAAAAATCTAATGAATATTTCAAAGCCTGGAATATTCTTTACTATCTAAACCTTGATAAGAATTTGGCTGCTCTCACCCAATGGAAGGCTCTTCCATGGGAGGCTAGGCTGGCCCCCTCTCTGCTTTTCTTTTGCAGGCAGGTAAAGACATTTCTTTTTAAGCAGGCCTTCAATGGGTGAGTTGGAGAACTTTTTACTTATTTTTAGCTGTTTTTTAAAAAACCTATTGTTTTACAATTTTATATGTCTTTCAACATTTCAATTTTTTTAATGTTTTTAATGCTTTTACCCGTTGGAAGCCACCTTGGGTTCCCTCTTGGGAGAAAGGTGGCATATAAATGCAACAAATAAATATAATAAATAAAAAAAAGATTACCCCCTAAGGTCCTGGATTTTCCCAGGGAGGCTCAGGACTTGCATTCTCATTTGGATGCCTGAGCTTTAAGATCAAGGTATAAAACATGTGATTCTGGGGCAGTATGCAGGCCATGGCCTTGTCAAGTCCTTAATGCTCGTATTTTTTCTTTGCAGCTACCTCTCCAAAGATTTCCTCTCTTTCCTGTTTGGCTTACAAGTTTTGTGTTGACAAGGCTAAAGAGGACAGAAAGATATAGCAAGCTGAGAAATGCTCCATAATGAAAATAATTACTTTGTCCTTTCCAGAAATTTCTTAATGCCTTCAGCTGCGGAGTGCTGATCCCTGGCATTTCCCAGGTTCTCTTGTGAGGTTCATTGTGACTTTATGAGTTAATCACGTCAGGAATAGTCATTTTAGCTCGCATGCCTTTAGGAGTAATTACACATTTAAATGATTAAACAAATCAGGAAAAAATATCTACCGCCTAACGAAAGCAGTTAGCGCTGAAATCCTTTTTTATATATTAGTATCACAAGTCGTTTGTAAATAACATGTTCATTTTAGAGATGTAAAGAGTTCTGTCATGCCCTATGAAATAAATTATATTTTATTGGTGCCCGGGTGTTTCATAATTTCTATTTATTTGCTGCAAGAGTGGAGAATTAAGATAGAGTAGTTTATTTCACCAAAAGACTGACAAATGGCTCATTAGATACTTATGGAACTGAGGCTAATTGTATGATTTTTTTGGGGGGGGGTATTAATTGTCACTGCCTGTTTAAGTAATGCTGGTCACAATTATCCTGTCCTAATCCTGTATTCCCACTCAGGTTAATTTTTTTTTTGCATGTTAAAAGAAACAGTATTTTTTGCTAACATAAACCAAACATTTCTATTTGGATTCGAAGAGCATGTAGGAGGAGTAACCATGGATTAATGGTTCCCATTGGAGACACCAATGACAGTCATATCCAAATTGCTGTCACCTCACATCATATAACAGCTTGAATAACAGATATTTCAAGATTCTCCTTCTCCCCCACCCCACCTACAAATTAAATATAATTTACATTACTTAGGATTTTTTTTTATTTCATCGGAGACATAAGGTCAGAATTGATTGAATATGTACTACCTGCATATAATGATTTCCAGTTTTTTACAATCATGTGCTAATGCTCCACAGTAATGGCCTATGGATGAAGAGACAGATGTACTACCAGTCATTCGCTACACATTTGCATTAACAAATCATCATTTAATTGAAGCCCATCCAACAAGTTTATGCTACTTAAATAAAGTTCCTTTCAATAAAAAATGCCACAATGACACATGGCTGCTAACTGCAATGAAATGGGGGCTGGGTGGGTTGGGATACTTACAGATCATCGATTTAGGTATATATTAAAGATGCATTTATTAATTTGTATTTTCCTGAGAGATAAACCACCTGACAACTAACACGGTGTTCCAAGCTGAAATGAGACCATTTACTCTTTGAAATAATTATTTTGTAACACTACAATTTCATGCCTTGCAGATTTTATCTCCCAGACAGACACATAGTAGAGTATGAATTGTGTGCTAATATTCTTGGGCATGTTCTAATAACGAATCAAACCCTGTTGTTACCAAAATGGATTCTTTCCCCCCTATAGATGTCTCTGAAAAACTGCAAACACTGACTTCATGACCTGAAATCTAGTTGCCTTTCAATAAATTTGGTTTTGAAAAAATAAGCTTGAGGACAATACAGATAATTTGTATACCCTTTTGTATAAAGGAGAGCACTAACATTATTTATTGTACAAGTTATTGTAAGTAAAGTAAAACTGTGAAGACAGCATACATTTCAGATGTTTGTGAAACAAGTGGGCTACACTTTGCACACTTACTCTGAGAGCAAGTTTCACTGTTTTTATTCTGAGGAAACATGTTTAGGATTATACTGTGAGTTACTGATTTTCTAAAAAAAGGCCTTATGATGGTTAAACCAACATTTTCCATAGTTACTTTATGCATCTAAAATATGAAAGGAATTTTAATGCTCTTCTTGTATACCCAAAATAAGATGTATGGAATTCCAGGGTCACTGTCCACATGTAATAAGTACATGAACAATGTTGGAGTGTCTTACATCTCAGGTTATCACAGTGTCTCCTTCAATAACAACACAACAAAGATTTATTTAACTATTGTAAGAAAAATGCTTAAATTAAAGCTAGAAACATTTAAAAAATATATATCATCTAGCAATGGGGCAATGGAAAGAGTTTTAAAATGTTCATCTTCCATTTAAAATTGTGGTACCTCCACTCTTTTTAATTATTTTAGAACCCTTGTTTGACTTTTACTTGTTGATTCAATGTAAAATCTTACCTTTCTATGGACCAAAGCTACACTTTTTCATCCAGATGCACAAAATAAACATGCTCATCTTGATGTTTAAAAAGGCAGAAAAATAAGAGTTGTTTCCTCACATTAAAAATAGCACAATACCAAATAATACGCATACAAAATACCCTACTGTGTCTTGTCTGTATGTTCTCTGTGTTCTTTTATATGCTAACTCAGAACAGTAATTACAGATCTTGTAAGTTGACTTCTGTTTTCCAGAACTATGAGTTGTACATAAAACATGCTTTTCATCACAACAATTACCATTAATCAAAACACTGAGAGCTAATACCACTCAAGTCCAACCTACCGCTGTGCCTAGCAATATATCAAACTGTATGTTGTCAAACACTCTATACAAACTTAAACAGCCTATCACTGCAAATAACAAAAACGATGCTTGCTAAGTATTTATTTTTAGGCAAACAGCAATATTGCTAGACCATTCTCTTACTGGATTTAATATTAAGTATATCATGCCAGAGAGGGGAATAACCAGCAGTTGTTATCAGCTACGTATACTTACTAGACTTTACACAGTACTGATAACCTTTTTGCATTTACGGAGCTGATTACAAAGCATCAGCTTAGAAACTATATCAGCACATGAAACTCATAGAGTACTAGTATGGTGTCCAGTTACAGTTATCAGGAGTAACCCTGAACAATTTTATTATTAATCCAACATTATTATTTTTTTAATCAAGCTTGCTAAGTCTATTTAAATTGTACCTGGAACACCTCTAAAACCTCTTTGTAGAATAGATGTTATCAAAAATCTGCACAGATGTAAATAGAAAATGAATTCAGATTTTTTTTTAAATCCCATAAAACAAATACTAATATATAAACCATTTGATCTATCCTATGGCCATAAATAAATACTTCTAAAATTCTTACATACCCTGTTTTCCACAGTTTGTAAGTCATACTTTTTTGCTCATAAAGAAATGGAACCTTTATATCAAACACCAAGAAAATGCTTTCTACCAGACTTAGTCAATCTTTTTTTACAATTGGCACTGAACTCAGGTTTTGAATAAAGAGCAAGAAGTTAGGTTAGACAATGTGGAATTTAGCAAACAGATCAGACCTTTATTACCAGCAAGCTCCATTACGGATTCGTGAGCTTTGTAAGGCAGGGTCCCTCAAGTATAATTAAATTTTTATTTATGTGTTTGTGACTGTTAACTAAATGTTGCCTCTGCTTGTCCCCACCCCCCCACAAATACACACAGATCCCAATGTGAAATGGTATTCAGTGTTTATAGCTGCAGAGTTTATAATACAAATTTACATCTGGGCTTAAATAGAAGATACATTAAAAAATATAAAATTTTGCATATATTTACAGAACCAAGACAAATCGTAAGACTACAAAAAAGAGGCATGTGTTACTCAGAAGGCAACACATATGAAAATGCCATTTTTCCCCCAGCAAGAACACAATGTATAATCATATGTGAATACTGTGAACCAGAAAAGCTTCAGTACTGAGAAAGAGATGGCTTTGCTTTATATACTTCATGCTTCTATTGAAATCTGTTGTCACTGTAAATGCAACACAAATGTTTGTACTTTTAACAAAGCCATGGTATGCTTAAAAAAAAATCCTGTTCTACAAAACAAGCATCTAAAAGTACTCCTGTCTCCCATTTTCTTGTTCACATTAACTCTTCCTGTACTTAGTCAGGTAACCTTCATATACCCAATACTTTCCCAGAAAACCTTAATCTAAGTTACTGTAGGGGGATCTCTTCTCCCCTTGAAAAACTGCAAATAAAGATGTCAGCTATTGAGTATATTTGTGGCGTCTCCAGCAGCTGCTGTTAAATACCAGCTGGTCTAGCTGATTAAAATTACCTCCGAGTTGGTATTATAAAGATGCCCGGGCAGCATTGCTGTATTAATGGATTATTGAGTGAGCGATGAAAACCTTGGCCAGCTGATGCGTTTTATTACAGATAGGCTTTATGATGTGTAATCACTGTAATTTTTACAACTGGAGAAAACAGGAGGAGGGAAAAAGATGAAAAAACTCATAGAATACGAGTTTCACTAAATATTTTTACTAGTCTGGTACCTAGCTGTTACAGCATTATTTTCTCTCTGCAAACCCAAGCTCTCTACTGTAAATTCAGCCACATAAATGAATTCAGTAAATATGAATCACGTACATAGACATACATACATACATACATACATACAGTATCATTCTTGATATACACATAGAAGACTAAGAGATCAATCTAACTACGTGTGGCTTTCAGTCTTTTGTTACTGGAACCCAACTGGCTCTTTTTCAGTCATGTGATAACAGAATCTCCTTGTATTATTCACCACATGGGAAGGGTAAAAAAACAAAAAAACAAAAACACCACTCTAACCAATAACACACAACCAAACATAGTCTTAATCAACCAAGTGGGCTGCATTTTCATATAGACTCCTCTTTTTCCTCTTTCTAGTCACATAACTGACCTGTAATTTGTTTGTTTGTGATGTAAATCATACACTGGGGAGAAAAAAACCTTGTTGACCTTTGCACCGTGTGAGCATGAGGTTAAGTGGCTTAGTAAAATGCAGCTTATCCTGTGCACAGCTTGTTTAGCCACAAACCTGTGAGAAAAATCAGGCTGCCTAAAAGACAAATTTTTTGATCCAAGCCTATCCAGTCTAGTTTTGATTGTACTTTAATTGCATTTTAATCATACTTTTTAAATGTACTTTAATTGTACTTTTAACTGTGATATATTTTAATAATATATTGTATTAATTGTTCTATGCGTATTTTAATTATGACTTAACTCCATCTATGCTGTACCCCGCCTTGAACCTTGGGGAGAGGAAGGTAACGTATAAAATGTATTTATTTGTTATTATTTATGTAAATGACTTGTTTATGTGCTGTTCATCTAGTCCGAGATTTCTTGACTTTTTTCCACTCTAAGCCCAAGAGCCAATTAGGGATGCTTGTGGAAATTGATTTTTGCATATTATTACATGAAATGCTATGTTCTGCAACTCTTGCAGGAATGTGTGATTCTGAACTCAGTTCTTTATGGGACTCCAAGCATCCTTCGCATATTGCAAAGTAGTTTGCTGCAGTTTAAACACCAAGATAGATTTAAGTACTATTTGTTGACAAAATACACCCTTTAAATTTGTACTAAAATGTGCATTTGAGGGGGACCCTCCAAACTATGAAGTTATGCAAAAACACAAATGAGGGAGAAATGAACAAGATGGAAACACTGATATGCCCATCCCAACTGCTCATAGGTTGGTAAAATGATTTTGTTTGCCCATTGTGGCAACTATAATTAAGTACTGAAATGGCTGAGAAAAGCCCATTTCAGTGTATGCTTCTTTTATACTGCATGTACACTGAACTCAGGGGTTACAATTGTAGTGAAGTTATACAACATTTAAACGGCGACAGCAAATCCAATACGTTCTAGTGGACTATAACAGAAAATGTCAGATTTTCTGAAGCTTTGCACTTCTTTTATAGTGGTGTTTGACTGTAAGGAAAATAATTTCACACAGGTTTTCTTGTAGGACAGGAAACCTATGAATCCAGATATACAAGAATAAATACAGAAGGAAAGAGAGAGAGGCCATCTGAGTTATCTAATCAGATTTCTAATGCTAAGCTATTATTTTGCTTTAAATAAATGGTCTCTATAGCCTATACATACAGCAAAACAAAGGCAAAAGGTAAGAAAAACAGTATTTCATATAGCAAGTCATTTTGGGCATGAGGAAACTTAGCAGTACTGCAACAACAGAAGAAATTGCTTGACATATCTGCAATATATTCTGTGTTCCGAAAATCCCTCTTTTCTCCTCGTCGTAAATATGAAAATATATTTGTATTGCCTTAGACGTTCTGGGGTACTTTGCTATAATGCTTACACTGGACTCGTGTGATTAATTATTCCAAAACAAATTTGCTAAATGGATTCTTATGAGCATTATGAAAGCTTTGTGTTACTCTATGAGGAAACATGTTTCAACTTTAAAGAAGAACTATAGTATAGATATAGCCTGGTATTAATTTCATACTCTTTCACAATGGAACCTCCTTCCATCTTATGAACAACGTGTTGTCTGTAGGGCTACTACACAGTATGGAGCAATCTAGCCACCCTCTAACACAGTGGTTCTCAACCTGTCGGTCCCCAGATGTTTGTGGACTTCAGCTCCCAGAAGCCCCAGCCACTATGGTCAATGCTCAGGGTTTCTGGGAGCTGAAGTCCACAAACATCTGGGGACCCACAGGTTGAGAACCACTGCTCTAACATGTTATAATGAAATGAACATCTTTCCCTGATGCCTGCCCAGTGTACAAGAAGTGAGTGACTAAAGAATATGACTAAAGTATGACTATACTAAGAAAAGCAGCACACAAGCTAGAGGTACCAAACTGCTGGGAATCTCTCCTTTAAGTCCCAGCCTGACACAGAGTATTGAACAGCAGCATTTTCCAGAAGGCCTCTCATTTCTCTGCACATATGTTCTGCATCTGTCCAGCAGTATTCCTGAGTCCTACAAAATCTCAGGCTTCTCCTTCATTCATGTTTACCATTCGTTCTAACTTCCCACTGTAGCCCAACTTCCCAATCTTGCCACAAAGAATACTTTGGGGGAAAGGTGGCTTAGAAATACAATGAAATTTGAGGGACCGATTCCTCTAAATCCTTCTATCAGTATACTATGCTTGGCCTCCCTAAGCTTGTTGGATGGCTCCCATCTCTGTCTGACAGACCTATTCTTGTCAGTTTTTCAGGAGCAATATTCAATTATTTGTCCACCCTACTGAACTTACGAGCTCAGCACTGAGTATGTATACTGTGGTCCTCAGAGGTTTGCAACTTAAAGGACACCGAGAACAGTTTACTGATTCTTCCTAGAAATCTAGTATGTTTACATTATAATCACATTGCATAATGCATGCTATGCTGTACGCTGGGAAGAAAAGAACAGGGATTTGAACCATACGGTCAGAGGAGACAAATGATCTAAAAGCCCCAGTTTGCATCAAATGGATTGGCAATGTCATAAACACCTATGCTATACTTTACAATAAATTAAATACATGATTTTTAAAACAGCATTCAGTAAGCATTTACAATTAAAATGTATTGGAAAACTGGGAATACTGCCATTTGTTTTTGTTTCTTCTAATGTGTATAGTCCCCGTTACTCAAACTGTATGGTTGTTACCTAGGAAACTGCCTGGAAGCAATATAATTGGATGGGTTTTCAAAGTGATTGTCAGAATTGTGGGCAGAGTTTCAGGTGGAAGATCCATGGTGGTATCATGGCCTAAGTTCAAATTTGTCCTGTAAAAAATTATAGTATTAAAATCTCTTTCTGAGCAGCTCAGAAGAAAGGTTCTGCAATCACAGCCTGAAAAAGGAGATAGAAATTTGCTTGTTTTGCACTGTAATGCAAGGTTACTAAAAGACACATTAAGAAAAAGAAACTGTGTCTTTCAGATGTATATGAAATGAATCATTTCTGGTTAAAAGGAAGTGCCACATTCTCTGCATATAAATGGACAGGTACCCATTTCATTCAAAAATTATTGTAAGTTCAAATTATTTTCTACATTTTATTTATTTACTGGATTATTGTTCCCCAGTCCTCTCAAAAATAAGACTCAAGGCAGCATATAACACAATATATACACAGTGATAAAGAATGAAAACTACAATTAAAACACAAAACAAGATTAAATATTAAAGCAGAATTAAATTAAAGGCACAGTTTAAAACAATTAAAACTTCTCATTGCTTTTTTATATATGCAAAGAAAGCATCCACAACATTAGTGTTTGAATATTTGGAACCACAGCATAACCTTATTTATTTAAATATATAGAAATTCTACACACTTCTTATTCTACAGAGTGTCATCACATTACACCATCAAAAAAAACCCCAACAACTCCGGTTAATAAAATGAGGAAGAGCAACCTACCATGAACTTTCATCTAAAATGACTCCAACAAGATATGCAAAGGCAAGGCAATCATATAATGTCCTAACATTTCTTCTCTTTGTAATACTCTTTTTTTGCCTTTTATCTTTTATCTTTTTTTTTTATCTTAAAAGTCCAATTGTCTCTTCACTTTGTCATATAACTTTTTATTAAAGTGTAGTTAAAGCTGATTGATGTAGTGGACTTCCTGACGAATTTCAGCCCCCCATATGATTTTGGTTAAATGTCTGAGGTTTTTCACCATGCACTAGTGAAATCCCTTCCTTGCTTCATAATTTAAATGATTCAAAGTATTTTCTAGTAAGTATACAGTACTTCAGTTTTAATAAGGCTGTTTACTTTTATTTTTAGAATTTGAAAATAAAGTATTTTAGAATTTTAAATGTTAATAATTCTAAGAATTCTAAAATTCAAATTCTTTCAAATTTAAAATTCTAAAAAGAAAGCTAAAATACTTAAGAAAGCAATCAAATCATATCTCAGGATTAATACAGTAATAAATTAATCCATGCTTGAATAAATATCTGTGCTTATAAGTTAGTTATAAATGAATCAGTAAAGCATGATTCAATAGCTGCAAAAGTTATCTCACATGAAGAGACCCCTATGAGTCATTTTATAAATCAGTAATACAGGAACACGTGCACAGATCCCCAAAAGTAACAATATACTTTTGGCATATATGTTTATATGCATATATGTGTATGTGTGTGTATGTGTGTCAATGTGTGCCCAGCAAAGATCATTTCACTGATAATTGTATTAAATCTCTGAAAGCAAACGTTGATCTGCATTCTATTGGGACTGGGGCATGGGGCGGGGGACTAGAGGTACTGATATGCTCAAAGGAACGCTGAAGCTTGCAGAACTATCCTCCTCCTAGAACAAGAACAACAACAACAGCCCCTAAACAAAGAGAAAAATTAAGGGAGCAATTCTTATCTAACAGCTCAACAATGAATAAGCGTCCTTAGTAGCCATGGAATGTGCTGGTTGAAAAAGGACAACCTAAAATCTCCTGGAGGTTTGCGGATTTTGCATTTTGTTATATTTTGCTTCGCGGGCAACATGGCTACCCCTGAATATGTTTCCTGGATCTGAAGATGCAGAATTTTGCTACAACATGGAAACTTTAACAAGAGGGATCTAATGGGCAAGACTTAACTCTTTGAGGATTTTACCCCCAGTAAAGGTAAAACTTTCATTTAGACTACAATTGACAAGTTTTACCTATATAATATCTAAAAGCTTTGTCAGATGTTAACACCCCAGAGACTTCTTGAGAATGTTCTCTGCCTAAGAAAGAGGCAGTTAGCTTTACATATGACATGGACAGCCTAGATCTCAAGAGAACTTACTTTTCTGTTGCTAATGAAGTTGGAATTTTATTACCTGTTGATTATTGCGCTTTGTCCCTAGTCCCCACACAGGCAGCAAGGGAAGCAGTCTCTGCCTGCACTGAGATCACTCCAGATGGTCTGAGTCACAAGTGAGACAAAATGTGGCCCTGTGACTCTAACACCATCACTTTTCTTCTCCTGTATGACTTTTAACATGTTTGCCTGATGAAGGCTCAAAAGCTTGCATTATACATTTTCTGCATTTCAGTTGGCTAATAAAAGTATTGTTCTTTTGTGGATTTTACATTTGTTGTATTCTCTTGGAGAATGTGTCTGGCTGGCTAGAATGTAAACTTGTGTCTTTGTGTCAGGAGGTAAGAACATACAGCAATGTTCTGTTAGAGGTCCAATTTTTTTGGAGAGGGGATTCTCGTGAGAAGTTAATTAAACATATGTGGTCTTCATACCAAATCCAAAATAGGTTTATGCTCAATCAAGATCTGATTTATTACGAATGAGTTAGCAAAACACTTCTATGAAAAGACTACATTTAGGGCTTTAATTTGCAATGCTATACATTGTCTATATGGAAGTAAGCACTATTAATTCAACAGGACAGACCTTCAGATAGCAATGTGGGCAACTGCTGGATCTCCAGATGTTGCTTGTCTGTCAGTCTTACCCAGCAAAGCCAATTGTGAAGCATGATGGGACATGCAGTCTAATAAAACTTGGAGGACCATACATGGTGTATCCCCGGTGTACAAGATTGTAGGCTTGGATCAAAATCCAGTTGCTAGTCTAATTCAATCAATCACGTTTACATAAGCATTTGTTCAACAATTTAGAAGTTGATTTGATGGGTCTACTGTAGCTGGGAACAGATGGATTTATGCCTTAGCCAAAATAGGCTTTAAACAAATTATAGGATTTTGAACAATTGGTCAAGACACTTTTAGCTGGACTCTGCTGCGGTTGAATATAATTGCAGATAAATGCAACTATCATTTGGAAGTTATTTTTAAGGAAAATGGGAAATGGTAACTCATAAACATGAACATGCAAAGATATACACAAACACAGACATTTAAACATGCTTTTAAAATGGAAATGAAATGCAATGTCATTGTTCCTAATGCATTGGATAGTCGCATCATACAATGAAGATGTTAACTACTGGAGGCAATGAGACTAACTCCAGAAAATTGTCATTATAATATGGTGTTTTAATTGTTAGCCTTAAATTTTCACTACTTATTTTGTATCAGTTTTATTGACGGACTGCATCATATTCCACAGCATATCTCAAACACATATAAGTAAATATTTTCTTACATACTGTTATATTAGCAGCACATTGTATGCATCAAAGTCGGAAGACAATACAGACGGTTAAGTTTTCCAAAGTTTATTTATTGATCTGTGAGAACAATCCCAGTTAAATTACCATAAACCTCAACATCACAACAACTGCTAATCCAGCTAATAGGAATTAAGGGACATAGAAGATACATAATAAGCATCCAGGGGATATAGAATTTATCCCATGAGTGCAGTAAAGGAATCATAATTTAAGAGTGCTGAAGCCCTAGTGCATCATGAAGGTCCTTCCTCACAAGTGACATTAATTGCATAGCCCACAGATGCTTATTATGCATTCTAGATCACTGCAAAGAAAAATATTCACTTAAAATGTAAAGGTTTAATGCTATTTTAAGTATAATGCAACACAGCTGTTTGGTGATGTCACAGGCAAGGCTGAATAGCACAATTCTGAGGCACTGTTCAGAAATTCAACATGAAAGGTATATAAAAGCACACCTCACATGTTTAGTTGTCCAATCTGCACATTTTCTTTCATCTGAAAAATCATCACATAATAAGTATAGTATGGTTCAATGGAAGTCTCTACAGTGTAAGTTTATTATGACCCACTAGAACCACAACGAATAACCAACACTTCTGTGCAGAACTGGAAAGCAAGCATTATACCTTCTGGCATCCAGATCATATTCTATTATTACTTAAGTGTGTGATAAAACATGTATAGAAACTGGTTGGCTATTCTTCATGCAAGTCTTGTGTGGACACATGTAAGCAAAACAATAAGATCTGTAACAGATTGTTTTATAGAAATTGACCATCTATATCATTGAGACTATGATCCCAGTGAATCCTTGTCTCCCGCAAACACTAGACCATGGGTACACAGACTCTGATATGGTCAGGCTTAAGGGCCTCATCCTACACATTTCCCCCCTTTCCTGGATGTAGTCTGACTGATTGTCAAATACACACATATGTTACCAAATAACTGTTTCTGTGACCAAGAGATACTGTTTTGTTACACTGTCCTAAACTTCTTGGCAGATCTGTATCTAATTCCTATGAAGACAAGGGTCCAAATCCGTATCATGCACAATCTTTGTCATGAGACTTTTTCTATCTGAGGCGCAGTCCCTCCCTTGCCCCACTGCTCCTTATTTCAACTTGACCATGCAGTATGTATGCTTACTTTGATTGTGCCACAAACAAATTGCCAATATGAGTACTTACCGAGCACAGTTACCACATGTTGATTGTTGATTAGCTTTGGAATAGACTTAATCTTTCTAAATTGACCCAAAATAATATGTAGACTAAGGCTTGTGTACTTTGAAGCTGGTCTCACACTTACCAACATTTGGGAAATGTAGATTTATGTTCCCTACAGAGCATTTCCATGTGATTATGCACATATACAATGCCTTCTCTGAGTTGCAAACTCCACTCTATGTTGTTTGCTTCTTGAAAGCAGGCTTTGATACTCCTGAATAGTTACCTGGGTTTCCTGTTTTGTGCATTACTCGCCTTTAGAAAGTCCTGCTCTATCACAGAGCATACATTGAAGGTTTAAATACTTTAGTTCTCAGTTTGACTAAAGCAGGCATCTCATTAAAGTTTCTATCATTCTGACACATGTGAAAAAGGGATTTTTCTCCCAGAAGATTAATGGAAACCATTGTGCGACTCACCCTTTCTAAATAGTAGCACAATTTATGATACAGCTTTCACAGAGCAGTGTTTTCCCCATTACATATGTTCTTTGTTTACACTGACATGTGATTATTCAAACTCACAATACGTTCTGCAAAATATGAACTGATGTCAGTCCTACGGATCTCCATCCCTAGTTCCACATAAGGACAAGAATATAGTCCTTAATTTACAAACATCATAATTTTGTAATAATTCAGTAACAAAAATAATAATATGCTGTTTTACTCTATAAAAACAACTTTAAACATGATCAAATACCTTTGATCTTTATTAAAACTCATTTTATATGTCACTGTATATTTTATTGTGTTTAGCTGAGCTTATTCTTCAACGAGACAAGTGATAAATTAGCAGTATTACTCCTAAGATGCTACTGGTGTAAGACACTTTTGCAGGTCCTAATAAACTTTTACAATACACACAGGAAATATTTTCTTCACTATTCTAACTTCAGAAAAAGCACCATGGATCTGAATCATAATTGAGTACATACATGTAAAGCTATATGTACAAGAAATCATCATGTTAGCTTGGCTTGGAAGAGGAGAGTGACAGGCCCTTATTTCTCCCAGATTGGTATGGCGATTCCCAATCTAATACGGTGCCCTGTCTTAACCACACAGCTCTGCCTCTCTGTTTGTAACACCACCTTTGGGTAAAAGGGTGAGGGTTTTCAATGTTTATTTAGAATCATGTAATAATTTTATGGTAGCATGTTTTCTGTATTACTCATCACTGTAGACAACTCAAACCGAGTCAGTGTTTACAAAGATAAACTGTAACATTTATTAAGATAACAATAAGAACGTAGTAACATGTTAAGACTTCATATGCAGGTCAGGGTAGATACATTTCCTAAGTATACTTTTTAGACAACATAACTCCCTGCTCAGAAACAGTTTGATTGTATCTTTAGACTTTCACAAAAGGCACAATTATCATATAAAGATACTTTGGCTAGACTCCCACCAAAGGATCAACCCCCAATCTAGATCATGCTCTCTGATCAGATTCTACTAAGGTTCAATTATTCTTCTGCCTCTCACAAAGCTTCCACTGCGAACTAAATCTTCCAAAACAGTCACGCTCTCTGACTGGCTAAGACACTATACTCCCTAGCTCCTTGTTAGGCTCTCACTGAAAGAATCAAATACCCACAGTTACTTGGCTTATATAACTTTTTCTCTCAGCCTGTATCACATCCTACTGAGCTGGGTTTCTCTCCTGAGGTGCTATTCTGGTTGCCTAGCAACATGCTTCCAAGCTGCCTTGGCACTTCAGATAGCCACAGCCCCAGAACTTTGTCACAAGAAGAAAACAAGAAATGAAACTTTTTTTCAGTGACGAAAAAAATCCTTCGGTAACAAGGAATGAATGTTTATGTAGAAGGGCTAAGAGTGCCACCCAAATCTGGTACACAGAACAGATTTCTGGGCTCAGCATCTTTAGGTTTTTACTTGGCTGGTTCTAGCTAACAGATCTGAGGGTTTAAGTAGATACCACAAGCCTGAAATCCTCACTTACACCAACCTGAAGATATAACAGAGATTAATTTTTGTTGTTAAATCTTTCAAAAGCTGCAAGGGCTATATTCTGCCTTCCGGTCGAATGGCGGACGCGAGCGGCAGCTCGGATTGAAGCTGTGCAATGGCGCAACTCCGGGCTGCTTCCTGTTGGAATCCAGCTGCCTCTTTTGTGACCCTGAGGTGGCTAAACACCCCCCCGGTACAGGGGGTTCGGAAGCTGTCTGAAGGGGACCCCACAACTGGTGAATGGCTCTGCTATGCCCGGATGGGAGAGCAAGAAGCACCAGGGGGTCGAAGGGATGCCGCAGGAGCGGCACAAGCACCGCCGAATGACTTTTTAAACAAAGAAGCAAGAAGAAACAATCAAAGAACCTAAAGCTTGTAACCTGTCTTGATTTCCCACTTTTGAAATACCACATCGGTTATGGCTTGCTATGGTGCGCAGAAGTGAAGGAGAATTTATGTGAGCTATGTGAGTTTTGGCTGTTTTGACTGTGAGTTTTCTTAAAGGGGCGGTTGACATGAAGAAAAAGACAGGCTTTGAGAGGTTTGGTGGACTGAGCTGTTGAAGTAAAAAAGAAAAAAAAGAGTCTTTTTAATTGGATCAATGTAACTGGATCAACAATCAACAATCGATAAATTGGACATATTCATTAAGCTAATGAATAACTTAGATGGCTGTGGAATAAGACTGGATTTGAAATAGATTTAATAACCTCCACGTGAGCAGCGAATTTTCTTCTGATGGATCTGAGATGTAGGATTTGGAATGCTGTTTCTGGGATTTTTGAAGCTACAAGAATATGTTTCTGCTTCTCTTTTTTGCGATTTTGGACTGTTGGATTTGTCTATGACTGTGATTCAGTGCTGGAAAGTCAAGTAAGCAGCTTAACTCCCTTGAATTTTGCTGCATTGGAAAGTGAATATGAGAAACAGAAAAAGTTTTGGAAGAAGCTTTAGAAGAAGCAGTTGAAGCAAATATGGGAAGTAAATCAGTTGCAGCAAATCTGGGAAGGGAGGGGGCTTTGGCGGAGATTTGATGATTGGTAATGGTAAATATGTTTCTGAGAATGATATATTGATATCTGTATGTATCTGTATGTTTAATGAGATATCCTAACAGTTGAGGGTCTTGAAGAGATTGGGGAGCTTGTGGTGGAGATCATTACCAATCCCACCCCTGGTGGCGGGACGGCTCAGAACTTTAAAGCGACAACAAGCATACTTTGAAATATTTGAGATGAGTTCTGGGCTGTAATGTCACAGAAGGGAGTGGGGAAGACGGGTTGCAATGAGAATAATGGTATAAGCGGGAAGCAATAAGATAACAGTTATTGAGCAGTGTATTTTTCTTTGGTATGTGAATTGTTTCCTGCTTTTTTCTGTTCGTGTCTGAGCTCCTGGGATTGTTCTGGCTACAACTCTGCGATGGAAGGTCAACTAAGCAAAACAATTTCTCTTCCTGTTTAATTGCCCGGATTCAAAGCGACCATGAGAAGACAAAGGAAATCCAGAAATGAATTCTGGGTAGTTGAGCAGGGATGGGAGGGGTGTAAAGAAGGCGGATTTTGGATTAGATTTGAATATTGAATATGTAATATATCTTGGCACTGTAAAAGAAGTTCATCTATTGGAATGTTAAATTGGAATTAATATGGTCATTGATGTTGTTAAAGGGATGGGGTTGGTGTGATGGGGGAGCCGGGTCAGATGTCATTTACGATGTTTCCCCACCCTCTGGGGTGTAACGGCCTTTTAAGTGATGATAAGCAATATAGATTTTTTTTTTAGATATGAGTTCGGCCATGGAATCCCAGATGGGAAGGGGGAGGGAGTGATGTGAAAAGACATGGTGTCCTGATGTAAACGAAGGAGTAGGTACTTTAACAAACATAAGCTTACAACAGTAAAAAAAATATATAAATAGAGACAGTGAGTAAGAGGTTAAACAGCAATATGGAAAATAGTTGGATGCAGGACAGATAATAATTCAGGGTGGATGTTGATGTTATAACAGCTCAGAATGCTAGAAAATGTATAGTAAATGTTTGAAGGAATCTATAAGAGGGGAAGAAAATAGATAGAGATTTTAATTGGGAAAAAAAATTAGGAGACTGAGAACAGACAGATATTGATAAGGATTAGAGAGAACAAGAAAGGCCAAAAACAGGTAACAGCTGGGAACTATCATTGGACAAGAGTGGTTTGGAACGGTGATCGTCAGTGGGATAACTTTAACATAACAGGGAAAGGCGAAAGGAGAAGCTTGTTCAAGCATGAAAACAGCAATGTATTGTGGTACATGATTGTTAATGGGGGCTTCGGGATCAAGACAGGGTGGAAGATCAGAAATATTGCATGTTAAAATACGGTTTAAAAATTGTTTTTATTTTGTGAAACTTAATAAAATTATTATTAAAAAAAAAGCTGCAAGGGCTATATTCCTAAAGATGCTAACTCCTCTTCTAGTTTAAAAGAACTGACATCAAGCTGGTAATCTCCTCTTAGAGTTTACTTCTCTTAACACTGGGTGAAGACTGGCAAAGATATTCATTCCTGCAGTCTATATAAGCATCCAATCTATATAAGCATCTGTACGTTGTAATGTGTAAACCTCTAAAAGGGAGAGTACTAGGGGCAGACATCCTCTTCTAAATCATAACTGTCTGAAAACTTTACTTTCATGCAAGCACAATTTTCCTACTGTTTCCAAAATGGCATTAGCTAAATGATGGCTAAAAGGCTTTTATGTCGAGGAAAGAGTGGGCTAGTTTTCTCCAGCTCTTGAGACCAGGACAAGGAGCAATGGATGCAAGCTGCAGGAGGGGAGATTCCGCCTGAACCTCAGGAGGAATTTCCTGACAGTCAGGGCTGTCCGGCAGTGGAATGTGCTGCCACAGAGTGTGGTGGAGTCTCCTTCGTTGGAGGTTTTTAAGCGGAGGTTGGATGGCCACTTGTCGGGAGTGCTTTGAGGGTTTTCCTGCATGGTAGGGGGTTGGACTGGATGGCCCTTGTGGTCTCTTCCAACTCTACATTTCTATTTCTATTACTGTTATAATGCAATCAAAGTAGAATGTTTCAAGAATCATGCTGGCTTATTTACCTTTTTTATGTAATATGGGTTATAGATATCACGTAACTCATTATGTACACTTGTTTTGTTCTTTCTTTTAATACTAGCAATTGCGTGACATTATTTCCATGTAGATTTGGAAGGATCTACTATTTCGATAATCACTACTGTGAGGATATTATTGAACCTTTTGTACTTGCTTTTAGAAAATTAACTGTAGCAAAAACTATATCAGAGTACATTACTAGCATCTTCTTCATGCAAACTAACATGGCTAAACACCTTCACCCAGATTAGATGCACATTTTAATGTTCAGATTTTAGTATTTAGCAATGTTTCAGACGGAAGGTTTCCTACTCCTATTGTTCCAGGAAATTTAGGTGAGAGTTACTATAAAGTTTACTTGCCATACATGTACTTTAACTGTACTTTTTCTCTCAACACTTGAGACTGGAAGCACATCACCCGCATCGAGGAATAGCATGACAAATCTGTATTCTATCCTCACAGCTACTCAGTTCTACTCATTAACATCTCAGCACATAATTAAGTGGCAAGAGAATAGAACTCAAATGGATACTTCCCATTTCTCAACCCATCTTTCATCCTACTTATATACCAATCACTTTTGACACCACATATGCAAAGAGAGCAAATTATTGAACAAAGTCTAAATCCTTATTTAAGCTAAAGTGGATCAAGAATATCAATTTCGTTAGCTCTTTTAATCTGACACACAACAGAGTAATATATAGCAGTTACAAACACCCACATAAATTAGAAGGTCAACATAAATTAGAAATTAAGTATTTTGAGACAATACTGTAGATGTTTGAATTTATTTAATATATATTAGTCATGACTGCTAAATCAGGCTTTGAACATAGAGTACTGGAGATAAAAGTATGTATTTTCAAAGAAACAGCTACATTGGTCTGTTTCAATATAAAAACAAGGTGAGGAAGGAAAGTGGAGATGCACTGAATCTGAAGAAGTGGTACGAGATCTCTGAAAGCTCCTTCTAAAATCCCTCCCTCCTCCCCTCCCTTTTATAAAAGTAAGGGCAATTTACTTGCTGCTCAATTGGTAAGGATCCCAGAAACATCCACCACAACCAACAGCATATTGGGCTTGATGGCGCTCTTTTCCAAATCTGCAAGTTCTTCATAATGCATTTTATGTTATTAAAAGTTAAATAGTGAGATAGGGCTATCATACATCCTCTTTTTCCCAGACATGTCTTATTTTTCAGTGCTAAAATTTCTGTCTTGTCAGATTTTTAAAAATGCTTGAGTTTTCTTACAAGGTCTGGACTGAAGGAAGCAAGTGATCATGTAGAAGTGCTCAGTGGAAGAAAAGAGACATGCCAGGGGGATTACTGAGTGACTCATTGGCTTCCAGCTGAGGCGACTGTCAGAAGAGGTGGGAAAGGGGGAAAAGGAAAGCTTCAATCTCGCCAAGCCTACACACAGCCTTCACTGAGTACTCACCTTCATTAACTTGAGGGGTTTTGCTTCCCAATTCCTCTCCTCATATTTGCCATTTCCACATGTCCTTTTCTTTGCTTTCCAAAATATGGTAATTCTAGGTTAGAGCATCATATTAGACTAGGGACGGGAGCTGTAATGTCTGCCAAGATCTTCACTGCAGCTGCCACTGATCATCACCCCCTCTACAGGAAAAGAATGGTCCAAAATGTAATTTCTTTTTTGAGGATATTTGAGGATCACCTGGATCTCTCTTTGTGCCTCAAAACTGGACTTCAAAAAATGATTGAGCAGAACTCACAGATGTGTGGAGTGTGTGGAAAATGGAACAGATGTGGAACCAGCATGCTTTGTGGTCCCCCACCTCTGCATCATAATGTTTCCACTCAGCTTTACAGCTTCCTAGGTCACTTTAACCTAGCCATCATCTCACAGCCCAAGCTACTTCAGCAGCTTTCTAATGAGGATAAAACGTGCATTGGGGCAAGAATGGGGAACGCAAAGTCTTCAGGCTGTATGCACCTTCTTGAGTCCTATTCTGAAGTTCCCTGAAGGCCCTAGACACTCAAATATTTAAATTTCCTTTTTAAAAAATCAGCCAAAGATTTGACCACAAACCATCAAAAACCACTCAAGCCACTAATCCATGTGGAAGTTTGGGTCCTCTTAGTTCCAGTTGCAAAAACTGTCCATCTTTTGGCTGCTATCTAGAACTGGAAGTAACTTTTCCTGCTCTTTATTCAGTTGTTCATCCCTGATTCACAGGATGGAGAATACAATAACTGGAGTTTCTTGGAAGAAGAATAGGACAGAAGTGTAATCATAGTAGGGCCCCCCCATATCCACGAGGAATACATTCCCAGACTTAGCATGGATGGTGAAAAATGTGAGTAAGGGGGGGGGGGGAGGGAATTGTTCCAGGGTTTGTGTGCCTCTCTCTCTTCAGGAAGGAGCATTTGTCCTTTTCCGTGGTGGAAAGAGGCATGGGGGGCATGCTGGGCTTTGAGTGCCTCTCTCCACTGAAGAAGGAGCATACATCTCCTTCCTTGGTCAAGAGATGTGTGTGGTTTTGCGGAGCAGAGCTTCGCATGTCTCTCTTGGCCAAGGAAAGAGTGTCCGTTTCCCTCACTGGCCAGGAGAGGGGTGTGGTTTCACAGAGCCACTCTCTGTGTACCTCTTTTGGCTGAGGAAAGAGTGTCTGTCTCCTTCCTCAGCTGAGAGAGAAGTGCGGTTTCATGGAATTGGGCTTTGTGTGCTTCTTCCCATTCCTTGGGGATAGGGAAGGGGGAAGCCATGCTGGGCTCTGCATGCCTCTGTTTACCAAGGAAGAACTGTTTCCTTCCTTGATCGAAAGAGACATGTGGTTTTGTGGAGCTGGGCTTCATATGACTCTTTCCACTAAGGAAGGCACCAGTGGTGGAGCTTGGGGGCGTTGCTAGTATGCGGGGGGTGTGGCCATGCTGCGTGGGGGCGTGACTGTGGAGTGGGTGTGGCCACGGCACACAGGGGTGTGGTTACAGGCTGAGATGCCCTAAAAACATTGCCGCCTGGGGAGAACCACCTCCCGTCCCTCCATGACTGGAAGGAACATTTGTCTTGCTCCTTGGCAGAGAGAAGGGTGGGGTGTAGAGCTATGTTGGGCTTTGTGTGCCTCTCTCTGCTGAGTAAGGAGCATCTGTCTCCCTCTTTGGCTGAGAGAGGCATGTGGTTTTGCGTAGCTGGGCTTTGCATGCCTCTCTCAGCTGAGGAAGGAGTGTCCACTTTTTGGCCCAAGAGTGGATTATGTCTTAGTAAAACCATGGATATTGGTCATGTAGTTAATGGGTAATCTACAGTAATGTATTAATACTCATCTTACTTTAAGTATCATTATTTACACTGCAGAATTACACTGTACCATTATTATCCTGCCTAAAGGACTGGGAGGAGTCAAACAAGCAGCATAATGAACTGTTGTGAACCAGCTCCTATTGGTGGTTCTTCCTTTTCTCTTTTCTCTCCTGTCATTGAAGGAAACATTTTTCAGGGAAGAGAGAGATAAGGCAGATTGTTACAGGCTGAGGGCTATTTTGGTGCAAGGTTTGCAAACTTTAAGCCCCTCAAGTCTGAATATTAATAAATAAGTGCATCTGTGTAAAGTGGTGCAGACAAAGAACCATTCCTAGAACCATTTTTTGATAACATTTTTCTCATCTCCCCCCAAACTTCTTTTTTGTTTTGCTCCAAAATACTCTGAAAATACTCTAGGCAGGCATCCACACTCTAGAAGGTGTGGATGGCTTTTCCACCATGTCTGCAGGCCTCTTGAGTGCCCCATAGGTCAAAAACATTTTTTTTTCTGCAAAATGTTTCAAAAATCTTTTTTCCCCCTTCCCTGAAATGCCCCAAAATGTTCTACAGGGGATGTGGACTGCATGTCTACCACATTTTGTGCCCCATGAGCAAATTCAGGCCCAGAAGGGGAATTTTTGAAACAGTAAGTGAACAAGAAACCACTTCCTGTTGTTAAAAAAAAAAGGTCCCGGAAGAGCCCAAAACGTAAAATACCCCACATAACTTACAGTCCAACACTCAAACCAGTACACCATACTGTTTCTCTAGGTATTTTTTACCTAGATAGTCAAATGTCTATGGAAGAATATTATTTTATGTGGATGTCAGTAATGATACAGATGTCTGTGTCTTTCCTCCACAGAAGCTATATAAAAGTTCAGTTCCTAATAAGTATTGAGACCTTGTAGATGACTTTTAGTGAATGCTTGCCATGATGAAAATGAAAGAATATGATGAGAATTCTAATATGATATATTCTGCCTTACATGAAACTTCTATTGCCACAGTGTAAATATAATACTGCAGCAAAGTATTTTTAAACCTGGGAAGTATATCAAAACTCATTCTTTACTTTCAATTATATCTTCCCTCAGTTTTATAATAATCTCTGCTGAGATGTAACCCACCTGAATCCATTCTTCTCTATCTACAAAGGTGTGTATAGAGCCAAAGGAAGCTGAGAGAGCCAGTGTGATGTACTGGGTTTGAGAGCTGGCCTATGACTCTGGAGACCATGGTCTGACTCCCTGCTCAGCCATGGATACCACTGGGTAACCTTGGGCAAGTCACATTCTCTCAGCCTCAAGGAAGGCAAAAGCAGATCTACTCTGAGAAATCTTGCCAAGAAAGCTCCATGACAAGTTTGCCTCAAGATTGCTATAAATTGGAATGATGTGAATGGAACACAGAAACAACAACAAAAAGGTAGCTGCTGTACAGTGTGAAGGGGCAATTCCTTCAACTACATTGAAATGTTTATGCTGAGTCACTACTTAAATGCTGGATTCCTGGTGCAATCAGTACTTTTCCTCTATCTGGGTAAAAGATAAATGTTTATAGAGAAAGCTATCAGAATGCTGGCCACCTAACAGAGAGTGCCTGACATGCATGAATAACAACGTATGCTTGAAAGCTGTACTGAAAATCAACAGAAGTGCTTAGAAAGCATTTCTTGAGTACAGTATCTTTAGCTTTTGTACTGAAGAAGAAGTGTGATGCTTTGGTTTCAAAACATTTAAAGTAAAATTGTAATTTTTTTTTAAAATAACAAGAGCATGATAAAGCATAGCACGAACTGACACACCAAACAGTTATCTTTAAACTTTCCTTGAAACTGTGTACAATATATGTCCTTGCATTTAGCCTATCAGTGCTAGCCACTGTACAAGAAGTGAAGTGGTTTGTAATAATCACTGTGCACTATAATTTATTAGATTTAAGGGTCAGAGAAATTAACACTTAAATACTATTTAATCTAGGGCATTAATCATTGTTAGCCTGTAAAACTGTACAATTACACTGAATATTCAATCTGTCAACATTTTATAGGATTTAATATTCTCATTGACTGTTTTTGTTGGGAAATAAGACATCTTACTAATCAATTTATAATCTATAAAATTGATTGTATACATTATTTTATAAACCAAAAGGGCAAAAAACATGCAATCAGAATAGTTTTGAAAATGCTGAAGGAACTGTAATTTCGGTATCTCTAGACAGATATAGATAATCTTTTATGATGTGATATTATTTCATCTTTGTATGCTAATCACCGCCCTCAACAATTTTTCAAATATTCCATATAAAATTTCCATTATAAAACAGTTACAATAACATTTATCATCTTGTGTGTTAATTCTATACAAAATTACCTCAAATAATAAAACCTATCTTAAACTAAGCATACCTGTTATATACCCTATTTGCTGGCTTTTGAGACTCACTTTTGTTCCTGAAAAATACTGTTTGAAAATGAGGTGTGTCTTATACACCATGGCATCTTATAAGTGTATAAATGTATAAATGGTGTGTCTTATACGCCAGCAAATACGGTATATCATATTAAGTAGTACTGTTATGTAAATCTTTTCTATTCAACTGAAGTATTCTTTCAGTTAAAAACAAAGTCATTCTATAAAGTAAAAAACCAATGGAAATCTTTCAGCTAAAAGTAAATTTCAAAAAGTTTCTCAAGATTTTTTTTTTAATTGGTCTGCCATATTGGTACGTTTCAATATGTAAAGAATTACTTTCTATGTGTTACCTAAATTACAGACATATATCCACTGGAAGTCAGGAATGCTTTTATATCTAGTAAACAGCAATGCAGAAAGCATGTGTTGAAGACAGAGTTCAAGAAATGCATTATACAAATTAAAGAGGTTCAGATCTCTCAGATATCTAGATCTTTTACTGGCCTTTTAAAAAGGTGTAATAATAATGAGCAAATCCGCATTGTTGCATTAGTCTCATACCAGTGATATATTAATTATTTAGTTGAAATTCAGTTCTGCAAATGCTTACCACCCAAAGTTAACCTTCACAAGAACTCCAGCTTATTCATATTATACTCCCTCACTGTTAATAATCTTCACTTGCTCATGCGGTAGATTTTGAGAGATGTCTATGCTTGTATTCCTACAAGCAGTAAGCCAGTGGCACACCTAAACAGGCGCTTATGAAAATATACATCTTTACAATTTAAATTTCATATAGAACTGAAACTGTAAAGATAATTTTTGGACACCCTGTATGCTTCAGAATGGACTGAATATGGACTGCGGAATATTGATTTCCACAGGTCACTGTCCCATTTATTAGTACAGACCTTTCTTTAGCTTGGTGAAAGGAAAACAAAAAGTGTCCAGCTTTGTTAAAACATTATTTGCATACATTTGTAGTATTATAACAGAAAAAACTTTTGGCCACATTGACAAGGAAAGGAATGACCTGATAGTAGAAACGTTACTTATTTTTTTTTTTATCAAAAATCAGAGTTGGGCAATACCTTGAGTGGACTACTAAAATGCCATTTTAAAAAAGTTAGTGTTCACATCTATTTGGCTGGTATTCAGAACTTGGAATTCCAGGGGATGAAAAGTCCACGAATCATTCCGGCTAGATATTAAAAGTCATAGGCTCTGTTAAGACTAAAGTCCTTTAGTGGAGACCATAGACTTTAGAAGTCACCTAAGGCATGATGGTATAAAGTTTAATTTTAAGGGATGTAGATTTCAGAGGAAGGAACTGACATTCCTTGCCATTCCTTGCCTCTGAGCACTCCTTGCATATAAAAAGCCTATGAAATTCACAGTGTCGCCCATAAATCAGCAGTTGAATTGAAGGCGGGTGCATGTGCAGGTGGGTGGGTGGGCATGCGTGTGCATACACACACACACACACACACACATTCTATTGCCTTTCTCCTTCACTACAGCAGCCAGATACAATGATTCATTGCCTTATATAGTTCTCACATGAGTTTGGAACAGAGGCACCAAGTAACATGAAAATGTCCATATCAGCAAAGATACAGATTCACTTTAGTTCATGCATTGAGAAAAATAGTAAACTGAGGGCAAATTATGAGTAACCGACCAATCCTGTTAGATTTAGAATAAAGCACTAGGTGTGCAACCACACAGATTAATAATAATATTAACATATTCCAAATGTAGGAATGAGGCGTTACCTCTCACTTCTGCAATTTCCTTGCAGTTCCAAAACTACTGTAGAAGACTGAGAAACTTCCTACAGTCATTTTTTGAGTGGCATGGACAGCTAGGGGAAAAGGGGAGTGGAAGAAGTTCCCATCACTGAAGGTCAGCGAGACCCTAGATTTAGGCTGGTGGTTCCAGAAAAATCTGAGAATGTTATTCACATTCTGAGATTACAAAGCCCAAAGGGCTACAGAAGAATCTAACATGAACAACTGGATACAACATGATCTAACTGGGTCTAACGTGATTAACTAGGAGCACTCTTGCTGCTCCTGAAAAGCCTTGTTCTATGCAGCTGGACACAAAAGCTCTGCACTGAGCCACTGAATGGAGTGGTCCTGGAGATCTTCTCTGCTGCTAGCAATATCTGGAAATCCTGTCAGAGCCAGAGATTTTGGATGGGTTTGTTCTGTGGAGGACTCCACCAGCATCTTTATATGGCCAGCAATGTCCTCCAGAAAGAGCACACGCACACTCCAACAGCAGTGTCAGCCATGAAGGGCGAAGGCAGACATGTAATCTGGTGGAAAGGGAGGAAGGGAGGTGATGCAAGGTGCAAGACACTGAAATGTAATGAAGGATGAGAATGTGAATACAAGTCAATAAATCTGATGCAGTAAAAATGTTATAAATACACTGCAATAAATGCAAGGAATGATACTTCTCTCACTTATAATGAACAAATGTAACTATCATATCACGTCTAAGACTGAAAGTAGTAGTCCTGTTCTCAGAACTGCTGATTAAAATCACCTGCTGAGTAGTAGCCTTAGATCTGGACTGCATCAAGGAAATACACAATAACAGAAGTGAAATGATCATTTTAGGGCTAGCAAGCCACATGATCAAGGTTAAAGGATGTGGAATTTTAACCTAGTAAATAATTAGGTACCAAGTAAAATAGTACCAAGTAAATAGTACCATGTAAAATAGATATTTCAAACATTTTAACTCTAGGTTATTGTCCCAGAAGCCTTAGCACAGACTGGCTCTCCAGCTCCGATTGAAGATCAGGAGATCTGTTCATGTAGAAGATATAGGTTCAGATACCTTATCCTAGCTCCTCCCAGCCCAAACCTCTCCAGTGTCAGAACTCCAATGCTGATACAGCTAAAATGGATACATCATAAATCAAGTCACGGAGGAAGTGATGAGTTACGTCTGATCTCCAGACACCACTGTTATCAGCGATGGGCAATTGCAGAAGGCTAGGGGGCTACGCAAGTCCACCACGAGACTTTGGAGGGTTACATCCTGAGGTAGACAAAGCAGCCCAGGGGACATACTTTGCCCACCTCTGCTTAACATGGTAGGAAATGTACGTACGCTCCATCATTTCCAAACTTGAACCACTAAAGAAGAATAAGAAGAACAGGAGAGAAGGGGAACCCCTCACTACTAGTCCCTCCTCTTCCTGCCAGTAGCATAAGCCCAGAGGAGTTTGGATCTTTCTAGCCCACCTCGCCATCATAAGATTAATGTCCCCAATGGAGAAAGAAAACAGTGACAATTGTTCACTAAATAACTTATTAAATATATTTGAGTTTAATAACATAGCTTACTTCAGATCAGATCATACAAGATACTTTCAGAGGTGGTCCACCATTAACTATGAATAACTTGGATGCTCCCTTTCAGACTAGGTTAGATGCGATCATTGTGTCTGGGTCCAGCACTAACAAATGGCTATGGTTCTCCAATATCTCTTATATTTACATTAAATGCACAAGTATGAAATGTTACATTATACCATTTCTGTCTTTTAACTGTTCAGTAAAGCCATACTATTAAAAAATATGTTTTTTTCTTAATGCCAGAACAGATAGTGGCATCCTTCTAGGCTAGCAGTAAAAGAAGCTAGCCTCATCTGCTTATTACAAATTGTTCTCCTAAAAAAGGTGTCTGACAACACTAAAAGCAAAATAATTAAAATATGCTGCCAATCTATGTTCTTTTCTTTTCCTAAGTCACAGTTTTGCACACAGAGAAGCACATGGCAACCTTTCTCACTGCCAATGTATTGAGAATTGATATATCAATAAGATAAATTCAACTCTCTGAATGGTTTTACTAGTAAATTGTACTACTAGTTAGGAGTTCAAATGACATTTTCTCAAGGTCTAGTGAGAGATTTCAATGCATTCTGCACTATTCAGCAAGTAAGTCTCCAACTGGGAGAGATACTTTAAGTAGTAACAACTTATGACTTTTCATTTCATTTCTGCATTTTCTCTGCGTAACCTATATGTTGGGAACGAGTGGTCTACAAACATAATTTAGGGCGCACATGGCCATAACTGTGCAATTAATTCTGAATCAATCTGACTACATACATAATTTCTATGGTTCCTTTTTTCTAAGTTCACCTCTGAACTCCTCCCAGAGAGGAGAGAACATTTTTACATTTTCTTTATTATGAATGACTAGCATATATACCTGGCATTGCCTGGGATTTTATTTTCTCATAGGTAATACTTGTTAGAAAGATTTGAGATACTGTCTCTCTAATTCCCCAAACTGTCTTGTCCAGTACCTGTAACTCTTCCCCATATTCCCTAATCCAATCTGAATCCAGAGTTATTAACATACACAGGTTGTTTTTTTGAGCAAACATACTGCCTTCCTCCTTGCTGCTAGGCCTCATCTCTATAGCAACCAGCCAGGCCCAACAGCTCTCTGGCTGAGAATTCTAAAGGCCCCTCTCTAAACTGGTCAGGTCTTCACCTGACACAGACAAACTCACAAACTTTGACTTTTATATATTAGATTGTGATGGTTGCTAAGCTGCCATCAAACTCTGGTTTATGATCAAGGTAACCACAGACTCTAGTTTGATGGTAATGGCAAATGATGTTTTGCTGCAAAATAGGAAGGAAGAAAGGAAACTACTTTGTATGAAGGATGGAGGGAACAAG